>VZSE01000239.1:120-16579 GCA_013398275.1 Promerops cafer
CGCCGAAGGTACCGGGGGACCGGGCAGGGAAGGAGCAGGGGAGAGAGCGGGGCTCCGGTGGCTGCCGGAGGGTTTATTCCCAGGGTTTTATTCCCAAAGGAGCTGGGGAGGGGGGTCCCGCCGCAGGGATGTGTGGAGCCACTTGTGACACAGTTGGCGGCGACAGGACGGGGACGACGCGACCTCTCCCTTTCTCCAGGGATTTGAAGCTGGGTCAAGCGATGGAAATGTCATTGTCGCGGCCCGGGGGCCCGGAGAAGTGAGCGGCTGGGACACCGGGGCACCGGGCTCTACTCTGCAGCCGGACACCGGGACGGTCCCAGAAAACCCTGGGCAGAGCGGGCAGAAAGTGGGGATTGTCACAGACTGCCAGGGCACAGGACAATACCTGGGGGCCAGGAGCTGTCCTGCCACCCACTTGGGGTTGGGAACATCGGCCCCTTGACCGGACTCTGGCCCCCATCTGAGCCCGATGAGGAGCTGGGGCTGCATGTGAACCTATGCAGACCAGGAAGAAATACATTTTCCTGACTTTCCTTGCCTCTTGGCTCCTGCTTTTCTTCTTTGGAGGGGATCAGCTGCGCCGTTTCTCTGTCTTTTCCGGGAGGAAAGCAGAAGCCCGGAGGAACTGGCCCCGCTGGACAGATCGGTCCCTCCTCAAAAGCTTTGCAGACCCCGAGGAGCTGCAGAGGGATGGGGACCCTTCCCTGCTGTCCCCCCGGGAGCGGCGGGCGGCGTGGCTGAGCACCTACAGGAGCAGCAGATGCCGGATGGAAACCTGCTTCGACTTCTCCAAGTGTGAGAGGCACGGCTTCAAAGTGTTCACCTACCCCCAGGAGCGGGGCCAGCCCGTCTCGGAGACCTACGGCAAAATCCTCAGCTCCATCACACGCTCCCGCTACCACACCCTGAACCCCGAGGAAGCCTGTCTGTTCATCCTCAGCATCGACACGCTGGACCGCGACCACCTCTCGGGCCAGTACGTCCGGAACGTGGATGAGAAAATCCGCGGCTTTCCGCTCTGGAATGGCGGCCGGAACCACCTCATCTTCAACCTCTACTCGGGCACCTGGCCCGGCTACACCGGGGACCTGGGCTTCGACACCGGCCAGGCCATCCTGGCCAAAGCCAGCTTTGACACCGGGAGCTTCCGGCCCGGCTTCGACGTCTCCATCCCTCTGTTCTCCAAGGAGCACCCGCAGCGCGGCGGGGACAGGGGGTGGCTGTACCAGGACTCGGTGCCCCCCAAAAAGAAATACTTGCTGGTGTTCAAGGGGAAGCGGTACCTGACCGGCATCGGCTCCGGCACGCGGAACGCGCTGCACCACATCCACAACGGGAAGGACATCATCTCCCTCACCACCTGCAAGCACGGCAAGGACTGGGAGAAGCACAAGGACACGCGCTGTGACAAGGATAACGTCGACTATGAAAGGTGGGTCAGAAACGGGGAGGGAAAGGAGGGTCTGGCGCGATGGGGCACCCCAAAAATGTTCCTGCCTCTCTGCGGGGTGCAGCCGTGACCGTCTGTGGCGGCTGGACCGCCGGAGAGGGAAGTTTTTGGGCTCTCTTGGAATGGATGAGGATTTCATTGCACAGTGGGGAGCGAAGCACTGACTGCTCAGGGCTTTCCTGCTCTCTATTAAAGTTGGAGTAATCTGGTGAGAGCGGCTCTTATCTGCAATCGCTGCCACCGCCTCTAATACGATTTCCCTTTTTCCGAACGCTGATGAATGACGCTTTTCTTCTCCCCCCTCCCGCTCTCCCCCAGCATAAACGTTTCTCTTGGAGATGAGCCCGAAACATCCCCCCCTCTCTGGCTCCACTGAAAATCCCACAAAACTGGCGGGTCTGTGGGCGTCCCAGTGTGGGCAGCCCCAAGCGTAATTGGTGGTGGTGGGTGGGGGTCCCCTGCATCCCCCATCGCAAATGGACACGGTGGCAGCAGCGTGGGATGGACACACGGGTGGAAAAATTGGGGGTACAAAGTTCTGTGAGTTTGGGAGGTTCCATTCTGCAGGGACACGTGCCAGCTCCTCACCTCCCCATCCAACTACTTGGGACCCATCACCAGCTGCTGAATCCAGGGCTGGTAATCACAGAGCCCATCCCTCAGACAATGGGCAGGTCCCCATCCCACTGCCTGGGGACATCCCCCAGCCACCCAGCTGGAGAGCAGATGGGGAGAGACCACGTTGGGCATCATCCTCAAAGCGTCTTAGGAGGTGCTGGGAGGTAAAAGTGGAACTGGGGTGCTGGCACTGGGATTAGCCGAGTCTTTGGCTAATGGCCCTGTCTGGAGGGTGCCACCAACCCAGCAGGGTCAGCACTTGCAGCAAAGTCTTTTTGGGATGGGGCATCGCAGGACAGTGGGGTTGGCAGGACAGGAGGCCCGAGGTCAGCCCCACACTGTGCCAGGGGACAGCAGGATGAAAATTCCCCCCATCCACCCACCCAGGTAATCCCCTAATGCTGTTTGCAAATACAGGGAGATTTACACCTCTCCCGGAATGGCTTTGGGCAGCAGATCGATGGGGAACACGTGGCACAGGGCAGCGTGCTCGTGTGTGACCCCGAGCCTCCGCCACCCCGCTCGTCCCTGTGGGACACCGGGCAAAAAACCACCGGCATCTCCATCAGAGCCAGCTCTGCCCGACCTCCCGCGGGGATCGCTGCCCTCCTGCCCCGGGAGATGTTGCCATACTCGGACAGGGGACAGCCCAGCGGGGAGGGGACAAAGTGAGACCTCGGCGGCCCCGTTCGCCCGGTGTGCCGGGTGCTGGCACGGTGGAGGCAGCGCGGGGAGCAGAGGAAGGCCCTGCTGGGGGTTCCATCATCCTCCTCATGCCCGAGGGGCTGCCCCAAACAATCCGGTTCTGTTCTGGGATAAAGGGCGGCTTGTGGCCCCGCTGCCCGCGTTCGGAGCAGTCAGCGCGGGCTGGGAAAGGCTCCGTGGAGCCGCCGGTGCCGGTGGCACCGTGCCCGGCCGGAGCCACCGAGGGGCCTGGCGAAGGGAGCGCGGTGGGCGCCCGGCCCGGCCCCTGACAAAACAAGGAAGCCCTGACGGCGATTGCCCGGAAACCGCAGCGCGTCAGGAGCGAAGTATTTCCATGGGGAGGCTTCGGCCCCGCAGCCCGGCCGGCGCCAGCCCCGCCGCCGCCCCGGCTGCCGGCGAGGGGAAGCCGCCCCCCGGGACGGGTCCCGCTGCCCACCCAGCCCCGGCAGCGGGAATGGCCCCGGAGCTGCTCGGGGTCCCCGAGGAGAGGTGGCAGCCGGCTCTGCCCCCGGGGATGTGGCTGTCGCTGCTGTGGTTTCATGGGCGGGTCTGGGCGCTGTTTGAGCCGCTGTCACCCCTCCGGTTGCCCGGGCGGGAGTTCGAGTGTTAACGGGTCAAGGTTTTGGCATCCTTTGGAGACATTGGGGAGGTTCATCCAGAGGTGGATTTTATTGTAAAGCTCTGTGCCTCGGCGTTGGGGCTGATTTCCCACATCCCAGGGTGCCGGGGCACGCCGGAGCGCTGCAGCACCCACGGAGGTGACCCAGCCTCGGCTCCCAGCCTGGCCCCAGCACCGCGTTCCCACCGCAGGGACACCCTCCCTCCTGGGGACCAACACATTTCAAGGGCTCTTTTTGGCCTCCCAACCACCCGGCTGGACCATGCGAGTCCCCCCCAGCCCATCCAGGACCGGCTGCCCCTCCCCGCGGGCAGGAACAGACGGGGTCTGTCCCGACCTAAAGTCAATATTGGATTTTCCGGCGCGGCCGCAGGGACCAGGCAGCGGCCGAGCCTCTCCCCACCACGGCACAGAAGGGGCTTTGAGAGCCCCACGGGCGAGCCCGGCCGGGGGGGCCGCGCTACGGGCACCCACTGCCCCCCCCGAACGCTGCCAGGGCAGGCAGGGCTGGTCCTGCCCAGCAAGTCTGGGCACGGCACAGGAGTCGCTGCAGTTTCGACCTCGGGGGTTCGGGTGGTGGCCTTGCGTGGGGTGTCATTGCTGGAGGGTGGGAGGAGCTGGGTCGTGCCTTCGAAGGGCACTGGGGTCCTATCCTGACCCCCCTTCTTTAAGGGATGCCCAGGTACATCCCTTCGTCACCGAGGAGATCTCTGCTCCCACAAAACCAGGGATGTTCAGAGCCAAAATCAGCCCAAACCGATCCTAACACTGCCCTGGGGTGGCTCCACACCTGCCAGGTGCCAGCAGCACCTCCCGGGATGCTCACAGGAGGGGAGGGGGCCGTTCCTGACCCCCACCCCATCTCCCACGCCAGGTTTGACTACCGGGAGCTGCTGCACAACTCCACCTTCTGCATCGTGCCCCGGGGCAGGCGCTTGGGTTCCTTCCGCTTCCTCGAGGCTCTGCAGGTACAGGGTGGGCAGGGGGACGGGGGACCCCCTCTCCAGGCTCCGGGGGCTCTGTCCCAGCCTGCGGGGTCCCTCCACAGGCTGCCTGCATCCCGGTGCTGCTGAGTGACGGCTGGGAGCTGCCCTTCGCCGAGGCCATCGACTGGGGCAAAGCTGCTGTCGTGGGCAGCGAGAGGCTCCTGCTGCAGGTACCGGCTCCAGACCCTGCCCCACACCGGGCACCAGACCCCCAATCCTAATGCCAGCGGTGGTGGAGCCCCCAGCCAAGTGTGGGGGTGAACCCCTCGCAGCTGAGCCTGGCAGTGCTCCTGTGGGCAGATGCAGGAGGGTCTGACCCAGCCTGGAGTGGGGGTCCCATCTCAGCTGCAGTCTTGGGGTGCTGTTCATCTCGGGGCGAAGGTGGGAAGCATCTTCCCGGGCACAAACCCTTGGGAATCCTGGGCCTGATCCTGCTGCAGGGAGAGGAGATGCAGCACCACATCCGTGGGCAGGGGCTGTCCCGTGGGACAGCTGGGATGGTTGGAGGGGACAGAGGCAAGGAGCCCAGCTGGGTGGAAGCTGAGGTGAGGACCCTGCTGCTCCCCCGGCACAGATCCCCTCCGCCGTGCGCTGCATCCACCCGGAGCGCGTGCTGGCTTTCCAGCAGCAGACCCAGTTCCTGTGGGATGCCTACTTCTCCTCCGTGGACAAGATCGTGCACACCACGCTGGAGGTGAGCCCCCCACCCCGAAGCCCCCTCCCCAGCTGCCAGGGTCACAGCCGGGGTGCTGGGAGCATCACTCGGGCCTCTGGCAGATCATCAAGGACCGGCTGTCTCCACACCGCTCCCGCTCCCGCTTCCTCTGGAACACGCTGCCCGGGGGGCTCCTGGTCCTGCCTGACTTCTCCACCCACCTCGGGGATTTTCCCTTCTACTACCTGCAGCACGGTAGGATCCTGCCTGCCCCGGCCGAGCACAGCAAACCCGGGGCATGCCACAACAGCTCTCCTTTCCCTTTCCCACCCTTTTTTCAGGCTACAGCCCCTCCAAGAAGTTCACGGCTTTCATCCGGGTGGTCTCGCAGGCAGGGTCGCTGTCCCAGCCCATCCTCAGGCTCATCCAAGCCGTCTCTGGATCCCAGTACTGCGCCCAGGTGGGAGGAGCTGAGTCCCGCGTCACTCAGTGCAACTCCCAGGGATCCAGCGGGATGATGGGGCTGGGTCCTGAGGGTCGGAGAGGTGATGGGTGGGTTTAGGGGTGGAAGGGGTGGCTGATGGTGTCACCTTTGGGTGGGCAGAGCTGTGTCTGCAGCCCTCTGGGGTGGAAGTGGGACCACCTGGGAGTTTATCCTGGTCCAGACTGCCATGAGATGGTTTTGGGATGGTCTGGGCTGGAGCAGGGAACCCACCAAACCCCTCCGGCCACACCTGTCCTCCCCCTTGCAGATCGTGGTCCTGTGGAGCTGCGAGAAGCCACCACCCCCGAGCGGGAAGTGGCCCCAGAGCACCGTGCCTCTGACCATCATCCAGGGCAGGAGGAAGGTGAGAGGGGCAGGATGTAGGCAGGGATCTGGGACACGGGCAGGGAGCTGGAACAGCCACCCCAGGGCGCCAACCTGCCTTTCCTCCCTCCACAGCTCAGCGACCGCTTCTACCCCTTCGGGGCCATCCAGACGGACGCGGTGCTGAGCCTGGACGAGGACACCAGCCTCTCCACCAGCGAGGTGAGGCCACAGTCCCAGGTGCCTCGGATGCTCAGTGGTCACCACAGGGCTGTCCCCATGTCCCCGCGTCCTCCAGGGGCAGCGGTGATCCCCTCCCGCAGGTCCCCGCAGTGGGTGACACCGCAGTGGGTGACACCGTGCCCATCCTGTGCCAGGTGGACTTTGCCTTCTTGGTGTGGCGCAGCTTCCCCGAGCGCATCGTGGGCTTCCCCACGCAGAGCCACTTCTGGGACCCCGAGCAGGGGCGCTGGGGCTATACCTCCAAATGGACCAACGAGCTCTCCATCGTCCTCACCGCCGCCGCCTTCTACCACAGGTACCTGGCCGGGGCGGGGCTGGTGGGGCTGGGGGGCTTGGCCACATCCTGCCCCTCACCCCCTTCTCCCCCGCCAGGTACTACCACAGCCTCTTCACCGAGTACCTGCCCACGGGGCTGCGGGAGCTGGTGGACGGGCTGGCCACCTGCGAGGACATCCTGATGAACGTCCTGGTGGCCGCTGTCACCAAGCTGCCACCCATCAAGGTGACCCAGCGGAAGCAGCACAAGGAGGTGGTGGCCCAGCAGGCAGAGTGCAGGGATGGGGCTGAGGGGACCCCCCCGCCCGGGCAGCAGAGCCCCTCAGCCCCACGCTCTGCTCCTGCCAAGGTGAAGGACACGAACGGCAGCCGGCGTTTCTCCCAGCGGCAGGACTGCCTCAACCAGTTGGCCGACTGGTTTGGCTACATGCCCCTGGTGTCCTCCCAGCTGCGCCTCGACCCCGTCCTCTTCAAGGACCAGGTCTCCGTCCTGCGCAAGAAATACCCAAGCTTGGAGAAGCCGTGAGGGCTGCCGGGGATGGGGCTGGCTCTGGGTGTCCCGTTCCCGGAGCTCGGAGCCCTCCGGGAGCAGGCGGTCGCTGCTGACGGGGTTTTACTCGTTATTGGGTTTTACCAGTGCAATAAAGGAGGGTGGAGAGGTAGGATCCAGATGGTGGCTGTGGGATGTGGGGGAAGCACCGGGAGCACTGGGAGCACTGGGAGCACTGGGAGCACCAGCTTTTGAGTGCTCCAACACTTCTGCCATCGGCACCCTGGGAATAACCCGGGCAGCCCCTCCCAGCCCTGCGGGGAGGGAGAGGCCTTCGCCTTCCCGAGGGCAAACAGAGGAGCGATAAGTGGTGTGTGTGACCTCCCTCCCTCCTCCAGCTGGGTACCCTGCAGTCCCTGGGCAGCCCAGCACCCCATTGCCTCGCAGCTCTCCCTGGAGAAGAGAAAAGGGGTGTTTCAGCTGTCTTTCCTCCCAGCTGAATAGAAATAGGGAATATTAGGTGGCCGGCCTCCAACAGCCACTCTCAGGCTGCCACAGCCCCGGGTCTGTCCTTGGCTCCTACAGATACCGGAGATAACACCCAGACCCAACATCCCCCCACACAGCCCCGTGTGCTCTGCTTTATTTTCCACACATGAAAAGTCCTCCCAGGGCGCGAGGGCGGGAGTCAGTCGCGGGGGGGCTGGCATTCCCGGCAGTCCCGCATCTCCTCGGAGTAGCTCTCCACCTGGATGGTGGTGGTGTGGAAGCGGAAGGCGCCCTGCAGCCGGGAGCTGGCCTCCTCCAGCACCTCCTGTGCACTGGCAGCCGCGTCTGCGAGGAGAAAATTTGGCGATGTCGGGGTGCGGGGAAACCCCGACCTTCCCTGCCCAGCATTGTGGCACTCAGTGATGGCGATGTGCGCCGAGAGCAGCGGCTCTGGCACCCCTGTCCCCCCCGTTGTGACACTCACTGATGGCGATGTGCACCGAGAGCAGCGGCTGCGCTGCCGTCAGCGCCCAGATGTGCAGGCTGTGCACGGCCTCCACGCCCCGCACCGCCAGCAGCGTCTCCCTCACGGCGTTGAAATCCATCCCTTTGGGGGTCCCTGCGGAGGCAGAGCCGCGGCAGCTGCAGGGACGGGGCCCACGGCACCCACGGGTGACCCCGCTGCCCGGTGCCCCCCCGGGGGGTCCCTACCCTCCATGAGGACGAGGAGGACGTCGCGGAGGATGGTCAGCGTTGTCCCCAGCACCAGCGCGGAGAAGAGGAAGGTGCAGATGGGATCCACGTACTTGTACTCGGGCTGGAGGGCGTGGGAGGGGGTGAGGCCCCTCCGGCACCGTCACCTCACCCCAAATCCCCATCGGGACCAGCAGGGCGGGCACACAGTCCTCTCTGTCCCGCACCGTGCCTGGCCACGGCTGTCTGGCACCACTGTCCTCAAGTCCTCAGCACCCCCTTTGCCCCCAGCACCACCCAGACCTTGAAGAAGATGACGTAGGAGGCGATGAGGACGCCGACGCTCTGCAGCAGGTCCCCCACGACGTGGACGAAGGCGGCGCGGACGCTGGCGTTGGGCTGCTCGCCGGCTGCCCCGTGGCTGTGCCCGTGCCCCGTCTGGTGCAGGGCCACCCCCATCCTGCGGGCAGGGCACCGGTGACACCCCAGACCCTCCCACCGGGCCCAGGGAGGGGACACCCTGGGAGGGCAGGGGCCGTGTGGCCGTACGTACACGATGTTGACGGCCACGGCGCAGGCGGAGGTGATGAGCATGACCCCGCCCTCGATGTCGTAGTCACCCGAGAGCAGGCGCTGGGCCCCCAAGTAGACCAGGACCCCTGTCACCACCCAGATGGAGAGCACGGAGAGCAGGGCCCCCAGGATCTCTGTGGAGAGACCCCCCCACATTGCTGCCTCGCTGCTGTGCCATCCTGAGCACCGTCCCCGGCTCCCCGGCAGTGTTGGGGCACGGTGGGGGCACCCAGCACTCATCCCCGGGATGCTCCTTGCACAGGGCTGGCAGTGCCTCTGCCTCGCCTTGTTCATGGTGCCAGGACTTTTCCAGGGCTCCCCAGGCCCCTCAGGGCACCCCAAAGCCCCTGGTTTGCACGGGGAGGGCACCCTGGGATGCTCCAATGGCATCCCCGGGGCGGTGCCACCGCGTTACCTGCCCGGTGCCATCCGAAGTTCATGGTTTTGGTGGGGGGGCGTGAGGACACCCAGAGTGCAAAGAGGCTGATCATGATGCTGGCAAAGTCCGTCAGGAGGTGGGCAGCGTCCGTCAGGATGGCCAGGCTGTGTGCCAGGTACCCGCCTGTGGACACAGGACACCGGGGGGACATCGGGGGGACATGGCAGGGGTCCTTCCCCGAGCTGGGCACAGATCAGCTCACCCCGTGCCACACTGGGGTCCCACTGGGTGTTTTGACCCACAGAAAGCCAACAGGGAGCTCTGGCCACACCCTCAGCAGGCGATCAGGACAAGAGGGGCTCTGGGCGGCCACTCGGGGTGACCCCACGGGGACCACCCCAGCAGACCCCGCACCCAGCACTCACCCACGGCTTCCCCCACCATGAAGAAGAGGCAGATGCCAGCGGCCAGGTAGAGCTTCCTGCGTGCCCGCTGCTGCTGGCCGGGGTGGCCACCGGTCCCCCGCGTGTGGCAGTGCTGGCCACGCCGTGCCCCCAGCTCCAGGGCGGGCGCCTGTCCCTGCACCGCGTTGTGCCCGTCCTTCTGCGCAGCCCCCACGTAGGACCTGCCGGGCAAAGGGGTGCTTGGGGCCGGGAGGACTTTGGGGAGCGGGCTGGACCCTGAGTGCTTCCCCCAGCCCGTTCCCGGCCAGACCCCACTCGGGAGCCGCACAGCAAAGAGGGGGCGCGGCACCCCCAGCGCCCCCCGGGCACCCCCGTACCCGCCTGTGCCCTCGCTCAGGAGGTGCCGCTTCTCGTCGCCGGCTGCCATCTTCCTCCGGGTCGGGGGGGTCGGCGCGGGTGACCCCGGCGTGTGGCCGGCGCTGGTGGCAGCCGGTGGCCTCGGCTCGTGTGAAGAGCCGGGATTCGTGTGCAAATCCCGGCTGGAGGAGGGACGGCCAAGCCGGCTGCAAAGCGCCCGCGGAGCCTGCCCCAGGCTGGGCCCCCTCACCCGCCACCCAGGGGGCTGCTGGTGGGGGGGGGATTGCTCTGGGAACCCCCCCCCAGAGCGTCCCCAGGAGCTGCACACCCGGGCTGGGTGCAGCCCCCGAGGCAGAGGGGGATGGAACATCTCCATGTCCCCTCCAAAGGCACATGGTGACCCCCCCTCCCCGCTTTGGGGAGCCCCCCCGTTTAGATCCAGCCATGGGATGGATAAGCCTGGACCCCCCTCCACAGCAGGGACTCCAGCCCCCCCGCCCTGGGTGAGCAGCGTTAATTACCCTGGGGCTAATTGCACTTGTGGCTCAGCTCTGGGTGCTGCCTCAGTTTCCCCCTTGGCCCCCTCTGAGCGGGACTTATGTTTTTGCAGCAGAAGAGCATTTATGGGGTACTTTTGCATTTAGGATATATATTTGCATTTATGACGTATTTTTTCATCCAAGGTGGATTTCTGAGCTCAGTCAGCAGCAAACCAGCAGCTCGATGCCAAGACCATGCCCATTTCAGGGGCTGGCCCAGCCTGGAGCATCCTCAGCCCCCCCGTGCCACATCCCCAGCCCAGGGCAAGCTCTGGCCAGGGCATCCCATCCCCAGGAGATAAATCCTGCCGGGTGCCGACCTGTTACATCCCGGGCAGGCGGCCAGGAGCGGCTGCCAGCACTGCCAGAGGTGCTAATGAGGCTGGAAATTAAGAGCTGGACCGGAGGTGTCCCTCTGCCACGCCGGCTGCTGGCAGGGACACCGGTGATGGCACCAGCCTTGCAAACCCATCCCCGGTGCCCACCGCGAGCCGAGAGAGAGAGGCGAGGAAGAAAATAACCACCCAAAGCACCAGTTTTCTTTACAAAATACACAAATTTCAAATCCGTGACAATTATATACAAAACAAGGGAATTATAAAACGTGAGGAATTGTCCTATTTGCACCCGTATAGAAAAGTGTCCTGTGCTGGAGCAGGCGCCGGCTCGCCAGGCTGCCGGTCCCTGCCGTGTGTCTCCCCCCCATCCCAAATCCGTCGCCGGACATCCTGTGCCCGGGGGCGTTTCTCCCGCGCCGGCAACGTTGCTGTGGCTACAGGGAAGCTGCCGAGGGAGAGGATGGGGTGATCAAGGAGAGCCCAAGCCCCCAAAGCTCCCCCATGGGTGCTGGAGGGTCCTGGGGAGGTGGGCTCAGCCGTGCTCTGCCCCTTACCCATCACTGTCCTCTCGGGCGCTGCGTTCTCTTCCACCTCTTCTTCCTCCCCATCAAAGTATTCCTCATCTTCTTCTGCTGCAAACAAGCGGCCAAAGGTCACCAGGAGCCACCAGGAGCCGCCAGGCAAAGCAAGGGGTGTCACCAGCTGGGTGGGAGTCGGTAAAGGGGCCTTGGGGGCTGAATTACCGGGGTCGAAGTCCAAGGCGTGCACGGCCTCGGTGAGGTGGTCCAGGCTCACGGAGAAGGCGTCCATGCTCTCATAGCCCTGCTCGATCTTGTCCAGGCGACCACCCTTGGAGGCCTCCACGATCCTGGGCAGGGAGAGCATGGATGTGTGTGTCCCTGTCCCCTCGCTGAGCTGGGGACCGTGGGGCACCAGGGCAGGGGGTCAGGGCATCCCCCACTCGCCAAATCCTGCCCGTGGGGCTGGGATCATGGAGATTTCCCCAGTTTGAGCACTTACGTTTTTATGAGCTGCTTGGCATTCTGTGGAGAGAGACAAGGGGAAGGAGGAGGAAGAGAAGGAGAAGAGGGAGAAGGAGGTGAGTGAAGCCACAGCAGCCACCAGGTCGTCCCCAACAGCGGGACCCCATGGGGCAGGTTTGGGGGTCTCACCATGAGGAAGGCGGCGCCCCCGGTCTCCTCGGCTGCCTGGATGGCTGTCTCCACCAGCCGGCTCGACTTCTCCAGCTGCTCCTTGTACTGGCAGATGAGGCTCTGGATGAAGGCGGTCTTGTCCGCCTGCTCCTGGGAGATGCGCTGCAGCAGCTCCGCCTTCTTCTCCTGCAGCAGCGCTGCCAGGGCGTCAAAGCGAGCACAGAGCTCCCGCTTGGCCGCCTCGCTGTTCTCCTGCGGGGACAAGGGACAAGGGATGCCACCTCTGCGTCCCGCCGGCACCTGCAACATCCCAAGGCTTCCCTGCTCCGTGGGCTCCACCCCACTCCTGGCCATGCCCGGCTAAGGTTTCACCCCCGGGTTTTTGGGGGGCTCCTCTTCCCCCTTTCCTCACCTCGGTGCTCTGGCAGGAGTCCTCCAGCTGGGAGATGATGGTCTGGATCCGGTCATTCCCTGCCACGAGCATGGAGATGCAGTTGTTCAGCTCAGTCTGGTGAGAGACAGAGAGAAGAAATCTTAACTCCTGTAGAGACAGGAACTTCTCCCATCCCAACACGGGGACGGGCTGGGCATTGCTTGTCCCCAGCTCTGCTCCCCCACATCCCTGACCAGCCACGGCTGCTCTAAATATAGTCTGTCTCCTGGGCGAAGTCACCCGCGGGCTATTAATACCCCGTGAGCCAGTCCCGGTGTTATTTGTCACTGTCCCAGCTCAGCACATCGCCATGTCCCCCACAGGCCCCCCCCGGGTCCCCCCCACGGCACCTTCTGTCCCTGGAAGACGGCTTGCAGAGGGGCCACCTCGCAGTCCTTGTGGGCACCGAAGACTTTGCACATGGAGCAGGTGGGGACCTCGCAGGTGACGCAGTAGATGTTGATCCGCTCGTCCTCGTGCTCCTTGCACATGGGGTGCTCCCCCTTTTTCAGTGGCCTGCTGGAGAGGGTGGCACGGCCACGGTGACGTCCCCGTCACGGTGACATCCACAGCAGGGTAATGTCCCTGCTACAGGGACACCCCCACCGTGGTGACACCCGCACTGTCACCCCAAAATCAGGTCCCCAGGATCCCACAGCTGCTCCTTTGGGAGCCACCAACCTCTGTGCCTCTGTAAACCCCAGTATGTCCCAGTTTAAGCCACCGTGGCGCTTGGCATGGCAGCGCGTGGCACTGGGGACGGGGGGCTGCGATCCAGAGGCGCTGCAGCAGTGCCTAATTTTAGCCTTGCGCTGCCCGGATTTATTGTCACCCATCGTGTGACCAGGGTGGGGACACCCAGAAACCCCCGGGGGGTCCCAGACGGGGGCTGCAGCTCAATCGTCCCATCCACAGCAAGGAGGGACATGGGGACAAGCCAATGCTCTGGAAGAGGGACAGGGCCCCCAGCCCCCCCGGCAGCCACGGCCACCTGCCACGTGCCATCGTCCCCGTCCCCATGGCTCTCACACAATATTTACAGCGGTTCAGGGAATTTGGCCGGGGCTGCTGCTCTGCCTCGAGAGCCCGTAACCCCTCTGTCCCCCCCCAGCTTCACGCTTGTACCCACTGGACCCCCCCAAACTGTCCCTCTGCCCCTTATCAGCCTCAGTGCTCGTTGTCACGAGCAGAGCCCGGATTTGTTCCCCGCACTTCTTATCTCCCACCGAATGTTCCAGCAAGAGCACTGGGGGGTCAGCAGGACATGCCCACCACCCCCCCAGGGACCTGCCATCCCCCTGGGACAGCCAGAGGCACAAACTGCTCAGGAGAGAGGGGAGAATTGGGCTGGGGGAGGAAGTTTTGGGTCCAGGGAGGAAGATTTTGGTGAAGGGAGGAAGATTTGAGTCGGGAAAAGATTTGAATCGGGGATCACTGAGCAGAAAGACCCCCAGGTGCAATCTCTTGGGGTTTCAGTGCTGGTGCTGGAGGAAGGGAGGGGGCCATCCCCACGTCCCCATGTCCCCATATCCCCATGTCCCCCCAGCCACGGCCGCCCGTGCCCACCTGGAGCACTCCTGCTTGTAGATGTCGATGATGTTCTCCACGAGCAGGTTCCTCTGCAGCCCGTAGACACCGTGGCGGTCCAGCAGCACCTCGTGGCGGCACGAGGGGCACCGGAACCGGCCCCCCGAAATCAAACTGCCCCGGCTCTGCCAGTACGGGTTGGCGGCCTGGGAGGGGAAGATGAACATCGGGGGGTCCATCAGTATCCCCACAACATCCCAGTGCCCCCCAGCCCGGGCGTGGGGACGGAAGGGGCGCGGGGACCCCGCCTCACCTGGAAGACGTCGTTGGCGCACTTGCGGCAGAGGTTGTGCTGGCAGGGCAGGATCACCACCGGCTTGCTGAACATCTCCAGGCAGATGGGGCAGATGAGCTGCTTCTCCAGGCTCTCCATGGGGCTGCCATCCTGCAGGATACCGGCTTGGAAATCCATGTGCTCGTCAGTGCTCTCCTCTCAGCGCTCTCGCTGCCGGCTCGCCTCGCCCCGCTATTTATAAATCGCCCCCTGTCACGCGGATCCCGGTCCCGAGGCGGTGTCGGGTGTCCCGGGACAGCACCTGTCACACGGCGGTGAGCCGTCGGCAAGGGCCGGTAAACAAGACGGGCACAGGCTGTCCAGGAGGCGCTGCCCGCCCGTGCCGCGGCGTGCCCCAGCTGGAGCTGCGGGTAAACAGGGCCACGCTGCCCCGCGGCCAAGCGGCTGCACATCCCGAGACCAGCACGGACCCCAGACCATCACAGCGGAGGCAAGGAGGGGCAAACACCGGCCCCGTGGTCATTAGGACGTTGTGATGGTTCCAGAAATCAGGCAGGGCCAGCCGCAGCAGCGGGTGGCTTATGTAGTTTGTCCCTCTCCCCACCCAAAACACGATCACTTATGGGGTGCAAACACGCCTCGCCAGTGGCTCCCTGTGTGCTTGGAGGGGAGATGCAGCTCTGGGAAGACGGAGCCCCCATGTTTGGCACATGCAGCGGGGTGCCCCCTCCCCAGGCAGGGGCTGGGGGGCTCCCCGATGAGCCCAGACACAGCGGGGGCTGCTCAGGCTGCTCCCCACAGCGCTGTCACAGCCATGACCCAGCTGGCTCCGCTGCTGGGGTTCAAAGCTGACCCAGAAACATCTGGGGGGGGCAGAGGGCGAGCACAGCCCTCGCTGAAAACAGCCCCGGACACGACGCCCAGCTGGCTGGCCAGGGGCCAGTGCTGGCCACAGGGAGAGCTGTCAGCACGGGCAGCTGCACCGGCAGAGGGTAACCCAACCCTTGGCACAGATGGGTCACCACGGGGGGACAGGGTGGGGCGGGGTGCGGCTGCTGCGGTGCCCACAGCGACTGCGGGCAGGAGGCGGTGCGGGGGTGCAGGGGTGCAGGGGGTACCCGGCTGCACAGGGACGGGGGTGCAGGGGTCTGTGAGTGCACAGGTGCAGGCGTGCAGGGGTGCAGGGATGCACGGGTACGTGGATAAATGGATGCACAGGTACATGGATGTATGACACGGGCACCAGGATGCACCGGCACACGGTGTCGGGGTGCAGTGACCCCCTCCTCTCCCCACCCAGGGCAGCCCCACAGCTGTTTTGGGGCTCCTTCTGCCCTGGCTCACGTGTGCAGCGAGTGACTGCGCCGGGACCCGCCAGGCACATCTTGCAAAATCGTTCCCGTTCCGGCACTTGGGGCTCTGCCAGGGAGGCGCTGGCAGGAGAACGGGGCTGGCTGGGCACCCGGGAGGGCAGCGCAGGGGTCGGACCCTGCCCGGACCCAGACACAACCTGGCCCTGCCCTGGGTGACATTGATTAACTAATTGCTTCTGGACTCGATTAAGGGGATTCACAGCAACGGCCGGGTTGTAATGCCCTAAGCCGCTTTCCGAACCCACAAGGGGCTCCGTGGCCCCTAATTGGCTTGGGACAGCTTAGGCAGGACCCAGAGCACTAATCACCCCCGGGATCCTTCCCAATTAACCCTGGAGAGCCCACTACAGGAATGAATCTCCCTCTGCTTGGTCTTCTGAGAAGTAGGTGGCCCTGGCTTCATCCAGAGTGTCCCTGTGATGGCTTTGCAATGTTTGGGGAGACAGCAGGGCCTGTGACAGGAGCCCTGAGCGCCCAGCTCCTGGGCGTGGGGGGCATTTGCAGCCCTGCCGCCTGGGGAGGAAAGGGGGCATCAAGCAATAAATCATAGAGCCCCGGAATTATTTGTTTTGGAAGGACCTTGAAGCCCATCCAGTGCCATGGCAGGGACACCTTCCACTGTCCCAGGCTGCTCCAGCCCCAGTGTCCAGCCCGGCCTTGGGCACTGCCAGGGGTCCAGGGGCAGCCACGGCTTCTCGGGCAACCCGTGCCAGGACCTCACCACCCTCACAGGCAACAATCCCTTCCAAATTAATAAACAGAAATTTAAGTAATTAATTGATTAATTAATGTAATTAAACGCCCACCGCTCTCGCCCCGCCCCTCCCCCTCAGCCGACCAATCACAGGGCAGTTTGCCCGGAGTAGGCGTGGCCGCGGGGTGGGCGTGGCGCGGCTGAGGAAGGCGGGCGGGCGGAGCGCAGCACTAAGATGGCGGCCGGGCGGCGGCGGCGGCGGCGCTGAGGTAACCCGGCTTCTCCCGGCCCGGGGGCGGCCCCGCATCCTCCCCGGCCCCTGGAGGGTTGTAGCGGGCGGGATCCGCGCTGCAGGTTG
>VZSE01000242.1:0-43448 GCA_013398275.1 Promerops cafer
TTTAAAATAAATTAATTTTAAAATTAATATTAGAGCTGCCTGTGTTTGAAGACATAAAACCTCCATTTATTTAAGTACATTTTGGAGTTTTGTTTTTTTCTCTTTGTTTCGTTAAGTGAACCAGCTTGTATCTTGTTTTAATCTTTGAAGTTCTAGAAGTACCCAGTTTCCCGCTCTCAATTTTTTTTTAAATTTCCAGGAAAAAAAGTCAAACTTGCTTATTATTTAGATCCCCATATATCATATTTGAATACAAAGTTTGGATACTGAGCTTTTGATGAACAATTTTCCCGGAAATGCAAAAGAAGTATTTTGCTATGTGAAGCAGATTTAGCTGTTAAACCTGACTTTATCTGGTGGCTTCTGCTGCTTCAACAGCTGAAGAAAAAGACACTCAGCTGGGAATGTGCAGAGATTAAGGAATCTAAACCAGTTTAAAGTATTTACATTGAAATATGCATTTCAAACCGCAGAGTTTGAAATATGCAGAGACACAGAGCGTAACGTACAGAACCATGCTGGAGGTTCTGTTGTTGGCATTTTGGTTACACTGCACATGCACAACTGTTTGCCCAGCTGTTTTTCTGGGTGGCAGCCTTTTGAGTGTGCAGCAAGAACACTAAATATGAACTCTTCTGCCTAAAGGTACTTTAAAATATCAGGAGAGCTGAAGTTTGACTTTAGAATTACTGTTTCTGAAAGGACTCTGTGTTACCTTGCAGAAGTGGCACATCAGAGTGACTGGGATGGTATTGTTGCCTGCCATCAAGGGTATATAACCTGTACAACCTGGAACTATCAGAAAACCTCCATGGGAGCTCACAAACTCAGGCCAGAAGAATTTAGCAAACACAAACCTATTGACATATATGCAACAGTAAGTTTATTTAGGACAAGATTTCTTTAGATTCACACTGTATGCTATTTTGATTCCTGTGGGTACAGAAATAATGCTTAGAATGAAAAAGCATGGTCTAGATGTGTTTTAGTTGCTTGCAGAGTGCTTTCTGCCAGCTCAGTATGTCCAGTGAGCTGGTTTGTAATGCTTTTGGTCTTATGAAAAGCTTTTCTTTTCCCCTAAACATTCGGGTAAAGTGCACTAAGTTTCTGGCTCAGAGAGGTGGTTGGTGTTTACCTTTAGTCTGTCAGAGTGATGTAGAATTGTCTGTATGCCTGAGATTATTAATTTACTCTGAGAATGCAGATTGCTGAAGACTGGGCTGTTTTTGGAAGTACAGGGAAGTGTGTTTCCAAATTGCAAGAAGGATATTAGGTCAAAAATCCTTTACAGGTTGAGCTGGACACAATGACATTGTGTCAAACACACAGTGCTGGAGATAAAAATGTTTGCTGAGGTTTACCAGCTTTTAAAAGAAGGAATTACTGTGGCACACCTCATTTGGAAGGGGTTTGTGCAACTCTTGTGTCTTGTGATACATAGCTTTTTGACATTATGCTTAGTAGTTAGGTGTTAAATAAGTTAAATTGTAAATACCCAGTTTTCTTTTGACTGCTAGATTCTTTGGCCTGTATCTTTCCGAAGACATCTATACTGTTCTTTCTTTGTTTCTTCCAGTTCAAACTCTCTGTGACCTCACCCTAATTTGGGAGGGTATTGGTAACATGGGCATTGAAAGAGACACGCAGTTGCTATGCTTACACTTTGTCTTAAGGACTGAACTTGTGGCTATCTTAATTATTTAATTTACAGTGCTGATATTATTACCTGCGGCTTCTGATGGGTGTCACTAAGCTAGGATTTCATTATCTTTCATGACCATACATTGCCACATTCATCACATGTTGATTATTCATTTTAAGAGCTTCTCCCTCTGCTTTCTTGAGATGTAATTTGTGCAGGTCTCCTCAAAGAACACGTTAGTGTTTTGTATTCCCGATATGCTGTGTACCTGTAACAACTCAGCTAATTGACAGGCACCCAAAGAATAGTTTTCATGGGTGCTTTGTTTTGTTGATTGTTTTTTTTTTTTTACTGTTCCCTTGAAAGGCAGTTGACATTACCTCGTGTGGTAACTTCGCTGTAATTGGGATGTCAACTGGACAGGTAGATGTGTATAACATGCAGTCTGGCATTCACAGAGGGCGTTATGGCAAAGAAACAGGTAAGAACTCCTAAACTTCCAAAATACTGGCACTTAACTGCAGTCGTGTTCTGTCATCATGAAAATTTAACGTAGGTTCTGAGCTGAATTTGGGATGCATTTCAGTTTTTCTAATTATGCTGCACTGTCCTATCTTGCAGTCAGAAACCTGACTTGAAGGACAGGATCTTTGATAATTTTAACAGCTCTGATGTTAGCATATCCTTGGTTTTATCTAACACAAAATTGTCAGTTACCACAATGGTTAGCACTTAAATGAGATGCTCTGGCCTCCACTCTTTTTGAGACAGTTACATTTCCAGTACTTGACTTCTTGTTTTACAAGGTTCTATCTCTTAGATAAATTTTTCCATCTGTTTTGTGCCCCCTGCTTAGAAATGAAAGGAAAATTGAAGTCCTGAGCAAGTCCAGTTCTTTGCATATGGTGTTATTTTTAATTACCTGCAAATTTAGGACATAATGTGACGGTGCTCTGGCATTTCCTTTTAAAGTTGCATACATATGTATTTCATGTCATGTACTCCCATGCATGTTTTTTTGGCACTTGTAATCTGAATTTTTTGTTGTAGAATCAAGGAAAGAGTCCTGCTGAGCCCTCAAGACATTCTGGATTTCTAAAAGCCATCTAGCTCAGCAAACATGAAATGGTCTCTTTATAAAACCATTGGTTGATAATGGAATGAATTTTCTAATTTTTCTTACTGGCCAGTAGCCCTAGATATAGATTAAGAAATAAAATTGATACAAAACCAGAGGAGCTATGTCTTGTCTTTACACTGCAGTGTGAAGTAGCTTTGGAAAGCTCCCAGACTTTGTGCCTGAACTGAAGCTGTAAATTTTGTCTGGAGTGGTAGGTCCTCTTGAAGGCATTCCTTAAGTGATTCAAGAAGTCCCTCAAATCTCACAATCACAAAAAGTTACCCAAACTGAAAGAGGAAATACGAGCTAACACTCAGCTTCAATTGCACTTCTTACTCGTATTCTAGGTGTTTACTTGAAATCAATTTGGTTTCTGTAGAGATAAAAAAAACTTAGAATGCTGGAGCATCTTGTCAAGTGGCTTTCAAATTGTCACATGCTTGCTGATCATTCATTGTAGTCAGGCAAAGATAAACAAAATAGTGTTTGGCATTCAGCTGATTTCTGTGCAAAGTTTAAATTCTGAAATAACAATCTTTTCTCTTGTTTTGCAGCACATGAAGGGGCCATTAGAGGGGTAGCAGTGGATGGACTGAACCAGCTGGTAATCACAGCTGGTAGTGAAGGATTAATTAAATTTTGGAAATTCAAAATGAAAGATCTGGTTTATTCCACTGAACTTTCTTCTTCTCCAAGTGGAATTCTGCTTCACAGAGACAGGTAAGAAACTGAAGTTATTTCATGTGTATTTTGTTTGGTGAACATATCTAGAATGGCAACCAGTATTCTTAATTAGAATATATTAGAATTCATATTTCTAATGCTTTGAAATACAGCTGACTAGTAGACATAGGGGGACAAGACATTTTATTAGACTGAAGGATTGTAATACTTGTTATTTTTAGGACAAAAGATACCTGGAGCAGTGTTAGGATGTCTTTATTTTTTGTCTCTTGAGTATTCCCTATCTTGTGTGTTGATGTTTCTTGGCAGTGGTATTCTGGGAATTGCCTTTGATGACTTCACTATTAGTGTTTTGGATATAGAAACCAGGAAGATTGTCAGGACATTCTCAGGACACCACGGACGGATCAATGACATGGTAATTGTTAACTCATTTTCTGTGACAGGTGACATAGATGCCTAACAGATTTTACAGGTGGTGGATTTCTCTGCACGTGTTAAATCATTGGGTGTTATGTTCACTCTGTGAACAGTAAAGCTGTAGCTCAGCTCCACAGCTCTTTTAGCCATGTTAGTTTGGAAATGTAAAGTGGTCAAATTGCCATCTATTTTTTAATGTGCTTTGTGATTTAACTATACCTTTGTAACAAGCTGATTTGGGGGGGTCAAACAAAACAAAGCACTGGGAACAATGAAAACCACGTTGAGGAGCAAAACTGTGCAGAAGTCTCAGCTGTGTATACTGAAAAGATGAGCAAGCTGAAAACAGATCTGAGATTATGCAGCACATTGATAACTCCATATTTACATCTTATGTAATAGTTCATTGCAGTGTTCATTGAAATAGTTTTTAGTTTCAAATTTATTTATAAATGCTACTAAAATAGTATTTACTTGACTTACTCAACTTGATGCTTAGAAATAGGTTTCCACCATGAGCATAGAAGTGAGGACTGAAGTGCTTTGACTAACAGTGAGATATGTCTTGTGTTTTATGTTTGAACCTGTTCTTAAAAAGCTTCTGGTTTTGTTCTTTCCTCACTTTCAGTGGTGTATTGTCAGTCGTGGTTTATGGCCATACCATTTCACCCAGGTTTTAGGGAGCAGTCTAATCTTGGCAGGGCCTCCTGTGGGGACTGGCTTATTGGTTGTGCCATTAAATTGACTATTTTATTTTAGACTTTCAGTCCTGATGGTCGTTGGCTGATAACTTCATCAATGGATTGTTCCATTAAGACTTGGGACCTTCCCTCTGGATGGTGAGTCAGTTTAAAAACATACAGCAGAAGAAATAATCCCCTTTCTGATAAGTGGCAGAAAGCCTTCTGGCTTGGCTATCTGTCACCAGATGTGATACTCACAAAGTTGCACATGGTGTAACAACTCTGCCACTGTTTTAATTGTGTCCAGTGTTAGCAGTGCGTGTCCTTTTCTGGGTCTACAGAATGACACTGGGATGACACCTGGAGTTTCCATGCAATGTGAATGGGTGTGCATTTGTTCTTTGTCTGGAGCAGCACTATAATGTAAAGGGCAAGAGATTGCTTAAGGTGAATTACACTGTGATGTGCTGAGGTGTTCACAGGATCACAGAGTGGCTGGAGTTGGAAGCAAAGATCTGGTCCAACTGTCTTGATGTGGAAAGGAACTTTTCTCACGAGGTCAGGTTACTCAGAGCCTTGAACACCTCCAGGGCTGGGCCATGCACTACTTGTTTGTGCAACCTGTTCAGTGCCTCAGCACCCTCATCATAAAAAAATTCTGCCCTATCCAGTCCAAACCCACAGCCTTTCAGTTCAAAGCTGCTGCCCCTTTTCCTGTCACCACAGGCCCTGTTAAAAAGCCTCCCTCAGTCTTTCTTGTGAGCTCTCTTTAAGTATTGAAAGGCCACAAGGCTGTCTCCCCCAGAGCCTTCTGTTCTCCAGGGTGAAGAACACCACAGCTCTCTCATTTTCCTCATAGGAAGTGTGTTCCAGGCCTTGAGTCATTTTCCTGGAGCTGCTCTAACTTCATGTGTGTCTTGTGCTGGGGGCCCCAAAGTTGGCTGCAGTACTCCAGCTGGTTTTGTAAAGAGAAGCCTGTTTTCACTTACATTCATTTTAACAACACAGTATGGCTTTACATCAGTTATATTTTTCATTTGTTTGTACTTGCAAGTGCCAGAAATACTCTCTTGTGATCCTCTGTGAGTAGTCTTCTCCCAGAGTAAAGTTTGGCTGAGAAGTAGGCAAGTACACACAAGAAGTTCAGGAGCCCAGGAAAAAAACAAGCTGAGAAGTAACTTTGCGTTCTGCCAGTGCATTCTTTCAGCAGCACATCAGATAGATTTTTTTTTTTTTTTTTGTTGTTGTTGTTTTTCTTTTGTAATTTAAGGTAGTGCTGTGCAGTGTGCAGCTCTGGTGGTTGTGCCTGGAACGGAAAGGTTTAATTTGGGTTGATTATTTCTGTTGACGTAGTTCGGTAAATAATTTTGTGTACTGTAAAAGTTCTCATTTTACTACCAGCAGTGCATTGCATCTCAACAAACAATTGGCCTGCTCTTGCATGATGAGAGCCACTAGTCTAAAATGGAACAGAATGGACACTAAGTGTCTTCTTCCCAGTATAAATGGGGAGGAAAATATGCCTACAAAAAGTTGCAGCATTAATTAATATCAGTTTTTTCTATTTTTCATTTCTTCAATAACATAATACTTTGCAATAAGAATCTATTTATAATGTTTTTAAGAGCAGTAGTTCAAGTTTAAGAGCAGTGACAATAAGAGTTAAGTTTAAGAGCAGTTTAAGAGTTAAGTTTAAAAGCAGTGACAATAGTTCTCTTTTACATGTAAAAAAATAAAATATTTTGTCTTGTCTCTGAAATTCGGGTCAAGCTGAAATCTGGGCAGGTAAATGACAAATCCTGGTTTTAAGTGTAATTAGGTTAAATTATTCTTCCAGGATGAAAAGGCAAGGTTTTCCCATAACTATAGGCAGAGGAGTGTATTGAAAAGTAGGAACAGCTTTTAATAAAAGGCTTCATGCTTGCTTTACCTCTGTGGCTCATAAATAGAAAAAACATCTCATAAACTTTGTGTTGTAAAGCCTCAGCTTTGATGTTGTTCTTATAAAAAGATGGAGAACATGTTTCTAGAATCCAACATTACAAAAATTACCAACTGACTTTAATAGATGGTCTGACATCTATTAACTGCACATCTATTTTTACTTGGGAGTGGTGCTTAACTGTGCTTATGTAATGCAATGTAGGTCTTCCTAGTGCCTGTTTTTAACATAGGGCTTTTTTAAAACTGGGAAAAAATTATGAATTTGTGTAAAGAAGGTTACAAGCAGGAGCCCTGGCATTATGCATATATTTCTTTCTGCTGTGCAGCTTGCATAGACAAATTGAGGAATCAGGGATATGAGCTGCCAGTTCATGGAGGGAGCACTTGAGAAAAAAAGCATAAGAGACCTGTTAAATGTGAGCTCAACTTTAAACTTTCCATTGCCTCAGTTTTGCAGTTAGGCAGGTAGATGTACTATGTACAAAATGTATCTGATATAAGTTTGGGATTTATGGGTTTAGTGTTTATTTTATATTCAAAGTGATGAATGATTTTTCTCTTACCTGAGATTTGCAACATGTGCCTAAGAACATGCATAGGGAGGAATACACTCCATTCAGAGGAAAAAGGCTTTTATTTTTGATATGCTCTCTCAAACCATCACAGGAGTGCTCAGTATCTAAGAAAATACATGCAAACAAGACTTTATGTTTTAAACTGCTGTGTTACATCAATATTTTTTCTATGGTTAGTGAACAGAACAGGGCTGTAGAGCTGTAAACAAGAGCAAAGTATCCACACTCTTCATTTGTTCTTTTTGTTTCTCTTGGTGAACTAGCTGTCAAGTTTAACTTAAAATTTGAAGTAACTGAAATTTGTATTTCAGCAAGTGACAAGCAATGCTGTCAACCTGGGCTTGAGTGGAAGTCTGCTAGAGAGTGCATCAGCCAGAACTTAAATGTCTCATTGTTAAAGTAGTTGCATAATAATATATTATTATAATGTTATAATAGTTGTATTTTAACTTAGTTTTTACATGGTATTTTTTCAATTTTTTGCAATCATGAAGAAAATTATCGAGGAATGGTTTATCAGGCTGAAGAGATGGTAATGCCAAAACTTCTTCAGATAATCAAACTTCACATTCCACAGTTCATACTTTATTTTTATTAGGTGCTAGTACTGTTTATGAAGTATGCTGAGAGCAGGAATGGTCAGTCTGAGCAGCTGGGGCTGACTGGAAGCACAGAATTTTTGGCCAGTAAAAGGTTTGTGTTAGGCATAAGGAGTTGAATGCTTCATCACATATTCTCCACGGTGCAGATATCTAAGGAGGTGCCAGCTTTATCTGTTTTTAGAGCATTTTGTAGAGAGAAGGGGTTTGTTGCACAGTGCTGTTCACATGCTGTGATTATATAATATATTTGGATTTTTCTACTACACTGGTTTATGTCCATACTTCTGGTGGCCTATTTTCATTCAGCTGTAGTTCAGATGCGTGCAGATAAACAAGCTTATCTTGCTGATAATTTCTCTGTTGTGTTTTTTTCCTCCATAGTCTCATAGATTGTTTTTTGGTAGACTCTGCAGCTGTGAGCCTTACTATGTCCCCTACAGGAGATTTTCTGGCTTCAGCACACGTGGATGATCTTGGAATTTATTTGTGGTGAGTATGTAATCTGTTTCTACTCAGAATTTAGGATGGGACAGAGTTCTTTTAATCACCTTTATTGCAAATAGAGTATTACCCTGTGAAGTATCATCTCCAGTGTTTTGTGCTCTCTGGTTCTAACGAGGACAGGTATTCTGTATTGCTCTGATTCATAAGTCATGAAATTTCCACAGTTAAATTACTTATTCAGGTAGTTTAAATTATATCTTTTTTCTAAATGTTTCTTACTCTTAAGAATTCTTGTTATGCCATTCGTAAAGTTTTTCCCAGACTCCATTTCCCCCACAGCTTTGAAATGTCTTTTTTCCAATAGTACATCTTTCTGCTTTTCTTGTCTTGCTGTACAGTGTTGTCTGAGACTTCTGAGCAGTATATGAAAGCTGTGACTATTTCTCTTTATTGGTGATAAATGAGCACAGAAGTAAAATGTAGTTTCATTCAGTTTCCTCCTGATACAGCTTTAAAGCAAATGACTGCTCAGGTCCAGTACTGAAGTAACACACTGTTAAAATGGCTTGGGTCTTTTTCCCATTCAGTTGACAGATTTTTTCAGGTGATGTATGTTGGCTGTAGTTTTGTCTGAGGAGTGTTCAGTTGTTAGGCCTTCCTGTGGTTAAGTAGAAGTGCTTCCTTGTGGATAACAACAGATGTTTTTACCTAATTTATATTGACAAAAGAAGCAATTTGCCAGAATTATTTGTGTGCATGTTTCAAACCTGAGGAAAATTTGCTAAGAGTATTATCCTAAAATCCTGTGAAAGCAGGATGAATGTTTGCATAATGTGTTGTGCAAAATGTGTTCAGCCTGGAGAAGGCTCTGGGGAGACCTTAGAGCCTCAAAGGGGCTCCAGGGGAGCTGGGGAGGGGCTTTGGACAAAGGCCTGGAGTGACAGGAAAAGGAAGTGGCTTCAAACTGAGGTAGATGGGTTTAGATTACACATTGGAAAGAAATGCTTGATTGGTGGAACACTGGCACAGGTAAGTATTTTTTTTGGCCATCAGGAGCAGGGCAGTTATTGCACCTGTCCTGGGCACTGGTGAGGTCACACTTGAAATTCTGTGTTTTGTTCTGGGCCCCTCACTTCAAGAAACATCAAGGTCCTGCAGCCTATTACTATGTTCTTGGCAATAATACTTGAATGTAACATTTACATTTCAGATGTTCAGGTGAGTCTATTGCCACACTTCCTTTCCTGCTTATCTGGTAGATGAGGAGAGCCAGTCTTGAATAGAGCCTGGTGAATTGCCATGCTGCAGCAGTATTAGACTGCAGTATAAATTATGTCTGAAGTACTTGTTCCCATTCATCTGGAGATGGCTTTTTAAATGCCTGTCTTATTTTTTCAGGTCAAACCGTTCTTTGTATTCACTTGTGTCATTACGGCCCCTTCCTGCAGATTATGAACCATCTTTGGTGACACTCCCCAGCACCTGCCCCACCCAAGGTAATCCTCAGATGAAAGTGTATCTTACTTTCCCCTTGCAGTTTGTTCCCCTGCTTGTTTGCCATAGATTCCCTGTGACTGTCTTGTTGGCAGGAGAATTGGGCTCAGCTGACCTGGCGTATGCCTGTGCCCAGTGAAAGAAAGGCCTAAGTGGAATTTTTTTGCTAAATTAATAGAAGTGATTGTGCTTCAGAAGTCCTCTAGATGGAGGTCTTGTCTGCCCAAGTTTGGAGTGCCTACATTTGCATCTCCATCTGGAGGAGAAGCACACCTAGCTATTGGCCACTAGAACATACCTCATGATGATGGCTGCTGTAGCAAGCACATACCTGCTCTACATACTTAAATTAGGGAGATGGGAATTCATCCCAGAACTTTTAATGGTTTTGTCCTGATTCTAGCTGAAAGCTTTAATCTACTTTGTGTCTTCAGCAAATGTAAAGTTCCTGTTTAGATGCTAAGGGTTACATTCCTTTGTTGTTTCAGGCTTGATATTAGGTTCATTGTTTTAGCCAAATAATATTTTACAAAAAGAAAGGAAGGTAGACATGTTTGGTCATGACCACACAGGAAATGAAGAGAAAATCAAGTGACTGACATCATAACTTTTCTTGTGGGACGTTGTGCTTTAATGTTGAGATTTTCTTCATTTTCATGTGCCACTTCAGTCATGCCTTTGAAGAGGTTCTGATGAGGTAGTGAATATGGTGGAAGGATTTAAATGCAAGGATTTCACAGCTTTATAACATAGAACTAAAATTACTGTGTATGTATTTATACAGTAAGAACAACAGATTACTGTCAAAATTTTGTTTCCTTAATAAATCTGTAAACTGCTTTTGTATAACTTCAGTCAAAGTAGACAAATCTTATCAGTCTTTTAAAACTCGGTTATTAAATTCTGTATCTTAGCTGTTTTAAAATTATTTAGTATTTCATAAGGCTAACACAGAGCCTCTGTAGCCTTTCAGCTCTCTGTTATGTTAGCACCTATATGTCTATAACTATTATGCATTTGTTATTCAGAAATTGCAAATAAAAATAGAAGCGTTGGGGTTGATTTTTTAAAAAATGAATGTGGAGTATGAATGTTCATAAAATATATCTGTTTCTGCAAGATGTGGATGTGTCAGGAGATGAAGAGCCATGTGATGAAATGATAGAATATGTCTCACCTGAGCAACTGGGAGAGCAGCTGGTGACCCTTTCCTTGTTACCGGAATCGAGGTGGAAAAATCTCCTCAACCTTGATATTATCAAGGTACTGAAACTGTGCAGAAAATAGCATACATCCATATATTTGCCCTGTTTCCTTGGAATGCATTGCCTATTCATGAAACTTGAACCTGCTTTTCAGGTGTTTTTCAGGATTTTGCAGTAAAAGTCTATGTGGTGCCTTTCACAGTTCCTGGGGCTTGGGAGAGGGGCTGTTTTTCTGCTGAATAGTAGCTTCATAATTAGTGGTAAAAGATTTTACTTGTATGTTTACTTTTTAGTTAGCCTTTAGAGTTTTCACAGTATTTTAAAAATGAAACTCTTGACAAGCAAAATATTCCCACATGCTCTTACTATGATGATAATGATTTTAATTCAAATATCTAATTAACAGAAAAAAAATAAACCAAGAGAGCCACCAAAAGTTCCAAAGTCAGCACCTTTCTTCATCCCAACACTTCCTGGTCTTATACCCCGATATATTCCACCAGAGGAAGAAAATGATACACAGGTAAAAACAAGAATCAATGTAATTGTGTTTATGTAGTGTATTTTAAAAGAAATCTCAAATGCTTTTTAATGTTGGGTTAAATCACTGGACTTTAAATACCAGTTTTAACTCAGTACATTATTGCTTTATTTCTCAAAATCTTACTCTCTCAGTAGAAAAATGATGTAATTGAGTTGTAAAAATGTGTTTGCATATTCATGGACCCACTGCTGTGCTTTTGTGGTCTAGTCAAAGGTGGTAAACCTCGGGGTACTGGCGCAGAAATCTGATTTCTACATTCATCTTGAAGAAGCCCTGAGCACCAATCAATGTAAGTTAACAAAATACTTCAGTAAAAACGTTGATGCTGCTTTTATTTTTATATATACATGTGATTTCTAATGTCAGAATTGTAGCATATGTGACAAAAAAATATGCATAGTACAGTATAAAAAGCAAAGAAAATTACTTAATACACAGATAGCCAGACTAGATCAAAGATCCATTGGCACTGCAGCTTGTCTGCAGCATGGAACCCAGTTCTGGCTAAAACCCCTATGGAGAAAGAAGTTCATGCTCCTAAGATCATTAACCATTTTTGAAAACTGTAAGGATATCATCCAGAAAAAGGGCTATGTATTATTTCTAGGGAAAGGAAGGAAAGAAGGAGGGGATTGATTTGGTAAGGAATAGGCTGGTGATGCACTAAAACATGAAAAGCATAATGTGCCTAGCAAGTTCTCCTTTCAAGGGCTACTTCACCAGCCTTGCTGCAAATTTACAGTATTAATTCATTGCCCTGTAATTCAAAGTTTAAGAAGAAATAAATGATACAAAAATAAGGTGTTGGATTT
Source organism: Promerops cafer (assembly GCA_013398275.1). NCBI lineage: Eukaryota > Metazoa > Chordata > Aves > Passeriformes > Nectariniidae > Promerops > Promerops cafer. The sequence continues at coordinate 12,170 of VZSE01000242.1, forward strand.
CTTTGAACATTTGGTTTGTTTTGAAATTTAATCACTCAAATGACCTGTGGAATGTACCAGCTGGTTTTCGTGTTTATTTTGTGATTTTATACCACCTGAGGAATATTAACCAATGCCTAATACCATTAGCTACCATGAAGTTGGCTTTCTTAGCAACTTCTTAGCAAATGAAATATTAATCACATACATTTTAAGAATGTTGTAACTATCAGTTGCATTTGCAGCCAAACATATTTTTCATCTTTAAAGCAAATAGGTGGAGTCCTCATAGTCACCAGGTAGGATGGTAGAAGTCCTGAGAAGGAACAATTATGAAGAGGAAGAAAGTTTGTAAATTGCATGTATTTCTATTATGAAAAATATTTTCCCCTAGCACCCTCCAGGCATTCACTTAACAAAAGTAATAATTTTGTTAGATGCACCAGAAGATCTCTAGTTTTGCTTAATGTCAACTAGAGCAAAGATACCTACTAAAAGTAGTGCTCTGTGTCTTTCAGAGTATATTCACAGATAATGGCTCAAAATCTCAAGTGTGTACATTCTTTCTGCCAAGAGATGTGAAATGACAATGTTATGTGGTTAATTAGAAACTTTGTTTAACTTAAAATGCAGAAGAGGGAAAAAATTGAAACAAATGCAAAGATGTTACTTGTCTTTTTCAATTACAAGTAAAGTGCATCTGTACTTCTAGTAGGTGGTGCGACAGTAAATTTAAGAGAGGGAGCCATTTTATTGAAAACAGAAAAAGTAAGGAAACAGTAAAAACTTGAAATTCATAGTCACTGCTTAAGAATTTTAGAATAAGCTTGTCTTAGGAAGGATCTGTTAGATTCTGTTTTGCAGATGTTACTGATAATGTGTCCCTCAATGTTCTAACACAGATAAAGCTCCACTTGACCTACTGAAAAGCTTGGGACCATCTAATATTGAGGTGGAGCTACGGGGTTTGGCCCCTGAAGGTGGTGGCTCAGTGGAGGTGATGCTGAGCTTTCTGAGAATGATTGGGATGATGCTGAGCAAGAAGTACAACTTTGAGCTCGCTCAGGCGTACCTGGCGCTGTTTTTAAAGGTAACAGTTTTCTTATAAAATCTATGTTAGTCCTACTTAAAGTCATGGTTATACAGTAAAAAGGTATAAATTGTCTGCTCAAATTATCTGAAGGGATTTTGGTTGACAATGGGTTTAAAATGTCTAACTGAATGTATTGGATGATTTGGCAACTCATTTGGTGACAGTCAAGAAAAACTTGCGAAACAAAAGATGTTGTGAAGAGGTCCCTGCCAGAGAGGTTTTGTTCTAGTATTCCTTACCTAGAATTGGTTTTGTTGTTTTGTAACATCCCTAACTTCTTAGTGGTTTTTAATTGTTAAACTAAGGTGTGCTGTGTCTTAAATAAGCAAAGAACTGAATACACAATGGTTGGGAAGTAAGTTAGACATTTTGTTGGGTTTATTGCCAGGCACTGCAAGCCTGACCTACTTTCCATGTCAGTGGGCTGCCTTTGTTGTGTTACCTGTTGAGTATCACAGAGCTAATGAAATGATCCCAGGGTGTGTGTGGGTTAGAAAGTTTCTCTACTGGAGCACGGTGATGGTTACTCTTGGAGACAAAGGGGTTCTGCAGAGGATTGAAACCCTTCTGATGTACAAGTGCTTAAGATACTCTGATGTATGCAATCATGTGAAAGCAATTAATAACAGTTTACTTGGAAAACAATTTGTGATGCAGGTCAGAAAGTGGAGAAAGTTACCCTCTAGGGAAGTGTGTGATGAGAATAGATTCAGCAGCCTTGCCAGAAGATGATCTAGTAAAAATATAGCATATTTAAGACATTTTGCTGCCTTATCCCATCTAGTACATGAAAAATGGCTTGTGAAGACTAGCAAAAGCGAGGCAGTATTAAATTTGATTTAATTAATTAATTGAAGGAAAAGAGTCCTTTCCTTGTTCGGGTCATTTCCTGAAAGCGAAGTATTGGAATTGAATGGGGAAAACAGTCTTGCAATTTTTTTATCTGTATGTGTTTCACTAACTGCTTGTTTTCATTTTCAGTTACATCTTAAGATTCTCTCCTCGGAGCCAAAACTCTTGGAAGAATTATCCAAATTGTCAATGCAGCTTGAGGAAACTTGGATTCCCTTGCAGGCTCTCTTCAATCAGAGTCTCTGTGTTTTAACATACATGAAAAGTGCTTTGCTGTAAAATACTTCAGGGTTTTGTCTGCATAAGCTTTCCCTCAGAGTAATAGTACAGTTTATTACCAAAAATACTGGATTCCAAAAATCATACTGGGTCTTGGAATCGTAGAATCATTAAGGTTGGAAAAGACCTCCAAGACCATCAGGTCCAAGGTTCTGCTGGATACCACCCTCTCCACTAACCCACATCACTTAAGTGCCAGACTGCTCATATTTTTGAATGCTTCCAGGGATGGTGATTCCACCATCCTGTTCCAGTGCTTCTTCTGGTGCTGTATTTTATACATCTGCGTGTGGCAGACTATTTTAGAACATGCATAACTGCCTATTTTTGTTCACTTCAGCTGGAGGAAAAATTACTACGTGCAGCTAAAGTATTTGTTGTGTTGGACTGTGCTGTCAGTGGACAGACATTTGGATTCAAGGCCCTGAGCAACCTGGCCTTGTGGGAAGTGCCCCTGCCCGTGGCAGGGGGTTGAATGTAGATGATCTTTAAAGTTCCTTCCAACCCAAGCCACTCAATGATTCTCTGATCCTCTGGCTACAGAAAATGTAGTTCACAATGAAGAAATGACTTGCGGGAAAAAAAAAGAAGTGGGAATGTAACTTCTGTGCAGGAGACCAAAAACTATATTGTTCTTAATAAAGTCATTGTTGATGCAAAAATAAAACAGAAAGTCTGAATTGTTAACACTTTATTAACATTAGTTTAAAGCACACTAATCTAAAAATTGTGTTCCTCTGCAATTAGAGCACTTTTCTTACGATATTTGTTAAAATCAGTTTTCTTCTCACTTTTGCAGACATCTGTTTCTGAAGGCAAAGATTTCCAGCTGTACTAACAATGATTGGACTTAAAAAAAAACCCTAAAACCCAAGCACCAAATTAAACAAACAAAACCACATTTTTGGGAGGCCCAGTATCATACAAAAATTGTTTCTTTTCTTAAGGAGGAAATATTACTGGAAAAAAAGCTTTGTTTTGAGGAATTTTTAATTAAATCAGATGGGGTTTTTTTTACAAATTGATATTTTGGTTTCAAACCATAACGTTTGGGCATTGTTTGGGACCTCATGAGTGGAAGTATCTTGAACTTTGCCCTTTGAGAGTACTTCCTCCCAGCAGAAGAATCTCCTGAACAAGGCCTCTGCTGTATTTCACATGCTCAAGCTACGTCCACAGACCAACAGAGTAACTAACACAAATATATGCAATTTCAATGAGTAAACTCGAAAGGTGATTCCTTGCATTTGATAGAAGACTGAAGCAAGAGTGTGGGTCAGTTGTACTTTATAACTGATTGGGTTTTTTTAATGCCATCACATTGTAGGATCCCTTTTAGTCATGAGTACTGGAACAAATCGCCTGCAAACATAGAATCATTCAACAACAGAAGGGCTCAGGTTAGAAGGGACCTTAAAGATCATGCACTTCCAGCCCCCTGCCATGGGCTGGACACCATTCTCTAGACCAGGTTGCTCAGGGCCCCTTCCCACCTGCCTGGACACTTCCAGGGATGGGGCATCCACAGCTTCTCTGGGCAACCTGTCAAGGTGGCTCACCATTGTCACAGGAAAGAATTTCCTCTTAATGTCCAATCTGAACCACCTGTCCTTGAGTTTAAAGCCATAATGTACACACGAGGTTTCTTAGGAAGTTTGCTACTGAGATTTAAGAAAATCCTTTGTACCACAGAATTATTAATTTCTGGTGATACGGTTCTTGGCAACCCATTGCTCCCAATTTATTGGATTGATCCAAAGTTGTCCAAAATCCCCTAAATGTCAGTGTAATTTATAATGAACCTCTCAGCTTGCAGGTGTCACTGTAACTCCTTTAGAAGATCTTACAGAATAATTTTCTGAATAAAGACAAAATGTTCAAAGGTTAATAAGGCAGTATTTGCAGACCTGCCTCTGTGGAAGAGGGAAGAGTGGATAAAGAACTTTCATGTTGGATCAGAGGAAGGGTCTGTCAAGCCCACTATTCTGTCTCCAGCTTTAGGAGGGAAGAGATGTGGTATAGCAGCCTGGTTGTGTAAAAAGTGATCCTTTCTCAAGCATATCACAGCACCTTTCAGCAGACAGCAATTAGATACTCTGTGACCCAGCTGTAGCCTGACAGTTGTGTTTAATGTTCTGTGAGAGACCTTTTGTTCTCTGTGAGTCCATCTAATCTCTTTTAGAACCCATTTATCCTTCACAACATCCTGTAGTAATGGGGCCTACAATTTAATTAACGGGAATAATGTATTTCTGTTTATACACTCCAGACCTGCTATCTTCTAACGTATGCCTCTCCTTGAATGTGAGAAATATCAATTGTGCTCTAGTCTTCATGCTTCACAGACTTTGCCTCAGAGCAGTGGTGAAAGGGTTTCTACTCATGAAGGACATATTTTATTTTGCTAAGTGCACATGTCTGCTTTTTCACTGACATCCAAGAACCCTTTCTGGGCACAGATGTTTATATCTGTATGTACAAGATTTGTCTACAAAACCTGGAAGGATTGTAGAGTAGGGTTTTTTTCCCCCTTCTGTTTTCATGGTCTGCTTGATGTAATCATAAGAAAAAACTCTGCCAAACAGGCTATATTCATCTTAAAACAGAAACATCAGGGTAATTTTTCTGAATAATGTATGTATAACACAGTTGACGTGATGTTTGCAGTCTGTATGACCTCATTAAATGTGTTTAATGCAGTTTCTTATACCCATACATGTTTGAAGTCCACCTGGAGCACTTCAATAACTTTCTTCAGAATATAGTATTTAGATGTGAGTGATATATCACCTTCTTTATTCTTATGTCTTTTTCTCAACATTTCTACTCATCACTGCTATTTCAGGGGTGTTTTGCTATTATTAGAGCTGTAGGGTCTTCCACCAGTAGTTCTGATTGCTTCATGTTCTTGGGCTTTTATTTTGTCCTTTTTACCTCACATCAAAATGATGAACAACTTCCCATTAATAAAAAACTTCTTCAGAAATAAAAAATAATTTCCTCCTGTTAGTGGATGAAAGTAGATATTTCACCTGCTGTTTCCTGTGTTATTCCTTCACCCGAGACATCAAGTACTGTATTTTGTGGTATTAGTCAAAAATCGTTGATTAAACGTAGTAACACACATGAAAACTGAATTTGATAATTTGGGCTGTGTGTTGCCCATGGGAAGCCACTTTAGCATGGTGCTTTTGTAATGGCATATGCAGTAGGATGTGGAAAAAACACTAGATGGATGAAGAGATATAGTTGTTAACTCCAGGTTTTCCTCCAAGCAGGGCAGCTGCTGGGGATTTTACCATTCTTACACAGGGCCAAGCCCATCTCAAGCTCTCTCTGGGCAGCAGCTTGCTGTTAAAATTCTCTGTGTTACTGTGTGTGTCACAGCACTTCCAGCTCCCTCCCAAGCCTGTGCCCGCCTCTGTTCCTCTGCTTCCTTCTCACCATGATTTTCTCAGCTCTTTCAGTCCTGAGTGCAGCTGCTGCTCTTAGCAGCTCCTGCACACAGCAGTCCTGTCAAGTTAGGTTCTCTGAACTTCCACTGTTTTCTTCTGACTGTTCCTTTTTCCAAACAGGTTTGGTACTCGTGGTTGTTTGGAGTGACTCTGAGCCTGCTAGTTGGGCCTTGCCACCTGAATTTGCTGCTGAGTGGATTCAGAAACTGCACAGGGAGCTTTTCTCTGAACCAAAAGAAGCCTTTAATCTTAGTAGTCTTTGCTTTCCTTTTTCATTCAAGTAAAAATAGAGGTATTACGAGGAGATGCATGCAAACATGAGAGAGTAAAAGGATACCAATGTTTACACTGGCTACATTGTTCAGTAGCCAACCTATACCTCTGACTTGAAGCACTCCAACATATTGTACATTTCAAATTTAACTCTTACTTCAAGAAAGATGTTAGAAAGGTCTCGTGTCTGTGCAAGTTGTCATACTGCAAGTGTTGTAGTCTTAGAGCAAGGAAACTGGAAGATACTAATTTGCATTCTGTGAATTAGAAAAGGCAGGGTATTTGTTGGCATATTTGAACTCTGATAATGAGCTGTGCTGAAGGAGTTTATCATTGTTTTAGGATCACTGTTATGTAAGTAGTTTCCCGTGTTATCTGTTGGCATCAGCTGATGTTTCCTGAATATCATACATTAATCTTCTCAGCACATCACCATTTGTATCTTAAGAATCATTTATTTTTTGAAAAATTATCTTTTAATAAAAATAATTCACCTTTTTAGAGATGAGGAATCCAATCAGTGTCTTATTTGATGCCAGTGCAAGGACTGGCATCCTTTACTTTTTGATGTGCTTGCAATATGTGTTAGAGGAGACAAAAATGCTGTTGTTAGATGTCAACCCCTGTGCTTTTCTTTTTGTGAAGCAGTGGTAAATTGAGGAAAGCAAAATGAAAGATAAAATAACTAAGATTTTTCTACCCTGGCTGTTATGTGTTCTACTGTATGATTCTGTGTTCCCCAGAAGGATTAAATGAGCTCTCTGATGCTTGTTGCACATCACAGAGCTTTGCTGTTTAGTAGCAGTCTCTGAAAAATGACTTTCCTCCACTGATGTGTGCACTGTGGATTTGTGAAACAGTTTATGTGGCTAAGTGGAATTACATACTACTTCCCTGACTATCCAGTGTGTTAAAAGATGTGCTGGCTCTATGACTGTTAGATTATGAATGTTTTAAGGGTCCTCACCCTGAAGGGTCAGACCACCTTGGAGTTTTGCAGTTACCTGAAATCACCCATAGAATAAGTCAGAATAAGGTAGAATAAAATACTTGCAGAATCCTCACTCAGTTGCTATTTTTGTTGAGGCTATGGAAATAAAAAGAATCTCACCTACTTAAGTCCAGAGGATTCTTTCCCCCTTTTTTGTTAGCCTGTAGCCAAGCTGATAGTTGCCTTACAGCTACACAACTGAAGATCCATCAGTTACTGTCTCTCAAGTTGCCCAATGATGGTCTCAGAATGAGACATGAATTTAGCAACTCACCCCATCCATTAGCACTCCAAACACTTTTTGAGGGCTGTTCAGATTCACATGCCTCAAAAGGATTTTGTCAGTATAGCTCACTGAAAAACATAGCCATGGCATTCTTTTCTCACAACCAGTGATGTTCCTGCTGCTCTGGAAAAGTTCCATCTGTTTGGCACGGCTGGAACTGGAAAGTCACCAGCCTGTTGTAATGCTACCTGTCCCTTCCTGTCCTGTGGAGCAAAGGTTAAAGCCCAGGTAAATGTGTTTTCAGAGTGTGTCAGGTTACAGATTTTGTTGAACATCAGGTTTGATCACAAGGGGTTGTGCAGCTGGTTGTTCCTCACATTTGTCATTAACCTTTGTGTTTGCCCATTGCTTTGGGTTGATAAAAGGGTGGGGGATGCCTGCCCAGTTCTCTTTGAAGAATTACATTTCAAGAGAATCAAGACAAATGTAAGCTATTTCAGCAGTGCTTACATCAGTGCTTAATTGAGATGGTTTATTCATGGTGCTAGAGTAAACAGCACCATCTGTACAGAAATCCCTGCAGCTCCCTTTGTGTTGGTGGGTGAGGATGACAGCCCACTGGTGCATATGGAAAGGGCAGAAATACTTGATACTTTTTTTTTTTTTTTTTTTTCTTTATTTTCCCCAGGCAAAGCCTTTTGCTTCAGTCTCCACAGGCAAAGCCTGCTTCCGTTTTCAGTGTGTAGCAGCATCCTCTCTGAGGGAGTTGCCAGCAGTGGGGGAGAAATGGGTTCAAAACTTCAGAGCGCAGAGCTCTGAAGTCACCACCTCATAACCATGGGGCTGCACAGGGCCCGTGCACACGTGCTGTCCAATGTGACAGCGTTGCCTACACTGCCTGTCACAGCAGTGGCCCCGAGGAGGTCCCTGACACTGCGTCGAGGCTGTTGTGCCCATTTTTAAGAGGTGAAGTGGAGGACTTCCCTCATTCTCCAAAACAATCACGGAGCACGTGCTGCATGTGCCTTTGGAATCCATCTCTAGTGCACAAAGGGAAAGATTATGATGGACAACCAGCAGAGAGTCACGAGGGCAAATCATGCTTGCCCAAGGTGTTTGCCTTCTAGGATGAAATGGCTGGTTGGGTGCACAAAGGAAGAGCCATGAATTTAATGATCAAATTTAGTGCAATTACAGCAGTCTGTGATTACATTATCATAGTCTATTATGAAACACTGTAAATTGCTACTCTGAAAGTCAACAGGCATGCTTTCAGTTAATATTTTGCTAATTATGGTGCTTGTTCATGGCAGTGTATGTACCATGTACCTACCTTTTATACTGCCAGCTGACTTAAGCATCGTATTGGTTCTGCAGCACAGAGGTGTGAATTACTTTTGCAGTTATCCGTTATAATCAGCATTACAGAAATTAATTTAGTCACATTCTAATTATGCCTAATGCATGATTATTTTGTTTAATATCCCATAGCAAAGGAGCTCAATACATTAGATGCAGAATGTTGAATAATGCTAATGGCATTCAAGAGATTTGCACTGAGGCGTAGAAGAATTAGGCTGCCAAACGAGTTGAAAGTATTTCAAGCGAACGGCTGATAAAAAATTATTCTAAAGTTGGTGTGTGCCACAGCACACTTGGCTGTTTTATACGTTCTTGCCTTTTATCCACGGAGGCTTCAGTTTTGTGTATCACCACTGTATCATGTCTCCTGCTGCAGCTGCAGATCTTTCTTCTTTTTGCAATAGCTTCTTCAGCCTGACTATTTCATAACCATTCGGTAACGCAATTTGTGCTTGAGCAAAGCCTCTCCCTGTACAAGGGATGCAAGGTGCTTACTCTGGGAATGGTGAGAGGTCCAAGAAAAAGGGACTGCAAGACCACATAGCCAGCTGAGAAAGAGACACAAAGTGCAGTTTCCTTAGTGTGAAGGTGGTACCTAGAAATGTATTTCTGGAACACGACTCTGCTGCTAAGGCTCAGAGACAGCAAATTGTACAAGAAACAGACTGTGATGTATCTTCAGGAGCTGAGTGCTTACTGCGATTAAATCTCATTTCTCAGTCAGGAAAATGCATGAAGTGATTTAAAGAATCTGTGCAATCAGAAGTAGGAAAGGTTGTCTGTCCTCGGGAAGAGAATGGGCCCCGATACAGCAGTACTTGACCCAGGAGAGAATGTCCTCTCTAGAGATGCTGTTCCCATTGCAGCATCTCTCTCAAAAATTAATGAAAAATTGCCTGAATATCACAGGAGTTACAACAATAACAACAGCTGCTTGGAGGAGAAAAACACAGAGCATCATTTTTCACAAGAGGACTTGTAGATAATGAAGTAATACCAGTGTTCCTGCAGGGAAGCAAGGGTCTGATTGCTGACAGCCCGCAATGAGCAAAGACAAATATTCGCATTTCTCCTCTTCCCTGCTTAGCTGTTACCTGAAATTGTGGCTGTGCTGTAGAAACACTCTTTGCCCTTACAATGAATTAACTGCAAGATCCTACCATTATGCCTTAGATTATTCCTAAGGCCCTTCTGCTTAGACAGGGTCACAGGGTCCAAAAATGCCCCAAACTGGCTAATGTTAAACACTGAGGATATCACACACAAGTTGCAATCCTGGCCTTCTTTGCAGGACCAGACAGAATGATTTCCTCATAAACAGAAGGCCCAAATCTCGAATTCTGCCCTTCTGAAAACTGGCTTAGTTTTCTATATAAATTGGGATCCGTGTCTGCCTAATGTGATTGCCAGTGTTGAGATCTTAAAGGGCAAGAGAAAGAAATGTAGGAAAGGAAAAATACAAAGATATTGCCAAAGTACTAACTTGATAAAACTATGTGAAAAATGTACTGATTTTTCTTCAAAAGAATCCAATTAGTGAGTTGTACTGAACGTTTCTAGGGGTTGTCAAGACCTGAACAGATTTGTCTTTCTAAACAGAGGGTTAAGGTACAAATTATTTTTTCATTAAAATATCCGTTTCTGTAAGCTTGGAGAATTTTTAAACCTAATTTATAACTATTATAATAATCTACTTTGTAAAGAAAGAAAGTACTGAAATTGTCAAAATGAGAGGAAAAAAACCAGTGAAATATTAGGAGTAAAATAATGACGTAAATTTTAATCCTAAGGGATAATGATACTGAAAACATTATGTGCTAATGAAGGCTTACCATGTTAGATTATCTGCTTCATGCATATGAGAATGTTTTTTAACTGAGCCCAGTACCTGGTGTTTAAAGAGTAACTCTTGATTATATCATACATATGTAAATAGACTATTTTGACATAACTGAGGAGATGCTGTACTTCATTGAATGCCTTTTCCTTTCATGCTCTAAGGAAAGGCTTTGAAAATAGGGTGCATTTTTTTCAAGCAGAACCATAGCACAGCTTAGATGCTCATTCCTCAGCTTATTTATCATTTTGGTATGTTGGAGAAGGAAATCCTGGAGCCACAGATCATTACAGACGTTGCCATTAATCTTGACATAACCTGCCCTTATGACCCCAACTCCACTTAAGTCTCTGGCCTAAGACAGACAGGTGGAGCTCTGGGATTAGCAGGAGTTGGCCCCGTGGGTTGTTACTCAACTTCAGCATGGACCATGATCTCCTTGATAGGCCTGGGCAGCCTGAACAGAGACACAACGTGCTGACTGAGGCATCAGATGGAGACATTCCAATAATAAGATGAATTTAAACCCATTTTAATTGACCTATCAAGAGCTGTGGGCTTGTGCCCAGGAGTGGAGTGTCTGTGTTAAGCTGGAAGCTGATGCTGGAGAAGAAACCAAACCCAAACCATGATGGTAGAACATTCTTACTGTCTCAGTGTGTTCCATCAGTAAAAGAATGGTTACAGCAGCCTCTCTGAAGCTCAGCTTTATGTGCTGCTCCAGATTTGTTTGTTATTCTGATTTAAATACTTTTTTAAATACTGGTTACAGTTCTAAAAAAGGTGCTGTGGTCTAGGTAACTATTAAGCTGTTTTAGCTGTCTGCTTTTAATAACTGTCAATCCTAAGTGAACTGTCAATTAAAATGACAGATTCCTGTTGATTAGAGATATCTACAGTGAATCTCTAGTCAGTGACAAGAAACAGGCTTCTGTGCTACAAGACAGCCTGCTGTAATAACAGGAAAAATATTTTTGTAATAGGCCATAAATTAATTTTCTACTGTCTTTCCACAATAAAATAGTATGTTGTTTTGAAAAGGGATTGGGGTAAAAGCTTTAAACAAGACTTTTGTAAAACTTACAAAGACAAGATTGCTAAATAAGTTCTTGAATTTTACTTAATCATGATTGAGAACTACATTCTTAAAAGCTAGCTGTTCTTAAAAGTACATTAACTGTACTTAAAAGTAAACATTCTTAAAAGTAACTGTTTTTATGTGCATTGGAGAACATTAAACAAAATAATTCATTGTCTTTAATTAGAAAAGGACAACTGGCAGTTTCAAATTATGTTCTAGCCTCTGTTGTTCTATTGTAATTAGTCTACAATGCCACACACTTCACCTCCCACAAATACTAACCTCACTAGATTTTGGAAACACATATTTGGAAAAGCAATAGACAAATGAAAACCATTTAAAACTATTTTAAATCAAATAAAATAAAAAGTTTCATGATTAAGAGAATTATGTAATTATCCTCCTTTTCCTATCAGTCAAAAGACACTCAAAAGATTTCCTCTTAGCTATGACTATGATCCCCCCAAAACAAGAAAAGCAGTTTACTAGCATTAATTGATTAAGTTTCCAACTATGTTTGTCAATCCTCTCTCAGTTTATGTGAAATTGTTCTTGCCAGTATTCACCCTGCTGCTTCCAAATATCATCTACAGAAATTTGAAGAGCTGAATCAAATACTGTGGCCACATCCGCTCAATTCAGCATTTTCTTGTCTGTGCCCCATAGTTGTAAACAAGATCCTTTCTTTGCATTGTTTAGTTATGTTTTTCTCCTTTGACTAAAAGGGAGGGTGTCTTACTAAAATCACAGGATTGTTACTCAGATTGTACTAAGATAAAGGAAAAATCTTATTTGTTCCATTAATCTTTTTAATTCCCACTCTAGGATTCAAACTGTAACAATTATCCTTTGTTACAGACTGCTTCTGTTCCTATTAGAAACTCACTTGAAAGGCAGGCGCCTCTTTTTCCATTGTTATTTTGTTAGCAACCACTTTCTGAGGAGCTAATTCTCAGTCTAAGCAGCACCCACTCATTTTATGATGCTGGTAATAATTTCCACTTCCTCAATGGGAGGTTCAAAGACTAAAAGTGCTTGACTTGGATAAATTTAACTTGACAGCCACCCATGAATAGGTAAGTGTTGTGAGAACTGTGAGACTTGTAGGAAAATGGACCATCTCTCATGGTGCCATGTAGAAATATCTGTATATTGTCACTTAGGAGTGTTACGCAGAGATTCAGTTCCCAGCTGTGGCTTCCAGGCCTAAAAAGCTTGGTGCTAGCTTTCTGTCTCTTGCTTGTCTCATCACACAGTCTTGCTGCACCTGTTGTTGCTAAATGTCCTTTAGGAAGTCAGCAGAAAGACCAGAAATATCACAGAGGAATTCCAGCTCTTAGCTCCAGCTCTTGTCCTATCCCTCAGTATTAGTCCTGTCTTGAGAAAACTGGAACTATAAGAGTAATGAAAGTCATGATTTCTGCATTCATGGTAAGCTGGACTAGAGATAAAACTATCTTTTAGTTTCTGTGGTGTGACCAACTGTATTTTTGTGAAGATTGCTGCTCAAGCATTTTACCCAGGAATTGCTAATGACTCAACCTATCTTCTCCATCTCCAGCAAAATCCTTCAGTGCTCATCTGTGTTAGCTCCAAACAGCACTTTCAGATTTACAGGGAAAATAGAGTGATATATTACCATTACACAGAGTAAGTTTTCCACACAGTCAAATGCTAAACATTACTCTAATTCAACACTAAACAATTTTTTCCTAGCAAAATAAAAAATACTAAATGGTCAAGTCTGGCTCTTAATAATACTGGCTCATGTAATAGTGTTTATATTGATAAATTAAGAGATAGCAATCACTGGGTTTTATTCTATCCAGAAATCCAATGAGAAATTGTTCTGTGAACTCAAAATACTTCACTCAAGTGAGTCATTGTGTTGTCATGTGAGTACTGATAAATCTAGTTATAATCTTATTGAAAACTTTAGTCTGTCTTGCTCCTTTCTCCCTACAAAATGAGTACCTGGATAGTCAAAGTGACAGTAAAAAATGTGGTGTTAACCCTTGGCTATCTCATTCTTTCTACACTTGAACACTTCCGGGGTGGTGACTCCACTGGCTCCCTGAGCAACTTACTTCAGTGCCTGACCACTCTGCCAGGGAAACTTTTTTTCTGATACTGAGTCTGAACTTCCCCATGCACAACTTATGGCCATTTCCTCCCATCATTTCCTCCAAGAAAATCTCCTGCTATGTGTGTTCTGCTGAAGGCTGGTGGGTTTGACTCACAGTAAGGCATTTTCACCATTAATTAGTTAACTGCAAAATTGTCTATGCATATATCTTGTAGCCCAGAAGTTTGGAACTCCGTACGGTGACTCGCTAAGGCCTAAGAGTTGCAAAGGATTCTGACACGGGGTTTGGATGCCATCCAGTACTTGTATGATTGAAGTTAAATGCAGGTAAACTCAGAATCTGAGGTGAAAAGTTAGGCCTCTCTGATACTGCCTTACACTACTGGATCCACAGATAATGAATGTCCTGAGAACCGAGTACACCAAACAGCCAGGCAGATGACAGTGGCCTACCTTCTCACCTTTTTGTTGCTCTGGCCTGTACGTCCTGTACTACATGAACATCAGGGGTATGATTTATGGGCTCTAAAGCCAATTATCAGGGCCCCACAGCACAGGAAGGGAAGTCACTCTCTACGACTCCATAAAAATGCCCGAAAGGAGGCTGTGGGAGTTGGTCTCTTCTGCCAGAAGTCCCCACATAGCAGGAGATTTGCTTGGAGGAAGTTTTTCTGTGCTGTGATGAACTGGAAGGTTATTTAGAAAAATAACCTATAGGAAAAATCCCTTCAGGAAGATCATATTTTTATCTGACGTGCTGTTTTAAGTTTTGCTTTATGCTGAGGTAAAAAATATGAAACTTCTTTGTAACAAGAAATGCAGCTCTGTTAGATCTGACTGAAGTGGCCAAAAAAGACAAGGAAAAGTGAAACACAGCAAGAACATCTTCTCCTTTCTCTGAAACACTTTCTCAGGCTTTACCAAGCTGCAGTTAATGGACTATCAGAGGCAAAGGTGGTTTCTAGGAGTTTTGGGATATAAAACAATGGACTTGTCTTTCATGAATCTGCCTGGCTTCTTTTGAATCCATCTACATTTTTGGTATCTGCAATATCCCACGGCAAGTAGTTTCAGAGCTTACAGCTGCTTCCTCTTGCTTATTTGAGGCAGGCTTCTTAGTAACTATTTTATTTGCCTTCGTTGTGTCACTGAAAAATAGCAGCACACAATTAATCCTTATCCAACCTGGGTTCCCTCCTCCCTTGCCCCCTCCTTTTGATTTTCTAGTTCTTCAGCATGAGTAAAATTAAAACAGAAGCAGTTGAAAAGACGACCTCTTATGGGGAAGGAAAAATTTCTACCTATTCAAAGTAGATATGGGTATGTGTAAACACTGAACAGTGTAGGTATTCTTTTTAATGAAATAAAAAATATTACAGTTACTTTATGTTTTGAATGCTTTCATGAAGAACCATGAAGACTGATGATTTCTTGAGTTGTAGGCAGCTTGGGATAACTACAAACATCAGAGAGTAAGTTTCTGGCTGCATCATCCTCTTAGTTAGCAAGATAACTATTAATCTGGGAAGAAAAGACAGGCAAACCTCCTGGAATCCTATCCTAGTTTTTAAGAATATCTTAAAAAAACCTAAAGCAAAACAAAACAAAACCCACAAACAAACAAACAAAAAAATCACAAAGTATCAAAGTGAAGGTAATTAACTTAAATTGTTATTTTCAGGTACTAATTAACTAACAATTACCACTTCTGGATTAAAAAACAAAAGCTTATTCAGAGCGTATCAGCCTTTTGTCAATAGTATGCCCTTGCTTGTCAAACTCTAGAATCTCAATTCCACTTCATTGCAGGGAAACTGTTTCAAAATAACATTGTTTTCCTTTGGAAATTTTATGATAAACAGAGCTTTGGATGAGATCTGGGCACAGGAGGACAGGTCTTCAGGTTGTGCTGACCCTCTGAAATGCAGAGACTGTGCTTTTGCAGGTTCTTTTCAATATACGGAGCCATTACCAGTAAATGAACAGCCTCATTTTTGATGTCATGACTAAAGCACTCTTTCTCTCCCTGATCATCTAGGGTAAGCTGGTGAAGTGTGTTTGGCCTTGGATTGTCTTTGTGGAGCATCTCTGTTGTAGAAGCATGACCTGGTGTCTAACACTTAAACAGGCAGAAAAATTGCTTAGAATATGAGTAGTTTATTGTGTTCTCTGTTTTGCACACACATTTTAATGTTTGTATAATTTAATGGGATCTCTTACATTGTTTGCAGACTCGGTAACTTCTCTGAGGCTCTGTACAAACTTTTAAAAGCATATTCAATGTTAATGTTCAAGTACTGTAAAGCGAATGCAGGGCACTGATAAATTATATGTGACATTTATTACGCTACAGTCTGTGCTGACCCAGAGCTAATGGAAATTACAGAGTATTGTTTGCCTGTATTTGTTCCCATTAAGAGTACTTGTTCTCAGTGACTCTTTGGGCTGCTCATCTTACCTATTTATCTGTTTAGTGGCTTGAGCTGCCTGAAGTCTTTCTAATTCCCATGATCTGTTCCACTTCTGTAAGGACAAACACAGGAGGAGGATCACAACCAGAGGAAAGATGTGTGCTTAGATGTGTGGAAAGATGTCTTTACAAATAATTGGATGGGTGAAGGTGTGGGTGTTTAACGACTTCCAAATGGGTTCTAATGTCCCTGCTAACTTTGGGCAGCAGGTTTGTTACCAGGCCCAGACAGCTCGGCTCCTGAAACAGGCAAGGGTCTGCAGGAGCCTGAACTTCGGAACTTTGGGGTAAAACAGGAGGTTCTAGCAGGTAGGCGGGTCGGGAAGGCTGTACCTTCCTAGTGCCTCAGCCAGTGGGGGAAGGAAGAGGGCAACATGCAGCCAGGAGTTTAGGATAAAAGGAGGCTGTGCCCTCAGAAACCCTGAGAGAGAAAAAATCCCACGGGCGTGTGCCCTGGTAGACTCTCTCCCTTTACTCGAATAAAGGTGAAGGACTCCTCTGTCTCCTTTTTGGACATAAACTCCAGTGTTTGTAGATTTTCCTGACACCAAGAAGGAACAAAGTTGAAAAAAGGTAAAAGCTTGCAGTTGAGACTGGGGTTGCTGGAAAGCAGAGGTTTTTGTGTTCTGTGCAAAACTAGAACAGAAGAATGTCAGTTCTTTTCTCAGATCTGTCACCATCTCTCAGTGCCTTACATAAAACTGTAATGTATTCCTGAGTTCCTTCTCAATGAACCAATGCTCAGTGTGTCACTGTTACCAGGAATCCAAGGGATTTTTTTTCTTTTTTAAATGAGCAAAACAAAGTGGCAAACTAGAAGGAAATATCCTTCTCAATATTATTTAGGCACCTAAAGGTTGTGGCCTGCTCTGTGCCAGTGTCATACTGTGCTTATACATGTCTTGTTTGAACAGTTACCTTTAGCTCTTGCAAAACCTTTCCAGCAGCTGGACTTCCATAACTGTCAGAATGATTGAGCAGTTTGGATGCCTTCCAAGGCTCATTCTTTTCCCAGTAACCTAGATTGTTTAAGATCAAGCGTGTCAGAGAGAAAAATACTCCCCAGCAATGTCTGTTACAGGAACTGGTGGAAACATTGCTGGACCCGACTCAAATCAGACAAGAACATGGTTTGTTGCAAATTTACATTGGCAGCTCTTGATCATAAGTGTCAAGTTTAGTCATATAAAGATTCCTGAACAGTTTTTGTGTTTGGCCTTCTGAATTATGGGCAGGGAAATACTCTTCTGAGGGCAGGTGGTTAAAAGACTGCCATCTATCCCATGCCCGTGGGAAGAACAAAAAAGAATGTTGAAATTCTACGAAGATGTAACAATGGAGTGTTGGTGGTCAGCCCCTTCTATTGAACAGGGCACTTTTCATCCTTGTGGTGAGTGAGCTGTGTGAGGAGTGTGGTCATGGACTCCGAATGGACTCAAAGGCAGAAAAAAGTATTTTTGATGTTTGAAAAAACAAGTTCTTGAATATTTGCTCACAGCACTCTGTCCCTGTGCAGTGTCCTTACCTTTAATGCCTCCAGCCCAGAGGAGCCTCAAGGGCAAAATTAGTGTATTTTGGTGGAGTCTGTTTAGGAGCAATTACTTAGTCTTGAAAATGTCCAGTCATTCTTCCTCTGTGGTAAGCATCATCATGTTTTAATAATGATATTTTTATTATACTTTCTAGCTACGTGGAGGAATTGGATTTCCTCGTACAAGCTAATGACTTCACCATTGCTGAGATACTGTCTGAGAAAGAAAAGGGAAATCTGATGTAGGCTTTAGTAGACCTGGACAACAGGCTTCATCTGTGATACTGAATGCATTCATTACAATAGGAGATAACAGAGGGAGGAGATGTGGGCACACTACACCAAGTGAAGGCTCTTCAGGTTTATAAAACAAATGTTGAATTTTTTTTTCTCCATGTTTGCATTCAAGATACTAACTTTTTTTTTTCTTTTTTTTTTTTTTTTTTTTCTAAAATGCTCTGTATGCTGTCTGCATTATGTTAGCTGCTTGTTGTTATGTGTTCACAGATAAAAATCTGTCCAGAATATTTTTTAAACTGGAGGAGACCATCACCTTTAAGATTTTACTTTGTATCTTCAAATGAAGAGACTTCACCAGCTGCAAGGCAGAAAAGACACGCAGCCATGTTAACTCACACTGTCCTCTGCCTTTATCTTTTTTAGTTTAGGAGACCTTTTCATCAACTCTGCTATCTCATGGTCTTGAATATTTTTTTTTGTAATTTCACATGGTAAATTATTTGATGCCTGCTGGGAATAAAATTCCATGCTAGCTAATGCTGTTACAGAAGAAGCATGTGCTATACTGGTAATAGCAACGATGTGAGCACTAACTGTGATTACAACAGTTTTTCAGGAAGTTAAGAAGGCTTGAGATGCAAAAATGTAAATTCACTGAAGATTTCCATATTTTAATGATAAAACATATGTGATAATTTAATCAGGAGATTCTGGTGGGGGGCAGGGAAAGCACATATTGATAGCATCTCACTGGTGATACTCTCCTTATGCTGCCAGAAGGCAACAGATAGTTTTGACCTACCATTTAATGAGAAAATGAGATGCCACTAGAGGATAATTTTGTAACTCACATATATTCCTTAGTATCCTTCTGCTTTCATCTGCTAGTTTGCATTCTGGTTATAAAATTTTTGGATATATTGTAAGAACTTTGAGATCAAGTGGGGGAGACTGGCATGGTGAACACACTCTCAGCCACTGGAAGTTTTCTGGAGCCACCAATGCCCAAGAAGTTTAAATTTGGTCTGTCATAGTGTCCCTTTGGTTTCACAAATGAGGTCCCTGGTTAATATTTCCCTCCTATCCTATGGATCATCACAGCAGTCTCAGCACCTGTGTCCATACACAGCCTCTCCATCCTCCACCAAAAAAGTTCTCCTTCCTTCTGCCAACATTAGTTGCAGTGGTCTGTTTCCCGTGCCTCCTCAGCCAATTTCCAGTTTGTACCTATCTATTCTGCAGTGGTAACCTCCTAAATTAAAATGTAGTCAGCATGTTCTGGGTACACCACACTAAATTAGGCATTGTTGCACAGGGACCTTTCTTTTCAATAGTAAGTATAGATGATTCAGCCTCAGAAGCAGCTTTTTTTTTGCCACCTGGTTATTCTTTTCATGGAAAAATCAAACCTCCCTGTACTTCCAAGTATGTGAACTATGCTGATAGTTCACAGATGCATTTTATTACATTAGACTACTATGAAATAATTAATTCTTGTCATGGGGAGCATCTCTCTAGCAAACCTACCATAAGGTGCAGACCCAGTCCCTGGAGTCTTTCTTCTTTGAAATTCATATGAGCTCTTGCTCCGGCAATCCTGTTTAAGGGTTGACTGTGCTTTCAGTTTAAAATCAGCATTTTTAAAGAATGCCGTATACAAACATGATTGTGGCAGAAAATTGTAGTACCTACAGATGTCTTAGGCAGAGGGCTTTCTTCTTTACTTAGCTCTGGGGCTTTTAAAAAAAATACACATATCTGATCCTTTGCTGTGTCTTTCAACCTAAGAAATCATGATAGAGACTGCTGGTTAGGGATGAAGCTTTCTGTGGCCTATGAGAAAAGTTTGAAGTTTGTGTATCTGCAACTTTAAACATTTTTTTAGGAAGTTGGCAGGGAAGTTTAGATGGTCCAGTGGCATGGAACTAAGGCTGTTTCTTCAAAATTTAAAATTTTTTGCTAATGGGGACTACAACATAAGCTTGTATTCACCAATCCACTTAGACTTTTACTTGGTTCAGCAAGATGTACATGCAGACTTAATTTCCAGTAAAACCTATGGCATGCATTGAAGCCTATTTTTTATGATTTGCTCAATAAAGATGCTAGATCTAGAATAAGAGCCTCTTCCAGGATGAGAATGCAGTGTAAATGAGCTGGACTGAAAAGAGGAGAACCTGCCCTATCCTTGGTGTGGTACGTGCTGATTAGACAGCTGTAATCAGCCAGGAGGAGCTGAAGCACCTGATTGCCTGCTCCTGCACTAAAAGGCTTTAAAGACACATCTCTGGGAAGAACAGTTCATGGCAAAATTACCTGTGACCACAAGGGAGGGGATCTGAGAGCCCAGCGTGCACTCCCAGAGTCCCGCGTATCGGGCCCAAGCTCACCAGAAACCAGTTCCTGTTGTTTGAGCAGATCAGCAGATCCTGGGCTGCCCTGGCCAGGCTGAGGGCAGATCAGCTTTTTTGCAAGAGCTGGTCACACTGTTTATGGGTCTGTGCATGACCCCTGTGTGCACCATCTGCACGTGTCACACTGCCACTTGCCGCGAGTGGGACCAGGCGTTCGGCCTCCTGCTAGCCAGCCTCTAATCTGTCACGGGAGCACGCTGAACACAGGATGTTTCAAAAGTTTAAAGCTGTTTAAAGCTCTTTGTCTCCCTTTTCTGTTGCTAGTCTGGCTGTCGTACCTTCATTCTGCTTTTCTCTTCTCATTTGTAGCCTTTGGCAGAGTCTATTTCTAGATGCATCATTTTAGTAGAAAATTTATGCTGTTGCTGTGGGAGTGATTCTCTGGTTCAGTGGCTGAAAAAGAGAAGGGTTTTTCTCTGAAAATCTATCACTAGTTTAGTATCAGTGGTATAACATGTATCCTTGAAAATAAATATGTTGTGGTGAGTTGATTTCTAGAGGAAAAGCACTTCCTTAAGTGGTTTTAAATCAAGAGCTGGCCTTGGTAGTTTTTTGTTGGTTTTTGTTGTTATTGTTGTTGTTTTTAATTGAGAACAGTTTTACCTGAAATTATTTGGGTTTATCAAGATCTAATAACAATATTAGAATTCTGCAGAGGTGTGTCATTGTAGGTGTGTAAACCAGCATGTTGTTCTACAGAAATGCTGTGTTTCTTGACCAAGTCGCTGAGGATTCACTAATCCACACTGAAACAGCAGGAATATTAGATTCTTTATAAGAAGCTGATGTTAAATGCAACATTCATTTAAAAACTTTATCTGAAAATTGCTTATTGACATGGTTGAGTTATGTATAGAATAAAGATAATCTTACATTATGATCTGGTTTTCATCAGACCTGTCTTCACTGTTTGGTTTAAATGTTTTGCACACATCACAGGGCCTCTCTTATAAAAGTTCTGGGTTTGCTAGCTTAGACAGAAGTTTGTAGGTTTGAGAAAAGCATCTTGTATAGAACTGAGTGAATTGCTGTAAAGTCAAGGTACCCTGAATTTCTATTTGCCTGCTTTTCTCCTCTAACAACAGGTGACTCATATGGCCTCCAAATTAACTTAATATTATTATTTTTCTAGAACCCCTATTCCATGTGATGCAGTTAGTCAAAATGCTCACAGGGTACTGAAGAAATTATTTTTTTATGAAAAAGAAATCCACGTAATACATAAGGATACAGGCAGAAGTTATTTGGAATAGTTATAGTAGCAGTTACTGTGCCTGAAAATGATAAATGTGGCTTGGCCAAACCTTGAACTTCTGTCTTGCTTTTACTTTAAAATTTTTAAGCAGAAGACTGTTTTCCCTCTGGCAGAGCATCAGGTCACAGGTGAGACTGCTGAAGATTAGTACAAGGAGAAATATACAACTGAAATGTTGGTTTCTGAGACCAGTGGCTCTCATTGATGTCTGAGGAACTCAGGCCTTCCTCCAACAACTTCAAAGTTTGGCTTGAAAATATTGTATAGTTTTAGAGGCAGAGTAACAGAGCAGGGATACAGATGACCCATGTAGTTTCCAAAGTATTCTATCAGTATATATTCTATCATATCTCCTACTTAATAGCTGTAAGTCTATTGAGAAAAACAATATTTGGGGATGTGGTATTTATGGTGATGATACAGCATCCACTTGCCCTTAAACTCTAGATGTCATCACTTCTGCAAGATCTTCACACCTTCAGAGCACTTACCCTGTGCTTTTTATTATTTCCACTCATTTGAACATTGCAGTGCCTGATGCAGGCTTTCTTGGTCTTTCTTGCCATGACCTGCTAAATGGTTTTCCTGCTGATATCCCATCAGGAAAGAATTACCCAGGAAATGACTGGGAGTGCTACCCAAAATCATGGTATGTTTTGCCATGTTAAGCTGCATGACTGTGAAAAATGTGAAAAGCCATAGCCAAGATCAATGTACCAAACAGATGGTTCCTCACTTTCCTGTCTTTTAGGCTTTGCATTGTTAGCAACTAAGGAGTTTGGGGTTTTGGTTTTGTTTGGGTGGCCATTATTTTTTGGTTGTTGCTGTTGTCTGTGCTGCTGCTGCTGCTTTCCTGTCATAGAACTGGAGGCTACCTTCTCCAAAGTAAAAACAAAGAAAAGCTCAATAGGAACCCAGTGTACTCAGAGCTAGACCCAGTAAATAATTTTGTATTTAAAAAACCCCAAAACTCTGGGAGAAATCAAATGTTTTCTATAGGTACTTATGAAGTTAAATATTCTGCTTAAAAACTGATTTTTGTTGTTTTAGAAGTTCTATCGAAAAAGTTAACCCAAACTGAGTCTGATGAAGAATTTTGTTTACTTGAAGTAAGTCACTTGCCTTTTACTGCAGACCCAAAATACTGATTGTAAGTTGCCTTAAATAAGTCAGTGTGGGATTTGGCCAACGAGCCAGGGAGTCTCCTGCAGAGCCAAAGATGAAACACACAAACAAGTCTTCACTCTGGTGAGGAGCAAAGACACTCTTTCTTGTTTTCTCTCATTTCAGATTGAAGGTACTTCTTTCCAAATCAGTCAGAGAAACACAACGAGATCTGCTACTCCTCATTTCATTTGATGGCTCACATTTCCTTCCCCGTGTGAGTTAAGATGCTTATCTGTGTAACTGCTGACATTTTGTACCAGAATCTGCCAAAAATCTTAGGGAAATATGAAAGTGGCAGGTAAAATGGAAGCAGTCTTGCGTGATTATTTTCTGGAAATCTTGTGTAGAAAAAGGCAAGATTAGCTGGTAAACAGACAGACATGGCATTATCAGTGCACTTTCATCTGGTGTTGTAAAAACCCCATCATTTTCCAAATCAGGGTCAAACTGTTGACCCTGAAGGTGGACTGGTGACAATCTTTCTCCAAGGTGTCTGACCAGATATTTCTTTCACTTCCAGTTGCTAATAGGCTTAGACATCGTTTGCATTGCATAAGTATAAACCAATGTTTGTTTCCAACCTGTTATTAAAATAATACAAATGATTATTCAACCTTTAACTGGACAAAAAAAAAAAAAAAAGGTGTCAAAAGCCTCTATCTAAGAGCCAGAAGGAGTGAGGAACATACAGCAATAACAGCTTGGAGAGTGTTTAATACTTTACTTTGCTTGTTTCCATATACTTATTAGTGATTTTACTATTGCCTTCCTACACAAGAGTTCTGTGGAAGCAGGAGGTATTGTCTTCAAGTGCAAAAACCTTTCTGTACATCTACAGTAATTATGTGCAGATCAGCATTCAAATTATACATGTTTTTTTACCTATACCTTCCTTGTCATTTATTCTTGTGAAGGCTGAAGGATTATTTATATCCTCTAAGTGAACTTAGCTTTAGTGTGAAGACTGGTCCACTGCAGGGTTGGATTTGTTTTAATATATTTTGAATATAAGCAAAAAATAGACAGATCCATTTGAACACTGATTTATGATCATAGCATTTGATTTAGTGAAGAATTTTTCACTGAAATCAATGTTCAGTATTTCACTGACTGCATTTCAGTTCAGATTTTTAAAAAATAGATATGTAATACTACTTAAGGAAATCAGGATGTCCTTAAACATGTGTAAAATTTTACTGGCAACAAGAGGAATTTATGAGTCTTTGCAAAGTGATTTATATGAGTCAGCTGTTGCCAAGGCTTTTAGGTACACTTCATAAATCAGGGGTCTAAACAATGGTAATAGTATTTACAGCACCAAGCTACTGTGTGAGAAATAAACAAGAGGAATTGTTTACATAAGTAATGAAAAATGTTCTACATTTTGCTTTGCTTCAGATTTACTGAATTGGAGTTCACATGGGAGGGTTTTGGTGGAGTGTTCATAATGGAACACACAGGTGGAGACTCTCAAATACCATCTCTACACATGGTATCCAACTCACTTTATTGGGAATCCCACCTGGGTGCTTTATATTCTACATTTAATCTTGTTCAATTTTAGTTGGAAAACAGTAGTTGAAGGGATGAGTATAGTAATAAAGTAATACATTTGTTCAGTCTGCAAATGTGATCATCATTGTTAGTTCCCACCACGGTAATTAATGAGTGCTACAGGTTTTAAAAGCTCAGCCAAGCAGGAATTTAAACAAAGTGAAGTGCAGCTGAGTTTCTTAAAGTGCAAATAAAACTTGTATCTTGTGCTTGGAAATGCACAATTTTATTGGTGTAACATGTTTGAACATATATGTATATCGTGTAGAGGAGAACTCGCAGTGCTGTGACTTGGAAATACTAACTTCTGTTTTGCCTTGGAGGGATTCAGATTTTTTTGTTTTACAAGATGTAGCATATCTTGTATGAAAGTACAATCTCATATGATCTTGAATCATGAGTGAATTTATTAGGTATTTCCAACGTTTCCAGGTTTCTTGTGAAAACTGCAGAAATTATCTATGCTGTATGAACATATGCCTGCACTTCTGTCAGTGGGTTTAATGGTACTGAGCTGCTGAATAATTGGGAGAACACTGCATTTCAGCAGCAGCTTAGTGTAAGGTATCCCTGTGACACCCTTCCATTGCAGTAACTACTTTTGAATTGTAATAAATACAGAGTAAAAATCTTTATGTGGATGCTTATCAGAGAGCAGAAGAGCTGCTGAAAGGCTTCCTTTTACCTAACAGTAAACTCTTCTTGTCCTTGAGAGTTAAACTAGTTGCGGTGAATTTTCAGAAATCAAAATGGGGAAATTTGGAAATTATATGGGGAAAGTTGAGCACAGTGAGGACAGTTTTATCCTGGAGCTACAGGGCTTTTTTGCAAGAACTGTTGAAGAGTGAAGCAGTTAGGTAAGAGCTTTATGTCTGAGTGGAGGCAGCCTCATGCAGGCCTGAAACAGCCACCACATTTAGGTGAGACAAAGTGGGTTTGAATCTGTGTTTTCCTACTCCTCTCTTCACATTTGTCCGCAGATAAATGTATAAACATTACTTCCTGGGGCACAGATGCCCTTCTGCTGTGTCTCTGGTCAACCCATGTCAAATATTGCTACTGGTAGTAGGGCCATATGAATCCAAAGACTCAAGGGTCCTGTAAAAGAACAAAAACCCCAAAACATAGACATTCAGTCTAGAGGGGAGTAAATGGAGTAATTATTCTCTGAAAGACTCAAGTGCAGGCATTTTCACCCCTTTGGAATTTTCTGCATAAACTCTTCCCCATGACTGCTGTCTCATTTTGAGATCCCTCAACAAAAGCATCAGGTCTGTCTCTTGAAATGATTGCCCTCATGGGGACCAAAGGTGCAGTCTAGTACTGGACCTAAACACAAAACTAAATAGTTAACCTTTACTTTTGAATTGGACGCTGTTGTGATTTCTGGATTTTTTTTTTTTTTTTTTTTTTTTTTTTTTTTTTTTTTTCCCCCAGAGTTAGATCTTTTCTAGAACCCCTTTAGCTAACACAGCAAGCCTGTTATCATCAATATCAGCCAGGGCACTCAAACAGATTAGATTGCAATTGAACAAGACCATATCTGGATGCTTAATCAGAAAGATGTACAAAACAATATCAACAAACTACAGCCATTTCCTGTCTCATAAAAGCTGCAATTTTCCTGAATTTGCAGAACTGGAAGCAATCCAATCAGAAATCACTGAAGTAAATTAGGATAGCTATTTTTTCTCTTCTGTACCATGGCCTGGGTACAAACTGTTTGTGTTTCCCACTGTTGTCACTGGCACTCAAGTCACAAGAAACCCAGTCACAACTACACTACAGTTAACAGCCCTCTCAATTTATAGCCACTCAAATATGAGGCAAATGAGTGAAACAAAGAAGGTCTGTTCCATAATGGATTACAGCAGTCAGAACTGATAGCCTTAATTGTTTTTCACAACACAGCAGGGTTTTATTTATTTTGTTTGGGGTAGGGGGAGGTCACAGAATCAGACAACTGGAAAGGCAAGATTACTAGCTGGTCTAGCTAGTAACTTAGCTGCCTTTTGGAACAGCAGTAGTAGAATTCTCTTTGATTTTAACTGTGGCTATTAAGTTCTTGGTAATGGATCAGCTACTGAACTCAGTTTACTGCTAGATGAGGTGTTGAGGTGCTGGCAATGGAGAGTTTGCTTTACACCTGTAGCAAGAAATCTTGCATTGCTGGATCTCTGTGTATTTATATGGGAAAACCAAGCAGACAACTCAGACTGCCTCTCTCTGCTGGGCAATGTTACACAGGGGGACCTGCTGAATTTTTAACTGGGTTTTGCCACAAATCAGCAAAAGGACATGCACAACTGCTGACTGACTTTCAAAATGAAGTGAGTGGCAGCTGTTTGCCTTCAAATTATTCCTTAATGTCTTTTTTGGCGCCGGGCAAAACATAAATTTTAGGAAATAGAAAAAAAAGGTGTTTTAAATACAGGGGTTTTTATTTCTTCAATTCACTGCAAATCCACACAGGGTGCTAATGCTTAAACCTCCTTCTAACTTTCCTCCGAAATGACCAATTTACCACTGAGTTGAGGTTGGACTCCAGCCTACCCTGGGAAAGTGAGTTCTCTTCATATAAATGACCATTTCTCAGAAACTGCTAACATTGCCTTCCTCTTAACAGTCTTAATATAATTTTCTGTATGCAGATTTCTTTTTCCAAATACCAAAACATGGATGAAATTTTCTTTTCTTTCTTGAGAGTGAAAGAAACAACATTAACATTGTCAGCTTTTATTTCAAGAGTGCTTGCCTGTGACTAGGACTCTTTATATTTGTTTTCCTAATATGTTTTTCCAGCTTTCTGTTGAAAGTTTTGAAAGTCTGGCATCACCTTAAACCTGGCATAAAGTCTGTATTCTTATTTGTACATTTTAGAGTTCACTTCATAGGTTGGATTTTTTGGGGGTGCAGGGGGTGGTGTGAGGAGGGTGTTTCTTTTTCCCTGGGAGGGAGTTTAAACTACATATTTAAACTACTCAATAGCATTTGAGGGGGAAGAGAAAGTTCTGCCTTAGAAACAAGGAAGCACTATATCCTGGAGAAATTTCTTGAGCTGCTAATAATGGCAGAGGACCTCCAGCTGGATTTTGTTTGAGCAGGGATTAGAGAGCCAGCAACAGCTAAGGGAGCTTAACTCAGGAAGAGCTATGTGTAACTTCTGTGGGTCCTACCAGGCAACTTCTGGTTTGGGAAGCTTGTCCTCAAGGGGGTGGTTTATTTGGGTTTTATGACTCATACACTTTTGGACCAGCTTTATATTTTTTTTTTTGGTGAACCAATGCTGTTTGATCCTGCAAAATGAAAGAGAATGCTTCAAGTGTCCTCCTACATTCTAGAAATCAAATGATTTATTGAATCACTTAAAGAGGGACAGGAAAGATAAGTGACTGTGGTGCAAAGATTACTGTTCTGTGTGCCTTCCTGCAATGACTATAAAATGACCCGATTGATACCCTCAGCCCACTTGATGTGGTTCAGAGATTGGTGAATCACACTGTTTTCTAACAGTTTATCTTCAGGCAATCACTTCTTTTATCCCCATTTACATGTCTGCTCTTCCCAGTCACTGGCAAAAAAAGATCATCTTGACTTCAAAACCTGTGAGTAGGGTTTGGGTAAAGGGCACGTTGTTACTCTCCTTCACCTCTGCTGTCACTCTGCAAAGGGCCAGTCTGTTCCTCCTCTTTGTTTTCTTGCATAAAGGCACCTCCTCTCCAAAATTGTTCTGCTGGCCTCTCCCAGCACTGTATTTATTCTCACCTGATTTAAGCTCTGCTTGTACACAGCTGGTGAAGGAGTCCATCTTTACCCAGCAGCTCTATAAATCTTTAAGTAGACTTAGATTTACACATAAAACAGCATGAAAGATGATAATAAATTAGGAGACTGTGATGAACTTGTTCAACACAAGTAATAAGGCTTCCTATACATAAATAAAGAAATTGGCAGAAGCTTTCAGCATTCCCAGCTGACAGCTTACAATGGAAGCTTACATAGTGATCCACAGGTACTGGAAGTTGAGTGGGAGATGAAAGATGTTGCAGAAAATAAAAGGTAATGCAAGGCTTTATATTCAGCAGGGAAAATCAATGACAGGGAAGGGAAGTGAAAGCTTTGGGGATTTGCCCTGATCTCAACTTCTTTGACTCGTATGTATGTGACACGTTTTGAGCAACTTCTGTTTCAGAAGACTTAATCTGCATTACAATTATAGCAGACAAGCAGCTGGTCCAGCACAGGTGGAAATGTGGAATCCATACTGGATCATCTTCGTAAAGATGGAAGCTCTAGTACATGAAAACCATTTTGAGAGAAATATTCCTTAACAGGGACTATACCTGGCAATTTGCTTTTCATAGGTAACACTACCTTTACTACAGTAGGTGTGGACACACTGTACCTTCAATAAGAACCTGCTGCAGTTTGGCCAGGAAGAAATACTGACATAAGTTTCAGGGGACTAACATAGTGCTCTGTCAAATGATGCCCACAAACTGGAAACTACTTATTCAAAACTCAGGACAGAATTTGCATTTTCTTGAGTTCCCATACAAGGCCTAACTGCTAGAATTGTATTAAAATTTCAGAAGCCGAGTTTAAAAAGATCCCATCCTACATTTACCTTTTAATCTAGCCCTCTAAAATATGTTCTGCTTAAACCTGATGCAGTGATGTCTGTACAAAGGACAAGAGCATTCACAAAATAGGACTACAGCAACCAGGAGGGCAGAAAGATTACTGATCCCACACCCCCACCAAGACACAAGATAACGTTCCTGCTTTGGGGTTTAAATTTATGGGTGACAGGCAGAAGATTGGACATCTCTTGCATGTATGTTTTGTTCACATAAACTGCTTCCTCCTTGACCTGCCTTTTCTCTTTGAGTTTGTAACCTGGGTTTGTTGGCAGGAAAATTAATGACCTTTGTGTCGCCATAATAAAATTTTGTACACAGTGTGTCACAAATTGATAAAGGAAGATTTGTTAGTGTTTTAGTTTCGTGTCCAATAAAGTTGGTGCAAATCTTCACATGGTTAACACAGACCTGGTTTGGAGCACTGCACATTTGAAATGCTGTCTTTGGTTTCCATGAGACTCAGAGGCATTTTTTTGCTGGTTAGATACAGTGTGCAACCTGAAGGCTTTCTTTAATTCCACGTGGACACATTTGGATACTGTGATCTTAATTTTTGAAGGATGTAGACCTTCTGAAGAACAAGGTCCAGTCACTTTTGAAGTACAAGGTTGTCAGCAAGGTGCAGTGCAGCTCACTTTTGAGTCAGTTTCAAGGAAAGTAAAATGCTTTTTCCAAAGATACCCCAGTTTAAAAAGAAATCACAAAAGAAAATCCACTGGTTCTATGTTACTTACCAAGGAGTAGCTGAAGGCTCATGGTAACTATACCTAGATCATTAGAGATATGAACCTGATTGCAGGGGCCTGTATAAATATAATGCTACTAAAATAATTTCTTCAAAAACCCCACTAGAAAAGAATTAAATGTGCCCTTTGGCTTGCAGAATACGTTAGACATTTGACTAAAAATATGATGTGGAAAACCACTGTCTTCTAAGTGTGCTGATTTGCCATTTTGTGTGCGTGTGATTGTCTTCTTCAGTGACCATTCCTTCTCCCAGGAGATGCTGTTAACAAATAAGATGAAAAAGTGTCACCTATCAGCCAAAGACATTTGAAGAAAAGCTCTGCATGCACCAACAGAGACAGAGTGAGCTGGGGGGTTGAAAGAGGGCATGAGCAGCAGTGAAAAGGCTGCCTGCCTGCTGCTCTGGTGCTGATATCTGTCCTGTAACTGCAGGTGCCCTGGGCATGAAGTTCATCTCAAAGGAAATTTGGAGTTGCTGTCAAACTGTATTGGATGTAACTTGGTTTTCTAACCAGGACTTTGGGTTTCTTTTTCCTGACTTTCAAATATGAATTTGAAAATGATAAAATCTCAAATTACAGTGGGGTCTACATTTTAATTTTATAATGGCAATAAGTAAACTTGAGGCGAAAAGGTTTTATCTCTCTTCTATCTATCTCATTTATGTCTCATCCTTTCCCATTTCGAACAAAGACTAGTTTAGGAGATACTTCTTCTATTTTCTGGTTAGTTAGAAGCATTTCTTTGTTAAGATCATTGAGAAATTAAGAAGTTCAGCATTAAGACTAATTGCCCCTATTGACTAATAGACTGTAACTAATCTGGTTACAGTAAGGAACTTAAGGAACAGTAGGAGACAGACTTGTTTATGAGGGGAAACAAATCATTTTGGAAAACATCTATACACCTGAATTAGCACAATGATGAACAGGGTACTGTGCTTTATCTGAGCAGGAAATACAATGTTTAAAAAACAGGCCAGTGAATTCTGGTTGAAAATTAGAGGACAATAAGATAGAGGTCCCTTCTGCTGCACAGGTTTGTACATGGTCCATTTTACCTCCTGCCTATGCTGGCATGGCAGTGTGATTGGGTGTAACAGCACAGAGGATGTGAGTGGGATTGATCTGGCACACTATGCATGCGAGGCACACACAACTGCTGCTGTTTTATTCCACCACTACACCAACAGAAACGACCCTTCTATAGATGTTTCTGGCTAAGGATTTTGCAGTTGGGGATGTGGCATGCTTTAGTATAATTCGCATGCATTTCATAACCTGCAGATTTCATAACCTGTTAAAGAGTGGCATTGCAGCACAGCAATTTTATTTCTCTGTGGCTTCATTTAGTTCTCTGGTGGGAAGGGAAGATGTGTTTTGGGGATTTTTATAGTCATGTTCGGGAATTTGTCAGTCTCTTTCTTACCCACTGCTGTTTGCCTTTGTCAGCCTCAGCCCCCACACCCTCCTCGCCAAAATCACGGCAGAATTCCTGAACTCCCGCTCGGAAACTGGCAGAACGCTGCGGCATGGCGGGCCGGCGCCCACCTCGCTACGGGCTGCGCATCCTGCCCGGCCCCGCCGCGCACCGCCCGCGGGCCGGGATGCGATTTCTCCTCCCGTGCGGTCGTCCCCCCGCGGGGCCGTGTCCCGCTCCCGGTGCCGGTGGACTCGCAGCGCTCCGTCCGCCCCGGGCCGGCCGCGGGGGTCTCTCGCTGCGGGCGCGGAGCTGCCGCCCGGCT
>VZSE01000242.1:43634-138517 GCA_013398275.1 Promerops cafer
ACTACTGGATCGATGGCTCCAACAAGGACACCCTGGCTCACTACTTCGAGCTGGAGTCCGAGCTGGGACGGTGAGGCGGCGCCGGGCCGGGCCGGGCCGGGCCGGGCCGGGTGGGCGGGGGGCGCGGGGCTGGGTGTCCCTGCCCGCGTCGCTATGGCGAGAGCGGCAAAACTTTGGCGTGCGTGAGCGGCAGCGGGAGACCGTGCGGCTTTCACGGGGGGCAGGCTTTCGAAGGAAAAATCTCAGCTCCCCGGGCGCCAAGCCGAGAAATCCCCGGGTGAAGGGAATGATTTTTAGGAGGGGGCATCTGTCCGCTCGGCGGACGCCGGCCCGAGCGGGCGGCTTTTAGTCAGGGCACCTGCGCGCTGCCGGCCGCCGTGCGCCGCCGGCTGAAGGGTGGGCATCGCTCAGCGAGCAGAGAAACGCCGCCTCATTCGCGGCATCCCGTCACAGCAGCCCTTCCGCCGTTCCCTCCGCTACCGAAACCCTGCGCTGACAGAGCTCCCACCTGAGACAGGGCTCCCTGAGCAGGCCTCCGCAGGCAGGGTCCTTCCCGTCGGGATGCAGCGTAGGCGAGTGAGCCGCTGCATCTTCATTCATTGCTTTTGCACTGCTGCCCCGGTGATGGTCCTGCCCAGCAACTTAAAGGTCCCAAGTCTTGAACACTGAAGTCTGGTGTAAAACGCTGTATCTGACGAGCAATTTTTGCCCTCCTAGTGCATTTGTTAGTTCATGTTGAATTTGCAGGTAGAAAATGAAGTGCAAAAAAGTGGAAAATTACACAAAATTTGTTAAGTTCACAGTACATGACTTAACTGTGTAAGTCAGTAGGTACTAAATAGCAATTGTTAGTTTTGCCGATGATAGAGCATTAAAATTCCCGAATAAACGTGGGAAATTTGCAGATAATAACATGGTTGCCTTGGTAGAATACTTTTTTCAGAAAGGACATGCAATGAAAGTTATTGCTACAAATCCTACCTGTGCTTCCTGTACCTTAACTGATAGGGGCAGGAAAGGTGATAGAAATACAATATAGTATAATTCTTGGATTTCTGCCTAGGTCTTATGCATCTGCTGCTACTTTTTCCCCCACACTGTTGCTACTATTCCTAGCCACATTTAATAGGTATAGTTGCATATAGTTGCATATGCTTACCACATTTATACTTGACTTCACTGTACCCCTGTGTAGAAACATAAAAATATAAAGCAGGAAATATTGCTGTGTTGGTTTTGTGTCTAGAGTCGACAAAAAAGGAAACAAAACAGAATGCTGGTGAATTACAACGGCTGATACCAACCCTGTCACCTGGATTTGTACTCTTCTCTGGGATCTGTCTAGAGTCCTCCCACCATTTGTGGTAGTGACTGTGGGCTTTGCTTAAGTGTAATAAGTATTGGTGATACATCTTGGGTTTATTGCAGAAGGAAGGGTTTTTAACATGTGAAATCTCCAGTTTTTGGTAGGAAGAGTTAGTGCCTGTAAAAGTACTGGGGTAAAGATGAGATGCAATGGATTTTTCTACCTTGCAAGGTGAGGCAGTAAATGCAGAAACACTAACAAAAGGTTTGAATATGGAAGATAACCACACCCAAGCAGTGCAGAGCCATTTGGTCTGCGCTGCTACTGGGTAGAGCTAGGATGTAAGATTTAAAACAAAAGCAAAAATAATACAGGAGAAAACAACCATCTTAATCAAAGAATAAGAGGTAGGGAAGGGGAAGAAGAACTTGGAGGGGTACATGCTTTGAGGGAAAATTTCTCTAATGGGTATGGCCATTACAGATCTTGGTCCTTAGGTCCCAAGGCCAACTTTGAGATATTTTCAGAGCCAGCATCCAGAGTGCTGATGGTTGCCTCAGAACCCCTCTGATAGGTGTATCTTGGCAAACCTACAAGGAAGATCCAGCAATCCCTCCTGGTTCCCCAGTGTAATATAAAAGTGTATTGTTTTATTTTGGTAACCCTGTCTTCAAACTTTTAGTTTTGGATATGGTTTTGAGTATGTCTACAAACAAAAAAAAAAGCATTCATTGCTTAGTTAGGTTAGTGGTGGGGAACATGAGTCAGGTGAGGCTGAATGATGTGGCTATGTGATCCCTTTAGGTGCAGTAAATAAAGTAATATACTGAAATAACCAGTGGAAAACATTGCCCTAAATTATCTTTAGCAAATACAGGGATTGAAAGATGTCTTTTGGCAGACTCCAAAGACCTGCATTTGGACAGCAGTGGCCAAATATGGGTATTTCCCTTTGGAAGGAGTGCTCCTTGTGCAAAGTATGTCTGACATACCCCTAAGAAGTCTTGCTCTGTAACTGTTGCTTGCATAACTAGCTAAGGAGTCATGGAAGAAGGGGGAGACAATCCTTTTAGGAATAATGATAAATGCCTATAAGCTTAGGTGGGAGTCAGCAGTTGTTTTTAAACAGTGGAGTTCCACACGGATCAGTTCACATGTCTGTGCTGCTCCACATGTTCACAGATAAAGGGGCTGAACAGAAATATTTGCTGGTCTTTGTAAATTGTCAAGGGTTTAAAGGTTGTGCTGCCTATGAAGAATTACAGAAGGACCTTTCTCTGCCGTTGGGGCATTTAAATGGCAGATGAAGTTTAGTTTGGATAAATAAAATGGGTGTGGAGGAGAAACCATTAAGAAACCTTTTAATTCTCTTCTGTCCCTAGTAAAACCTGTAGTGAGGTTATGAGAGTTATCTGGAGACACATGTGGCATGGATGGAACATCTCATTAGAGGTGCTTGTTGGCTCGTTGGTTTTGTTTTGGTTTGGTTTTTTTTCATGCAGACTCTTTGGAGTATCTGTCTAGAAATGGAGAATCCAGTCAAAAATCAATGACAGGAGGTAAGGCCACTTTAGCACAGTGTACTGGGAGTCCTGGCCACTGGATACTATGGATGCTCAAGGGTTACATGGACTTAATGGGCAACTAGGCAAGTTTACATGCAGGAAATCCACTAAGACTGACTAAACAAGAAGATACTAACTACTGAACTGTAAGTTGTTGAGAGTTTTGAGGGTATTCTCTGACAATGTTGACAGGAGTTTGCTCTATTCTTACATTCTTCTTGAGGCATCTGTGTTCAGCCACTGCTCGTACTCTGGGCTAGATAGGCCTTTATTCTCATTCTTTTATTCTGTTTTTATGTTCCACTGAAGCCCTGATTAGTTCACCTTCCTTTCAATGCATTTTTTACAAGGATTTTTGTGTATAAGTGGAGCTCAAAGTACTGTAAATGTGAATTTTTTTGCTGTGTTTTACACAATGTCTTTGTTTTACAGGTTGCAATTGTTGATGTAGAGTTTGGAATTTTGTTCAGAGTGTATTTCATCTAAAAGCTTATTTTCCACACAACCTTGGAAAAAGATGTTGAAAATATTGTCCTCTAAACTTTCATTTCCTTAAGGACTAAAACCTTTTGTTAGCCTTATAATAGCCCTTGCTGTGTCCTCTGGTACAGAGTTTCTGAATTCAGGGCTGGTCTAACTATGGTATTTGAGTGAAGAAGAAATTCAGTAATGATTTTTTTGATACTCAGCAATATTACAAAAAATGGAAATTTTCTTTGTTGGAATTTCACTTGACAGGCACCCTCTTTGCCTAACTAACTAGGTAACTATCTGAGTTGAAACTGTCTGATGCTACTGTTGTAGGCAGATTGCAAAACTATTAAATGGTCAAGAGCAGGTGAAAGTATTTCCAGTCAAATCCTTCGGGCTCGCTTTATTCCAAGGTTACCTTTTCCTGGATGGGCAGTCCTTCAGTAGTGTGATCCTTGCTGAAGACTGAAAGGCTCTCAGTACTTGGCAATTTAGCTTGGACTGACAGTGTGAGCTGAATCATAGGGGCTTTATGTCCTTGAGTTTTTAGCACAGAGAAAGTTTAAATCTAGTGTACAGTTTGAACTCAAGATTTCAGTGTGCAGGAGGACGTCTTACTCTGTCAATCCTATTTATGGAAGCTGTCATCCTAACATCTACTCTTGTAATGGCAGTAGTAGATGAAATCAGCCAACTTCTTTGTTAGCTGATTTAAGCTAACAAAGCTAAAACTTCTTTGTCAAGCTGATAAAAGCCTTATTTTATAGAAATGGATTGGTTTTGCACTTGATACTTTGAAGTTCAAACAGTTTTTGCTTTGAAAGCGTGCCAATTATTTTACCCTCCATCCCTTCATTAAAAAAAAAGGTTCCTTTTTCTGTTCATCTCAAGAGTAATTTGTTTTACAGCCTCTTGGCCCTGTTTATTTTGAAAAATCACTTTCTCAGTGTCCTTTAGGGTGCATTTAAATTAGGTCTGTCCCTCCTTCAATAACACTCTTGCTCACTTGCTTGTGAATTTTTTCTTTTCAGTGGACCTGAGGATTTTCCAGAGCGATGCAGGCATGCAGCTGGCAGACAGCACATGGTGCTAGCTGTCTGAATGAGAGAGCGTGGAGTCCTTTAGGAATCATGATGAGAATTACCTTTGAGCAGAACCTGTGCAGATTTGCCCGTGCCACAAGCTGTAACTAACACACAAGCAGGAAGCATTTTCCCTCAGGCAGTTCCTGACCATAGGGAAGGCTGTTGAAGAGGTGGGTGGGTCTGAGGCCTCCTTTGGGAACCTTGTTGTGGCTGGACCTTGCTTTGAGGTAGGAAGATAGAAGACAGAGTGGGCTGTGTGAAGTTTCTCACCTGGGTACCAGAAACCAGAACTTGCAGTGAATAGCCTAGGCTTTGGCAACTTAAATTCTTTACACTGTGCAGGGAGTGATTTTTTTCCCCAGTTTTGTCTGGTTCAGTTCAACAACTGGCTGATTCAGAAGTAAAAAGCTGTGTTGAAAAAGCAATGAAAGAAAATTTACCATTCTGTAAATAATATCTGAAATGAATAGGTAATCAATTCTGTGTAAATTTAACAGCTTTCTCATATGTAAAAAAAAAGAGCTATTAATAATGAAAAATTATGATGGAGAATAGTTATTTCTTGATTTTCAAGGGGTTTTTTTCTGTCAGCCACTATGCATTTATGTCACTGGTTTAGGTAATGTTTTCTAATTTGAAAAATTATATTTCTAGTGGAGAAAATGAATAGCTCTTGAAGTAAGTACTCTTAAGAATACTGAAAAAGTTTTTTACACAGATTGGTTTTAGGAGTGATAATCATATAATTCGTGCTAATACAAGAATTGTCATGCTTGAAAAACACTGCATTTAACTGCAAGAGTAAGATGTAACAAAGTCATTCTTTTAGCATATAATGGAGAGAATCATAGTGAATCTTGAATTGGAAGGGACCTATCAGGATTATCTAAGTCCAAGTCTTGATGAAGAGAAAAAATCTGAAATCAAATAAGTGTTTTCAAGAGCAATTGAAGGAGAATAAGCCTGTGTGATTCTGGGTGGAGAGCAGACGAATTTACTGAAGTTCTGTGGTATCAGAAGCATATTGTGTGTTCATTCCACTGTTTCTCTTCTTGTGTGTGCAAGTGTGCACATTGTTGTTTAAGGGATTGTAATGGACACTGTTTCATGGGCAGAATTATTCCAGTAAGAGGTGTTCAAATGCTTGCTCACATAGTAAATAGCCACTTTTAAGAAGACCACCAGTTATGCGTGGTGGTCAGTGAAAAAATACTCAGCAGTTTGCAGTAGCCTGTGCCACATCTGTGGAAGTTCAGGTGCTTGCTAGAAAGGGTTAACTATCCTCTTCAGTCCCTAAGATCAAAGAAGTTTTATTTTCCTGAATATTGTCTGAAAAGTTCAATAAGGCAATTTTAAAAAATACTCATTCCCAGTCCTTATTTTGTTTAAAGTGTAACAAATTGAGCCAGCTTTATTGCAGTAAATCAGAACAGTTCTTCCGTGGTCTTCTGCCACCCACAATGTTGACTGGACTTTGGGAAAGCAATCTTCTGACCTGCACATTGTGTGGAAAAACCTGCAGAGGTTTTAATAGTATTTTAATCTATATATATGCAATATGAATGAACCATTAGTAGGAGTTCAGATTGTATAACAATAAAGAACATGTACTTCCTTGTGTTTTCAAAATGAAGCAGAATTTAAACATAGAAACTTCCATATTTATTTACTCCTTGCTTCTTTACTTAGGCATTCTTACCATACTTCCTCTGTTCACAAGAAGTAAGCCTTTATTATCTGAACAATCAGTAATTTCACAAGGAATATGCTTTTTCCAGTACAGGGGTGTTAATTCTGAGAAATGGAAACCATTTATTTCCAGATGTTGTTGCTGCCTTTTGCTCTTGGTTTGTCTAATGTCTTTTCTGATATTTATAATTTCTGTACCTCCTCCATTAAAAAAAAAAAAAAAAAAAAGAGGGTAAGAATGACACGTTTCACAACCAATCTCTGATACACTGGATATTGTCTTACATTTGGTGTTAGTGATGCTTTATTTGGCCTTGCTTTGTCAATGTCATTGTTATCATAGGTTACTCTCTGCTAAAACACATGGACAATGGGAGCCCATCAATATTTGCATCTGTTGCCCCCTGAGGAGATTGACAAGGTGTTACTTTGTTCCTTGCAAAGTAATTCTAAATTAGGAGACCCTGCAACAGTATGACTTCACAAGTGACCACCCTATGTGTAGCAACGAAAGATTTTGAATTTGCATTTGATCTCCAGGGAACAAGAGGAGAGAAATTACTTGGAGTGATCCCAAATTTCATGGTTGGGGCCGTGTGCTAGTTTGGACACAAGTAATGGCTTGAACAACATAGTGCTGTAGATTATAACTTTGCCTCCTTTCATTTATGTGGTTGTCTGTGCTAGAGATAAGGAACCATAAAATGTAAAAGAGAAGGAAATAGGAGCCCTCTTGAGGAACAAAAATAATTATAAAACATGCTTTGACAGTTTACTATCTATATACCATGGCATTTTGTGGGGGATAACGTAAAAGCAAGTCCAAGAGTCATAATTCACAGCCTGGAAAACAAAACACTAAATTTTATGCCCTTCAACAAATGTATAGTCTGTGTTCCAATGCATACCTTGCTGTGAGCATCCATATGCCACAGATAAGATGCCAGAACTCCAACTTTATCTCAGAACTGATGTCATCTCCACAGTCCTTTTCCCCAGACCCTCCTCACCAGAAACATGTGATGCATCTTTCCTCTGGCCTGTCTCCAGGCGTTGAGAAGAAAAACCAAAAACAACTTGCTTGGATTTAAGGAATAGCTGTCAATTCTAAAACAAGGTCATGAATGTGTTCCCCTCCATACCTTTCCCCACAATAATTTTTCCTTCTTGCCAATATTCATATTTTCTTCTCAATTGAGATGATTATGAATACACCAATATGTTTACTTATTTTCAGTCTTTTGATCTTTAAAGCATATCCATGTCTACCAGGTTCACTGCCTTTGGGTACTGATACTGCATCTTAATATACTCAATTTAGTGTGATTTCATTAATGAAGACAACCCTGATTGCACCACAGACTTTGGCAGAACGGAATGCAAATAAAAATTATCAACAAATGTCTTGTTTTTATCTCTTTGTATTGAGGTGCCTGGGGGGGACAGTCAATCAGATCAGCTGCCACTGGTATTATCTTCAAGAACTTCTGAAATAATGTTCATATTGATTTTCTCTAAATAGTCCCTGTTAATAGAGTCACACTGACAGTGCCAAAGAATGTGGCATGTGATTTTATTTTGTACTTAGCTGTAAAAAAATTAAACACACCGTGTTGAAATGATTGGACTTCTGTGCCCTTCTATGGAAGGCTGGACATAAATTGTGCAGTTTTCACTTGATAATAAGATCTTTAGCTGTTATGGTTTTTGGTGATTAGTTGTTTGAATTTTATTCAAACCTGAGGACTAATCTCTTTCAGATTCTCTCTAAATACAAGACAGTGTTTGCTGTTTTCTGACGTATTAGGTGTCCTGTGCCAGCCTAATTTTGTGGATCCACAAGAGGATTTTAAGAACGAGCTTTGGACCAGAGAAAAATTCAATGCTTTTGACACACTTAGATTATTTTATATTGATGTGGTGGTATTACATAGTTTTAGACTTTTGCAGAGAAAACTGATGTTTTGGTAAGGCTTATAAGCCCTGAGAGAGTCTGCCATGGATGAGTACAGATTTTCTGTAAATGTATTTCTTTAGCCTATTGACATATTTTCTAGATTAATGAACCACAGTTCTGATGTGATGTACAGTGCTTTACAGATGTTTGGTGTTTTGTCTTCCTGATGGAGAATGTGTTTGTCAGCTTCCTGTGTTGTGCAATAATGATTTGTTAAAACTGAATGCAAGACATGCTGAGAACTCTGACATCATTATCATAATCTATGCTCAGGGAGCTGGAGGATAGATGTACATGGATGTTTTTAGCTGCCTGCTTCAAGTGAAGCCTCCCTCTGCATTCTCTTCAAACTCTCATGGTTTTCTGGCTGACTGGCTTAGTAAAATTAAAAATTAAAGGATTCAAAGCTGATTTTTTAATGGGAAGCAACACTTTATGGTGTAGATACTGATGACCACTTAGGAAATGACTAATGACATTGTTTATTGACTTTAGGCTCCAAGTGATCAGAGGAAGAAATAAAGGTGGGTTTTTCCCTTCTCCCTCTCACCCTTCCTTTTTTTTTCCAGGGATTATTTGCAGCCTTTTCAATGGAAGCTGCAAATGCTTGTGGAGCACACTGTTCACTAGTCTGCTAGCTAATTGGCAGAGGATTAACTTGAGTTGAAAGAGGAAGGCAAATTCTAGTCTTAAAAAATGCTACTAGAACAACAAGTAATTGATAATATCGGGGCAACACGTATGGCACTGAAAAGGCAACAATAAATTAATTTTGTTTGGTGCAGGGAGGAGGAAGACTGGTAAATTAATGGTATCTTATTCTCCCTTCACAGCATTTTAATTCAAGAATGTCTTAACTGTAAACAGGAACAGAGTTTAGTAGTTAAAATTAGCAACTGATGAATTCTAAGTAAGATCAGTAATCAATTCCAAATGGGGTCAATATATAATGGAAAATCTGCAATGAAAGAGATCCTAAAATTCACGAGCATGTTTTTTTCTCTGTCACCTGTAGGGGTGAAACCCATCTCCATCTCTATATTACCTCCATAATAAATGTGCACATAAACTATTTTTTGAGTTTAAATTCAAACCCCATCTCTCTTCATAATTTATATTATAAGTATTCAAAAGTAGGTGGAGCATGAATAAAACTGAGTGAAAAAGGCAGTTTTATTCATTACTATAAAAGTTGTTCACAGAATTGATTTGATTGGCAGTAGCATAAAGAGAATATTCTTTTCAGAGAATCATTAAACTCAAATGAGAAAAAAAACCTTGGTCACCTTCTCCTCAGCACAATGGTATCATTTTTACCATTTGAATATTCAGGTTGTCTGGTTGAAGTACATTAGCTCATGTTAATGTACTATGATTCCAAATGGTTTGATCCAAACAAGGCTATTTTTATTGTTCATGCTACACTTACGTAGTAGAAGAAAAAACGAAATATTTTAACCTCTTCACATTCTTTTCCTGCATGACTTTAGAAAAGATGAAATGTCATTTGTGATGGAAAAATCATATTAGATGTATTTCCCTTGCAAATGACTGTCTAAATTAGGGCTGGTGAGATTTATTCTTCACATAAATAGCCCTCCAAATCCTACTTTCTCTCTCTTGTCAGTCTCTGTTCTCTGAACTGGTTATGTTTGCTATTTCGAATTAACACAATAAATATGTACCAGATACCCTGTTTAAGTAATTTGCCATGGTGTTTCTTATGAACCATGTGTCTTAACTGTATTGAATACCTAGTAATACCATTTTACTGTGCTTTGCTCTAGTCACAGCTAAGATAGAATAATAATGATTAGCAAGATGTGTTAGTCACCCACAATGGCACATGGCCATTAGAAGACCATATGTAATTCTTTAGAGCCATACCTGTTAAAGCTTGTTTTATCCACATTTTCTTATCTCTGCAATAGTTAATTGTCATATTTGAGGACTCTGGAATTTTCACCCAGGATAAATTTCAATATTTTGGCATTTCTCTTTGTTTTGAGTTAGAATGAGTAATTGAAGTACTTACGCATTGTGGATAAGGGACAGTTTCACACCATGGAATTATTCAACAATTTTGAACTAAAATTTACAAACTCTTTCGCATTTTACATTTTGTGTTCATTAAAGACATTCTTCACTCAAAGTAACCAGATTGCAAGTATGAAGTAAATTAATTGTGCGATGGTGCCTTGTGAGAGTTCTGATTCATCTGCCTCTTAACTGTTTTTGTCTTCTGTCTTTGGTTCTTGCTGGGACTGTGTTCCACAGGCTACACCAAAAGTGGTGCAGCTTTCATATGATTTATTTCCCTGCTGGAACATAAAGAGGTTACAGAAGCTGTGTTTGTCTACTGCCTCCAGTTACAAAATTCTCAGACTTTTCTAATAAGAGCAATAAACATTGAATGGGATAGCATGGGGTCACATTTGCCTTTTTTACAACTGCTGTCTTGGTGGCTTATAGCTGTCTGGTTGTTTGTTGCCCAAACTGTATGTTTTCCATTTTCCTTCTCTGTTTGCAATTGATGAGATTTTATGTGGAGTTCTTGTTATTTGTCTGTACTTTGTGACTGGGCAGTTAATGCAGCTAAATTTTATCCCTTTTCTCTTGATTCTACTCCCCAGGTAGTAAGTACAGGCTTTTTCTTTCTGGTATTATAGCTCTCTGATGCACCGCCAATGCCTCCCCACCTTTATCATCAGCAAACTGAATCAGCATACTCCAAAGTTTATGCCAAAGGAGATAATTCAGATATTAAATAAGATGTAGAACCAACCAAAGGCATAGTGCTCAAACATACATGTCAGATAAAAGCAAAAACAGTAATGTGCAGTATGTTTCTGGCAAGTTTTGATGAAGGTTAGATGCAAAGGCAAATTTTCTTGAGACTGAGAAAAAAAATCCTAAAAGCAAATGGCTAATAAAATTGTTCCCCTCTATGCCATGATTCCACTCCAACTGAAACAAATCAGAATTCTTGCAGTGTTGCCCATACCAAGGATGATTCTCTTCTTTTATATTCCTTTGGTGATTCCTAGCTCCTTTAGATAAGAGAGTCTGTTCTCACCTTCCCTCTCCTCAGCTCCCAGTGCTTTCTCTAGAAAGAGAAGGCACTAAAATGTGCTCTCAATCACCTTTAGGCAAAGAGGAAGAAATAATCTCTACATATTTAATGGGCACAACTTCAGAAGCTGCAAAATTGGCCATTCTACACCTGTCTTCTTGTGATGGGTGCCAAATAATAGGAGTACTACTCAGGAAGCTGACAGAAATCTTGATGTTTCAGTAGATTAGGTTTTAAAATGAAGATAGGTATATTCCTCC
This sequence comes from Promerops cafer, assembly GCA_013398275.1. NCBI lineage: Eukaryota > Metazoa > Chordata > Aves > Passeriformes > Nectariniidae > Promerops > Promerops cafer. The sequence continues at coordinate 55,041 of VZSE01000242.1, forward strand.
TCCTGGTTTTGAAATATAGATTAAGTGTGTGTAAATTTATTGAGTCCTGAATGTGGAAGGACTCATCTCCAGTAAGTCTGTCAAACAAAATAGAATGTATTTACATGGCATTTGAAAATTATGTGGGTCTGTGAGTTATCTGGGACCCGATAGCTCCTGATGTTTTATCCATCGAGCATAATAGTTGCAGCTGAGAAAAGTGACAGCAGCATTGACATAAAATACTTGCCTTCATGTGTATTATGAAAAAATCTCTTTTAATTTTACTTATAAACATTTCATCTGACAATATACTGTGGGTTTCTTTACTCCTAGGTGGTTGGTTATGGTAGGTCTTCAACAGAGGACCACACATGCGAGTTAGAATAATTCACTTAAATTTAAGGACTCCTTGTGCATGCAAGGGAGAAGAGAACTACCTTGACCATGAATACAATAAAAATTGTAATTTAGAAGAAAGTCTGTAACCATCTGTACTTCTGTAACAGCCTTTTAAATATGAGCCAGACAGATGAGAATTGTGCCTAAAATTGGTATGTGATAATTTTGCGGAAGAGACTGTACGACATGGTTGCCCATGTTACCAGGAGCTGTCTCGATGACTCAGGAGAGTTCTTCTCAGTCATCTTCAGAATAACTGCATTGATTTTCAGTGTCCTCTTGTTGGTAGCAGTAAGTTCAGTATTGATCTGTTGACACCACCAAAGGATCAGCCAGATCCTCCTAGTCACATTCTTATCTCAAATTGAAATCAAAATGTCTTTGGGGGCCGATGTACTCTCCTTCATCCTTAATGCCTGGCTGGTGGAAAATGTACCTAAACTGCAGTTGTTGCTCTCAGAGATGGGAGTACAGTGCGCTGGGTATCTGTGTTTTAGTGTTTAAAGGAAACTCAAATTTACCTTCCAGAAAGAATCAACTCTAATGACACCATGAATGTGCTTTTCCATTTTGCTTGTGGAGACATCTTACTTGGAAACTCAGTGTTTGTTTCCAGAACTTTCGGCCGTTTCAGAATCTACTGACTAATGCACAAATACATATGTGTTTGCACTACAGTTTAAAATAGACTGGTCATCCTAAGTCATTTGAGACTTTGTAGTGTAAGAATGGTGGTGCTGGGTCAGATCAAAGGCCTTTGAGGGCTGATATCCTGTCTCCCATCTGTGCTGAGAAGCACGTGCCTAGAACAGGGGTGCAAGGACATCTATCCTTTGATGCTTGCCCAGAGCAGTCCTTCAGCCTCCAGAAATCTGAAGCTAAGTCTGAACCTTCAGCTCTGCTCCTCACAGCAGAATAGTCATGTGAACTTGCATGCAGTGCTTGAGAGGTAACACAGAATCACAGAATGGATGGACTTGGCAGAGACTAATTCAGATCATCCAGTCCAACTTCCCTGCTTAAAAAAGTTAGTTACAGAAGGTTTCCCAGCAGTGTGTCCAGCAGGGCTTTGAATAGATGGAGATAAACCAGGGCAGACATTCACCCAGTGAAATTATACATGGGCTAATACTTAACACATCTTAACAGTTGTTGGGTTTTGAGCAGCCTTTTTTTTTTCCCCCCCTTCTAGTCAAGGGCTTGATTTGTGTAATTTTTGTCCATATATCAAGATGTCTTTTCTTGTGATAATAGAACAATTACTTTGTTTAGTATAAGAAATTAGGATTGTGTTCAATATTCATAATTTAATATTTAATTACAGGGAATTTTCTCTACCATTTAATAGCCCATAAATGAATCTCAGTACACACCTGTTGCAGCTGGGCACAGACTCATTATGAAGAAATTAGATTATAAAAATACTCCCAACCAGCTATTTTCACCTCATTTCTCATCCCAGCTCCTTGGGTAGCAGACACCAGCTCTGGTCATTTAGACTTATTGATGGCCTCTCTGCACTGTGAAAACTAAACTTTCATTCTTTCCCTGTTTTGTATCTCTTAAGCAACTACTAATTCATCAGTTCTTTCTGTGGTTTCTTCAAGCACCTGTTTTGAGGGACCTTGTCAAGTAACTTCTGAAAATCCAAGTATCAAAATCAATCAAAACTACTTTATATTCAAAAGCTTGCTGAATCTTTCAAAGAAGTTCTGTGGTTTTGACACAAAGCTTCTCTTTACAGAAGCCACATTAACTCTTCCTCAGGCTTATGAATGTATCCCTATATCCACAGTTCATATGCTTAGAGCTTTAAATGAATTCAGCCATATAGAGCAACAGTACAGCCTTTCAGTTCCTTCTGATTAACATTTTAAAAAAAATGTTGTCACAATTGTTTTGTTTGGCTAAGTCAGTGTTGTACAAGACTTCAGATATCACTTTAATTTAAGCCATTTCGTCTATGAGTTCAAGTAAATCAATTAACTGGGACTCATCCAGTGCCCATAATGTGCTATTGGTCATTTTATCAGTTTTTCCCATAATGTTTTTTGCCTCTTCACTCTCTCTATTTATGTGAGCTTGGAAGACCTTTTTTGTTTCATCTGTCTTCTGAGTAAAGAAAGATTCTAACACTGGTAAAATGTCAAGTTTATCATAGGCTGTTCAGTAGACACAAAATCTTTACAGAATTACAATTTTATAATGATGTTGCAGCCACTTTTCAGTGTATTATGGCCATTCTGTGCTTGCTGAAGGGATCACCTTCAACACAGAATGTTTTCCATTTGGTGAAAAACTGGTTAGGTGTTACTCTCTTGTCATTGGATGCAAATGCCCATGAACAGTAGATTTTAGGGAAGAGTGAAGCTGCAGAAGTTGCTGTTCATCCTTGCAAGGTTTCATCCTACACCTTCCTTTTACTGTGCCTTAGCACAGTTTGGGCAAGGTGAAGGTCTTCACATGTTTTTACTATTTTGTGTGTTTGACCACATGGTGTTAGCCCCTTTAAGTCCAGCAAAGGAGAAGTGTGCATGACTAAAGATAAGCAAAAAATTTGTTAAATTATTCTAAATTCCCATGCAGTGCCAAATCAGTTCATTTTTCTTTTTGATGAACTGTGCAAGGGACAATCCATTTTGGGAAGCTGAGGGATAGAAGTTGTGTTCCAGCCTAATAGGTAGATAGAGAAAATTTATTTTATGTTATAGGCATAGTTTTTGGTATAGAAATTGTGAATGAATATTATGAGTCTTGCATCAAATTACTGTTTTTCAGTGCCTCTGGAAATTATTTATGTAACAATTTTTTTTTATAGCTTGTAAGAGAAATACATGTGGCTGGAATGGGCTGGAAAATATATTGTCCTTATTGGACAGTGAAATATGTGCCTAAATGACTGCCATTTAGCCTGACAAAGCTATGTGAGGGTGTTTCAATTCTACTAATCAATAATCTGAATGATGGCTCCTTGGCTGGCTAGTCCTTTCTGTCAGCTTCCATTGTCTCTGCATTCATCTGTGACCTCACATTACAGCATCAGTTTTGTTGTAGAAAAACTCCATTTTGTGTAACTGCTAGGAGGTAAAACAGTTGACTGAAACTAATCATGCTTATCATTGTCCCTGAAGCTGTAAGATGCTGTTGTGAATGCTCTTTAATTCATGTGGCTGCTGTGAAATCAAATATGTGCACACACGTGTAGGTGCAACCTCGAATGGATGAGAAGGTAAGTGGCAAGCTTTTAATGTGTAGTGACTTTTGTGATTCCTTTTGATGTCAGGTGAGTGGGAACCACCAAAGAGGTTGCACTGATGGAGATGAAATCAGTGGTAGGTATTTAGAAGTCTAATGTAACCTTTTTTTTTTTTTGGAAGTGTTTGTTCCATCTTCTATCAGTGATGGACAACACAGCATTCCGAATTTACATTAAAAAATCTCTCCAAAGGTGGTTGAAAGCCGTTGGTCATAATAGTTCTTGAGGCCCAGTAGAGATGATAAAATGCCTGCACCAAATAATGGAAATATTTAGGGTGGAAATAAACCTTAAGATCATATGATCCAACCATAAACCCAACGCTGCAACGTTCACCACCCAACCATGACCTCGAGAGCCGTGCCTCAATGTCCTTGAAACAGCGTGTCACTGACCACTTCCCCCTGGATTCTGGGGAATTCATGCTGCCTCTCACCCCTGTCCCCAGCTCGGAAGGGCACCCCAAGGTAACTCTCTTTTTTTCATCTTCTTGCACCCTTCTAATAGCATGACACAGGATAAAAGTCCTCCTTTCTTCCCCTGTTGCCACACTGTGCTTCTGTGAGAAGTGGAAAGAGGAAAGCCAAGTGAGAATATTCTTCCTTGCTTTTAGGTTTTTTTCAAAGAAAATGCATAAGGCTGTTATCCCTGATTTGGCCTTTTCCACAGCCTTGATTTGTGTTAGAACTTTCTGGTGCTGGGAAGTAACAAAGTTTAACCTAGTCCCTCAGTCATTCAAAAATGAACATTTTCATGGACTCCAAAAGAAGTGTTACTCATCTCAAATGAACTGGCTTCAAAAACTTCAAGAGAAGACTGGAAAAATGAAATGAGCATTATGATGCACAGAAACTGTTGATTTATTGTGGAGTGTCAGACTTCATTTAGGGCTCTGCCTTGAACTGGGAGAGTTCTCCCTGCTGTGCTGAGATAGAGATATGTCATCCTGGCAATGATTTCCATTCAAACTCCAGTGCAAAATACATGCTTTGAGACTGCCTTTCTTTCATAAAAATCTCATGTGCCAGACTCTCTACAGAAGTAGTTTAAACTACCTTGAAGGATAAAATGAAGTATGAAAATTTTCAGTTGGCCATGAAGACTTTTGCCTCTGGGTTTCATAGGATTAGATTCTGACAGGGTTGGGATGAATAATGGGATGGTTGTTCATTGATTTTACACCAGCACTACCCCACCTTTCCCCATTTCCAGTTTTGAGCTGAATCTACTACTGAAACCAGTGTTTTCTGACTTTCAAGTCTGAAAAGCTGCAGATAGGTCAGTGTTTTTTCATCATACAGAGTGCTTTTCAGCTTAAACTGACATTACAATCATTATGAAACAAAGCCGATTTGTTTTCCACCTGAAGTGTATTTAACATAAACCCTGATTTCTTAAAGAATGACAAAAGGGAGTCTTTCACTGTAGAGCACATTTTTTTGTTAACATTTACAAAATTTTGCCATAATAGCATGAGTAAATCTTGATACACAGCAAAAATAATGAAAACTATGCTTTCATAAAACATAAATTTCCCTAAAATTTCATAAATTCAGCTTTGAGAACTGTCTCAGCCTGGGTTTTTTACTTCACTGACTGATGGTGAGAAAGGAATTGTTAGTTTGAAAGCTGTCTTCAATTCATTCAAGTGATTGCTTGGGTAGGCACAGTTATTCTCGTTAAATGCAGATACTTAAGTGGAAGTCAGAGTATTTGGAAAACAGACTGCATCTGCCTGCTACTCTGCAGCAATCCTTTGCTCACCACTTGTGCAAGTAGGAACTTTGTTGTACCATCTGCGTGCTTAAATGATGGTGGGTGATTCAAGAATGGTGATGCTTCCTCCCGTGTAGTGGTCCTCTCATTCTCTTCCTTCTGCTTAGCAGATTTCTTGTAGAGGAATGTTGCTTGTTTCTGCTACTCAACACCAAGTGAGTTATATGGGAAGCACAAGTAATGATGGCTCTAAAAGGTGCTTGGAGACTTGTCAGGCAGCTTTGGTGTTTGGGTGTGCTCCTCTGTCTGCTCCCTTCAGCTGTGGGCTCAGGAGCCCTGGGTGACTGAAGAAGCAGGGAGTTTCTGCCCCGTTTCAGGTGTGCTTTCTGTCCTCGCAGCACTTCTGGCCCCGTCATGCAGCCTGCACTCACAACCAAAAGAGAGTGGGTGATGGGTGCCTCTTCCACTTGGAACCTCATCCAGGAGATGCTGTGCCTCACCTCTTGAGAATGGTTGGGCTGGAAATGAGAATATACCATGACAAGTGGTACATACACCATTGCAAACTCACTTTTTTTTTTTTAAATTAATATTCCGAAAGGCGCTTCTGAGTTTCAATCCTTTTCGTTTTACCGAGACTGCAGAAGTTGCAGAACTAAAATTTCAGTAGTGCCAAGGATGAAAGGTTCCTGTGCTCTGCTTAATAAGCTTCACCAGGTGACTTTTAATGATTTAGTCAGTGGAGAGTTTCTGCGGCCTACTGATGTTTTGCATAGGCTGGCAAAGAGAGAGGCTGCCATTGCCTCTGTCGGCACCATCCTGTGGGTCTGACTGCAGGGTGCCTGGGAGCTTCAGATGCACACGTGCACCAACTTCCTGTGTATGTAACACCTGCTTAGTTTTCACAACAAGTAATTACACTGATCAGCCAAGGCTGGGACTTCCTCAAGGCCCTTGAGCAAATCAGGAGATTTAAAAGCAATGAAAGTCCTAGTATAGCCATACTGACAGAAAAGCAGCAGCTTCAGGTAGAATGATGGAAGGCAAATCTATTGTGCTGAAGGATAAGAGGTTTTGGGGTTTTTTTTGGTAATACATTAATTGTAATTTGTAATTACATTAACTTGAATAATTCCTATTGAGGGAAACTGCAACATGCATATGGGCATGCTCTGTGATATAATATTAAAAGTCTAATCATCAGGGGTGGTTCATGCTATTGTTAATGTTATTGTTAATGTTACTGTTTAAGATCTTACAGCTTAAAGAGCTATTTAATGTTTTACTTTGGTGTGGTTATCCTTCCTGTAGTACTTCAGGCCCATGAGATTGGGCTACCTTATCATCTTAGGGCAGCTTTCAGTGTGAGAGTGTTTATATAGGTTTTATACCAAAAAGTCTGTAAAGATCTACTGCAAGATCTTTAAAGCTAGCTCTGAAATGTGTAGTCCATTTCTCTCTGCTGCTTTTTATGCTATGATTTGGATTTCTTCCTAGAAGTTGTACTCCACTGTTGGAAGTCTTTCCAGGTGTTTCCATGGGGTACTTGCTTTGTGTGATTCCTGTCTCTGTTTGCATTTACTCAGATCTTTACCACATTGTCCCTAGCTCTTTAGCAGTATTTTCTAGGAGTCACCAATGTCTATTTATATATACTCATGAGAAAAGGCCAGTAATAAACTGTGTCATCAGACACGCATACAGGTCTGTTTGAAGGCAGGGGTTTTGCAGAAGAAAAAGCATTTTGGATTTCATCAAATGGAAATCATGACTGACTGCTTGAAGCTATGCTTTCTTGCATATAATTGAGGACCATGATTTTTGCTAGTGTGTAAAATTTTTCTGTGCTGTGACTCCCCTAGCTCACCAGTCTCCTTTTACAAAAGCTTATTGTGTGACCACGGATAAGCTCTGTTCTTTGAAAGCACAAATAACCCATCTCTTCATCTTTAGGGAGGAAAGGCTTTCTTTTAACTTTATATTGAAGTCTTCAATTTTCTTTTCAGAATGAATTTTGGACACCATTATTAAACTATATCCAGCTGTCTTCTTTGCTACCCTTACCAAATGCTTGCATGAAAAGCAGCAAAAGCCCATTGCTCTAGGCTGGAAAGACTAAAAAATACAATTTCTAAGGAATGGAAAGTAATTGAGAGCACTCCAGAGTGCCAGGGCCAGCTCAAAGTACACTAGCATATAGCATCAAGTGTAGCAGTAATTTGCAGGAAACTGTCAAGACAAAGGTAAATATATATATGTATATTTGTATGGAATAAGAGAGGATGTATTCAGCTGTCTCCAGACTTGCCAAGATTCACCTCCGTGTTGAGTGGAGGATGTAGAGAGGCTTTATTGTATGAATTAACTTCATCTGGAGATTCACTTTTCCTGAGGGAGGTGTTTGTTTCTTTAAAGTTAGTTGGGGAGGGCTCTTCCTAATTCTTCAGATTGTCCAGATGTGTTTTAATTCTTGTGTGCTCTCAAGCATACATTCCCACATTTGGAGTGTCTGTATTGAAAAAAACCACTCATTTTTGACTTGCTAAAGCAATCATGAACTATTAATGACCCCTTATGGTAATACATGAAAACACCAAGCAGCATCAAACGCAGGAGCAGACACAGGACTGTTGACACATCTGTCCATTTGAATAAATTGCAACTACTTTTAACGCTCACAAAATTTATAACTATTATTTCAGTGTGTTTACACAGCGTTTCACTGACCCTGTAGTGTTTTGCCCCAGGCTGTCTCCCTGTATCATTCCTGAGAAGGTTGTGTGAGACAATGTCATCAGCTGCATGGGGCTGAAAGCGTTTGGCAGCCGCTGCCTCCACTCCTAATGAGGCCTATTACAGTGGAGGAAAATAAATATGTTTGATAATGAATTGCTCTTGAAAAATGAAACTTTCTTGCCAGTCATCCCCTCGTTCTCTGGTGCTGACAAATACTTTTCCTAATGTTTTTTTTTACCCCTGGTATTTCACCAGTACTCATATTTCTTTCTCTTTTAGTGACAGTGGCAGTTCGGCTTTCTCATAATTTTCTCAGTCTTCTAATAGTTTCTCACTCATTTCCCCTGAGTTAAAAAACAGCCACTTGTGGCTTTGAAATGTCTTCAGATCACGCTTTTAATATTCTGAGATAAAACTAATGAAGGCAAGCAATTTTGATAGCATGTAATTTATCTCTCCTCACTGTTAAGCTGTTAAAAAGGTGTTACAATTCTTCTGCTCACCTGAGAAAAGCCAACCCTTTAGTGGAAGACAGGGATTAAACTTGAGCCTTGCAGAGATTTTATGACTGTTTTTTTTCACCTCTGGACCAAGTAGCTGGTTAACAATGCTCCTGGTCTTTCTTGTAACTCTCCCTTGCCTTTGACCCTTAAGGTCTGCCCTTGTTTTTCAGAGATGCCCTGTGCAAGCCTTTGTTTTCTTTTGCAATTGTCATTAGTGATATGGCCAATTTTGTTTTGGAGATGTGGGGTGTCTGTTTCTTTGTTGTTTTGATGGGGGGGGGGGTTGTTTTGTTTGTTTTTTTTTCTGCTCTGCTTTTTCCTCATTGATGTTGAGGGAAAGTTCAGTTTGTTATGTTGTTCTTTTATTATACTTACCTCTCCCTGACTTGCACTGGATTAGTTTGCACTGCTGTGTTTTCTGCATACTTTCCCAGATGCTCTTGCCTAAACTTGCCTGTCTCTGATCCAGATTCCTGGCTCCAAGTTTGGCTTCAAAACAGCAAATCCAATATTCAGTTGGTTATCTATTACACCCTGTACCTATGACTACATAACTGTTTCCTATGATTTTTGAAAAGCATTGATATTCAGCACTGAACAAACGTAGGTTATAGAAAACTGTTCTTTCTATGTTGCTTTCCTTCTTTATTTTATTTATTTGCATTTCTCTCCATTGAAGCCATATCCTAAACCTCTTGTACAGTGTTCACATCTGAAATATTGCATGTAGTAGTATTTAAGTCACATAGCACATATACATAGCTGCCAAAGTTTTTGTACTGAATTATATGTGACATCACTCATATTTACAGTTTTCCAGAGACACTGAGCAACAGAAATAAAGCCATTCCCATGGAACATTGAAAATTATTTTATTTAGTGATACACAAATCAGTATGTTTTCTTTGAAGCTGTAGATGATTTTCTATAAATTTGCCTTCCAAACAGAGCTGTCAACTGCAGATAGAGTAAATATTAGCTATTTAGGTAAATGTAGTCATTGTCAGTTACATTGGATTGTACATTAGTAGTTACATGGGATGTCTAGTGAAGAGTTATGGTGGGTTTTCTTCAGACAGAAGAAATGGACACTTTGTGGATGTATTTACTCATAAATGGCAGAATACACCATTCACAAATGTGGAGATTTCTCCCATTTCTAAGAAGTTAGACTTATTCTAAGTATCTTGTATACCTACACTCATTCATATGAGTTTTCCAAATTTATCCAGGGAACTAGTTTCCATAAAAAGAAACTTAGATTATATAGCAGCTATATTCAAACGTGAGAAAGTCAAACACATTGTCAGTATCTTTTGCATAGAGCATGCTGTCAGTTTTGCTCAAACTTAACAGCCTTATGTTTCTTTTCCATGAGATACTGGGTGCAGTACTATTCCTTCTGTGAATGGGGAGATGCAGAGAGGTAACATGTTTTTGTGCTTGCTAAGAAAATGATTCATTGAGTAGTACAGACAGTATTTTTCATTTCACAGGGAAGAATTTCAGGTCCTGTGAGATGTCACAAATTCTTAATAATTCATATAACCAGCTGTGCTTGTTTCATCTGTGAAAGGCAAGAATACACAAGGGAGAAATGGTGCTAGTATCTACATCTGATAGTAACAAAACACTTTGGAAGAAAATGTAAAAACCTCAAAATCTGAGTAGTTGTAGCATTGGCTACATTTTACTAGATGCTTCTGAATACTACATTTTTTGATCCTTATAAAACTGATAGTGCATTTGTTTGTACTTCTGATCTATCTAAAAAAAATTATTTAACTAACCATTTATCTAGCTAAAAATCTCTTAATTTCAAGATTTAGGAGTCTTTTTTAGGTAGGCACCTCAGTCCAGCTCCATAGGAGATCTCATGTTACAAGAGACAGGTTCACACTTTTAATATGAGACCCAACTGTACCATTGGTGTTTTACAAAAACTGCTGAACCCTTCCATGATACCAGCTTTTACTTTCAGAAATAACTGCTGACTGAGTGGGTCATAATATAGATAAACTTCATTTTTAGTTGTATTGGGTAGATCCAAACAACTGTCTAAATCTGTTTTAAATCTGTGACCTCAAATAGAGTAACCTTATTGCTTATTTTCAGTTGCAGTTTCATAAACTGGAATGGTGTCTTGCGAGGTAATACCCCTCAAATGATATAGGTTTGTGTCCTTTTACTCAAGAAATGAACTTCTTTAGTTAGGAATGCAAAAAAGGATATAATGGCACCAGTGACTAGGTGAGGAAGTTGCCTTCTTCTCTTCCCCGTTATCTGGTGTTGGCCATGATGGAGATGTCACATGTGTGGAGTGAAGAGAAAGGTATAATGTGTGGTGAAAAACACAGAGGCACGTTTATAACAATAGATTAGGCTTTTCATATAGTTTTATAAAAGTATAGCATCACGATGAGATGCACATTTTAACCTTTCAAGAGAATATAGTGAAGTGAAAGAGCTCATTCATTCAGATTATGAATAAAAACTTGAGAGTAGTCACCAGGTGTCTGTCCAGTCTGCTGACATGAAAAGCAGACTGTGAACAATCAAGATTAAATTAATAGATTTATCAGGACAACATAATCTTAAAAGCATAAATATTTATATTGAACAGTGTTTGAAATAGATCTGTCACTTGAAGATACAAAATTTTCTGATATTACAATAGCCCACTCAATGAGGGTCTGATTTTAACTATGAGAAGGAGACATATAGTCTTTTAATATTAAAGTACAGAAAAGGACAAATAGAAGCACTTGAGAAAGTACAGACAGCAAATATGGGATGTAGTGAAAGTGAAATGTCTGCTCTCAGAATAGATTTCTTTCTTTGACCTGTTACACTGAACATATTTTAGTTGGATTGTAGGTGTCCTCAGCTGATTCTTTCTTCACAATTCTTGAAATGCTGACTAAGGTCATAAAAATGCATGGAGAAGAATAAACCCCAGATGGCAAAAGATTAATTAGGAATATACTTAGAGCCTGAGGCCATTCACGTTCATGCTGTCCAAGTTGTCCAATTTTACTTTCAAAGAAATTTTGTACTTAAAAGGGATGGATCACGGGACTCTTTGAGGCTCTGGATGTTACAGTGATATCAAGAAAACATTGTAGAAAATGCATCTCTTCCCTTTTTTTCTAATCTGTTATATGGCACTCATGGAATTAAGCTTTAGAGCAGACTCAAAAATACTTTTATATTGCAATCTTTTTTTTCTGCTTTCCTTTCAAACCCATTTTTTTAAATTAGAAGTCTATGTAAGTGTACTTACCTGAACTAAATTTGCAACAAAAAGAAAACCTTTCAGAGTGATCATAGCTGTGAAAATTACTGACTTGTTGTGAACCAATGCTCTTCACTTGAGGAAATTACACTTGAATTGTACCTGAAGGCTGTACTGCCTTCAGTGGGACACTGGCAGGCTGAAGAATTAGGCAGAGAGAAACCTAATAAAGCTGAACAAGGGCAAGTGTAGGGTCCTGCACTTGGTGGAGGATAATGCCCAGTACCAGCACAGGCTGGGGGCTCACCCACTGGAGAGCAGCTCTGCTGGGTAGGACCTTGGGGTGCTGGTGGGTGACAAGTTGACCATGAGCTGGTCATGTGTGCCCTGGGGGCCAGGAGAGACAGTGGGATCCTGGGATGCATCGGGAAGAGTGTGGCCAGCAGGCCAGGGAGGTGATCCTGCCCCACTTCTTGCCCTAGTGAGGCATATCTAGGGTGTTGTGTTCGTTTTTGATTTCCACAATTGCAGAAAGGTAAGGAGCTACTGAAGAGGGTACAGTGGAGGCCGCAGAGATGAGGAGGGATCTGAGGCATCTCTGTCACAAGGAGAGGTGGGAGCTGGGCCTGTTTAGTCTGGAGGAGACTGAGAGGGGATCTCACTAAAGCAAGTAAATATCTCCAAGGCGAGTGCCAGGAGGATGGTGCCAGACTCCCTTCAGTGGTGCTTTGTGACAGGACAAGGAGCAGTGGCCATAAACTAAACACAGGAAGCTCCATCTCAACTTGAGGAAGACCTTATTTCCATTGAGGAAGGCAGAGCCCTGAAGAGCTGCCCAGGGACAGTGTGGAGTCTCCCCCTCTGAAAACATTCAAAACCCACCTGGGGCCATTCCTGTGTCACCTGCTCCAGGTGACTATACCTTGGCAGGGAGTTGGACAAGATGATCTCCAGAGATCCCTTTCAACCCAAACTATTCTGTGATTCTGTGAAATTATGGAGATTTGGGGGATTTAAATGACAAAATAAGCTTACTTTTAAGAGTGAAAGGCTTTGCGGATAGGAGGATAGTATAAAAATAGAAACTTGCAAGAAAAGGAACAAAAAGATGTGGTTCTGCTCTGAAGAGCAATACTGTGAATAGTATTGTACAGACAGATAAAAGATCTTTTTGTATTTTGTTAAGTCCTAGATTAAATCTCTGATTTTTATAAAAGAGAATTTATTTTCCCAGTCCTTCTAATAGTGCTTGACAAATAATAATGATTCTTCAGTCTTAACTGAAGACTCAACTTGTGAAGGCTGAAAAGAGCTTGAAAACTGAAGTCAGTCACTTAACTCTTACAGTTAAAATTAAGCATGCTTTTAAAAGCTGTAATAGGTCATGGTCACATAAAACAGTTCAGCAGAGGATGTTCAGATAAAACAATATGAGCTCACTCTCCCTTCTTTTCACTCTTGCATTGCAGAAGATGTGTAGAAATCTGCCACACTTTCTCTGAGTCCACAGAAGAAGCAAAATGTCCAACATCACCACCTGGATTAGTTGAGTAAAATGAAACTTTGCAGGATACGTGGCCACAGTTGTCTGCTGTTGTGCACTTAGTTTTAGTCTGTAAGGCACTGTAATGATTGATGAAATGTAGTGAATTAGGCCTGCCTTTCCCAACAGTACACTGCAGTATTTGCATTTTACTGGGGCAGATGCAGCTCGGGTGACTTGTGCACAATTCCTGCAGATCTCAGTACCACTGAAGTTGCTATCTAGTCATAGGATCAGACAGGGAAGTTTGTAGATCCCAGGCCTCTGCTGTGGATAAAGGTACTTTCAAGTAAGCTAGAGCATATTTTATTCCAGAAGTCAGTTATTTTTAATTTCTAAAGAGTTTTGCATGGTTATCTTTTAAATACATGTCATCTGGAGCTTTTCAGCATGACTTGTGATTCTGCTGACATGAAATTTAACTGTTTGCTTCTATGCATTATTTTTTTTCCTAAGGAGAAAGATAATTTCAATGATTTATGAACTCCAATGCAAGATCTTTAAATAGGCAGGAAAATTAAAAAGTCAGAGTATCTGCAGATGTGTTTTCTGTCAGTAACTGGCAGAAAGCTGCATGGAGGAGGGGTGGAGGCTGAGTAGCAGTAGAGGTCCAGAAAATGTGTGATATGAAACACAGCAGCATTTACATACCTGTCATTCAGAAACCTAATTATTCCACCAAATTTGGATATGGAATCAAATTCAACTGCTGAGTTTGCCTACGTATTTCTTATATTAAAAGGAGAGTGAGTAAGATGTGTTGATAAAAGCTTTCCTAATTCAAGTTAGGCAAAATCAGTTTCATCATTTTTAGAAGTGAGGCTCCCCTGCATAAAAAGACATGTCAGCAAATTGTATTTGAAGCAAAGTGTGAAATTAGTCACTCTTATTTCTCTGGCGTTGTGTGTTTATGTAACACTGTGTATACATTTATGTGGCATGTCTGTAATAGACGTGTTCTGAACTCCCCAGATGCTTTTCCCAAGGGCACTGTTTGGAGCATAATGAAATTTAAACGTAAACTAGAGAAACAGAGATAGTGGATAATTACAGCTCTGTACAATCCAGGTCAGTAGTTGCTTGTCTGCAACATCATTTTGTAAACCAGTTACTATTACTGCCAGAATAAACCAGAATTGTCATTGAAATTTACGTTCCTCACACGGTCTTCACAACCTTCACTTATATCAACAAGCAGACTTCCTGTCCAAAGTCAAAGTCACATCATCACAACACCACAACACGTAGGTCATTTACTGATGCTTGTCCTTTTGCCATCATTACAATGAAATTGTAAAAGCTACAACCATTTCCTTGTTGCAAACAACATTTACCTTGAACTTTCCTTTTTTTAAATGCAGTGTCATTGAATAACAACAGCAGCTTTGAAACAGCATCAGGGTAGCCATGTGTTATGAACAGCGTGTCCGACCTACCACCTAGGAGAAGAGAGGGCAGAGACAGGGGTCCCTGGCAGCAGCTCTCGGTGGGGCGACGTCGCTCTCTCCATCAGCCGTGGCGCTGGCCAAGGTGCTGAGCGCTGGGAGCCAGGAGAAGGATGCACCGGAGCCGGGGTGGGGCCGTGGGACCCTTAAGCTGGAGCAAAAGAAAAGTCACGGATGTTGCTAGAGGAGAAAGAGGAAAGGGACCGGTGTTCCTAGCAGAGAAACTGAGAAAATATAGATTGCCTCGTGTTTTATTTTCCTTATAAGTAAGGGATGGCACTGCTGTGAGGGAGAGTTCAGGAAACCGTGAGAACTTTGTCAAACTATTGGGTAATTGGCTTTAGTTGAATTTAAATATTCTTTTGATCAGACTTATTGCAGAATTGCTACTATGATCATTTCAGCTACGAGCTGTGTGGCTAGTTGTGGCAGAAAGCTTTGGTTGGAATTGGAGGTTACAAGGAGTAGGAGCAAAGGAGAAAACTCAGTGTCTAGCCTTTTTCTTGCTTTTGAGTGAGAGAACAATTTTTCTACAGTTTGCTCAAGTTCAATAGTGAAATGCCATGCCTAGGCCATTTTTACCTTTTCAGTCTAGAAACATTTGAAGTCCTATATGCTGACCTGCTCTGTTTGTAAATCACAGGCTAATTTCTTTATTCCTATCCAATATTGGTGACAATTATGCCAATGATAAGCAATCTTTTTTTCCTGCAACTGAACAGAAATTATTTCTGCTGGTGTCTTCACCCTCCCAGACTGAGAAAACTGATTTTAAAACTCAAGTTTCGGTATGGTGTGCTGCATTGCAGAAGTCCCATCAGATTGCATCTGAACATGCTTGATGGAAAAGATAAGTTTATACATTTTGGAAGAACATCTTCCAGCAGTCTTCTGCATTTTCCATGCCTGCTCCTAAGTTCTCACACATAAGTTGGAGTCAACATTATTTTTTGACAGCCACCTTTGCAGCCAGTCATATTGGGTGGAAATCCTTACCCTTTTAAGCTACTCCAAGCTGCTCTTCTGTTTTGCTAGAAGATGTACATAATTAAGGCATTCTGCTTATCTTACTTTAGTTTTGGTACTGCAGCTATTAGCAAGTATCTTCTTTATATGATCAGAGCACAATTTACTTCAACAAGCCACAATGAAGCACTCATTTTCTTTGGCTGAAGTTTTGACAAGCAGAAAAGTCTTGATGATGCTGTCAAAAGGAAAATCAGCTGCAGAAAGCTGATGTTTTGTTAATGTTTCTGTACTAGTGGGTTTTAGTTTTCAATCTGTTTAGTACAGTCTGAAGCCAGAAAGACTCTTTAGACTCTCTAATGTTACCTCCTGCCAAATCCTGCAATTAAGTGTCATGGACACCCGCAGATTTTGAGTCCTGTATTGAAGACAGCCTTTGTTTTGTGGCAGAGGAATTATCATATTCCCAGAATCCAGCTGATAGTCTGTATTTCTCTAAGGTCCTGACTTGTCACCTGTTCTAGCTATCACTCTTTAAACAGTTCACCAACTTCACCAGTGTTTGAAATGTGGGTATCACAGATCATATTCTTTCCTCCTGGGTTTCTCTATGTGATGTTTTTGAGTCCTTGCTGAGGTCAAACAAATGCAGAACAGGGCATTGAAAAGAAGCATGGGAAACTATTTTTAATTAAATAAATTAGCTTACTATTTTACATGTATACTTAGCTCAATATAAAATTTTGTTGAAAACTCAATTTACATCTATTGGAAGGATTTCCAAAACACCACATACTTCTCCACTGAGAAATGATTTAACATTTTCACTTGCAAATGTACAAATTGAGTGAACATGCAAATGTACAAATTGAGTGGTTTTGCTTTCTATGGAAATAATAGACGAAGAGTTTGTAACTACTTAGAAAAGATGCAGGTGCTTGTGGTATAAATAACTCCAGTTTTTCTGGCATTCCCTGTGTGCGTGCTAAATATAACTAGTAATTCTAATAACATCTCCAGGTTTTATCCATTACTCCTTTCCTGATCACATCAGGTCTGTATTCTACATAACTTTTAAACTCTTCTGAAGCAGGGGGCGGGGAGGTCGGGTCATTTTGTTTCAGGTTTTTTTTGGTTTTTTATGCATGAGTTTCTGTCTAGTGACACATTTTTATCTTGTCTTAGTATTTTTCTTGGAACTTGACATTGTAGTTTTGCCTTTCTTATTTCTGCACAGAATGTTATTTTAATGGTTAAAGTAGAAGATCAAATAGGTGGTCATGTTACCCCTCTTTTCTGCCTCCTTTTGCTGGCTTGTTTTCACATTTAAGAACCTTTGTTGCTCAGTCTTACCTAAGAAGTCCGTCAGCTTCTTCTGCTGATTGTATTGTGATGCCAGACCTCTTGTTTGGCATGTAATCAGTTGCTCTGGTGGTTTTCTATCTGAAATGAAATGACAGAAAAGAAATTTCTAATGTCAAAGGGAGGACCGAATCCACCATGCCTGAAGTTAATTTCAAAATTGCAGCTCATAGTGTGTTTAGGTGAAGAAATCTGAAAGAGGGGACGGGATGCCAACTGAGAAGCAGAGTTCCAGAATGGTTTCTCAGCTGTGCCATTCTTCCTTCTAACTTCACACACCATCTTGCATCTTAAATCCAAGGTCAGCTCGAGTGGGCTTGAGGCTAGGGACAAATTTTTCACATGTTCTTCTTAATGGTAAGCGAACTGTAACAGGGCGTTCTCACACAAATAGTAGCAGTGTGAGAATGGCTTTGGAGCTCTTCTTTGTCCCACTGGACCTCCCTACCTCTCCTCATTATCACTCAGAGCTAACATTTTCAGGGCACTCACTGGAATAAAATCTGCTTGCTTTCTCTGATGCTTACCTGACTTCAAACTTTGCTAATGCCCAAATGTTCCGTTTCCTCTGGCAGCAGAAAAGTCACTGACAGTTTCAAGATCAAATATACTGGACAGATTAAAAGCAGCTTCTCTTCAGAAATACAGTTTTGTACATTGAACTAAGTCTCATTTTGCCTTTTGCTAGCAGTAAAAATGGGAAAACCATCCTAGAAGTGTGAAATACTTCAAGTACCCGTAAAGGCTAAATGCTTCTTGCTTTTGCATATGCAGAAGATGCGGAGAGAAAAATTCCCGTGTTGACAGAGAAATTTGATCTTCAAAGTTTTTTATGTCATTCTAAAACAGTTATTTACAGCTTTTATGTGGCAGAAGCTTTGTGATCTGAGTATCTGTAGTGTAAACTAAGCAACAACTTTTATTGACAAGCTGGGACAGCTGTCAAGAGAGGAAATGAACTTTATTGCTACCATCATAATTTGCATTTCTTCCGTTTATACTGTGGGGAAAACATGGCCATGCCTGTGTTGATTTAATGTGTGACTCTGAAATTGAGGTAACTCCTGTTCTTTTTCAAGTATACTTTGTAACTGAGACGTCTTGCATTAGCTCCTTCCCTGAAAGTTTATTTTATTCATTCACACTGGCCTCTTGCAGTGTCGTTTTCACTTAACGCGCATCTATGCATTCAAATAGTTTTCATTCTTTCCATTTCAGGATATCTATATATTTTCTTCTAATCTGTCTTCTGAGTCTTATCAGCTGCAAGGCTGATGTGACTACTTCTCATGCCAGCACTTTTATATTTGCATAAGGCTGAAAGAAAATCTGAGGCATGTTGCTGGCTTGTATTAAAAGCCAAAGTATATCTGATTTGTTTATTTCCTCAGTGGTTTTAGTTGTCATTGTTTATTACTATTACTGTGTCTTCACAGTTATAATAGGTGAATCAGAAATTAAGTAGTCAAATATCAACTATCTTTGTTCTCAAACATTCTCACTGAACCAAAGAGTCCTGAAAGGAAGTTAAGTTATGCCACATCCTAGTGGTGGGAAGTGCCATACCCTTGCCATTCTTATTTTTGTGACTACCTGATGACATACTTTTTCATAAAAAACCACACTTTATGAAAAATAACGTTGCTTTTTAAGATTTTATTTTTACTATGATGATTTTGTGCACTGTTGGCTTTTGCTGATTTTTTTTTCATGGCAGTTTAGATACTTGCAAAATATTGCTGTTTCAAGCTTTTCAACCTGCAGAATATGATAATTAACCCCATGGCTTCCTGTATTGACTTGTTTTCTGCTGTATGGAACTATAAAGTTTATCTATGGATGCGTCTCTTCTTTTTGTAAACACTGCATCACAGGTACGTGATCTGATGCACTGTGGGTTGACAATTGGTAAACTTGAATTTAAAGTGAGTTAATAACATTTTAATCCTGACCAGGACTACATCTTCTGTGTCCTTCATGGTTCCTAAGGTGAATCTGTCTGATTGCTCAAATATGTACTTTCTGTTATACTGTGTTACATGTCATCACATGAGAGGATGTGAGAGAAAAATTACCTTTTCAGAGCTGAACCTTTAAAACTACATGGGTGATACGAACTTGTGGAATATTGATGTGCCAAGAACACAAAAGCATCTAGTGTCTCAAAAACCAGTTATTCTGTTTTTTCCATATACTGTCATTAGTGACTGATGTGCAATCACACATTGTCCATGTTCTTGTCTTGCTGGCAATGCTTCCCTAATGCAGCCCAAGCTGCCTGGTCCTTCATTCTAACCACCTTTATCTCCAAAGCCTTGTTAGGCTTTGCATCTTCCTTGGAATTACTGTTACTGTTTGTTTGGGCTTTTTTTGGTTTTAGAATGTTTATTTCTCACTCATATTTGAAACAGTTTCACTGCAGTTAAACTAATCTACTGAACACTTGACTGAATCAGGATCCTCTGTCTAGTCCTTTGTAATAGCAGTTAGTTTTCTTGGGCAAGATAAATTGTCCAAGGATGAGAGATTGTCACATCTGAGCAATTAAATCTTGTAGAAATGTACTCTTTAAGTGATTAAGAAAATTAAATTTAAAATGTAAAATTTTGCTAAAATGATAAATGACAAAACAACAATCTAGCATATTTAAAAGTCCATATCTCTATGGCAGAAAAGTAAGGGTCAAATATTATTAATCATTAGTTGTTACTGATTCAGGGAATAAGTTTATAACTTGTTTGTGGGACACATTATGGCAAGAAAAAGTAATTGTTGCTGTTTGTTTTGTTACAGATGATTGTGCCACACATACTTGTAAATTCAAGGAGATGTTTGGCCTAAACAAAAACCTTGTATTCCCTTAGTGGTACACATGATGTGTTGCATACTGAAAAACTCATGGGAAATAAAGTAGGAATTCTATTGGATGATTTAATCTGAAATGAGTGGCCACATGGAGGAACAGAGAAACAACCCTACAAGTTAGCAAAACAGTAGCAAGCAGACATTTAACCTGGTTCTGTCTTTTATTGCTAGGGTTTCCTAATAGGAATATAGGAATCTTGCTTCATTTAATCTAGTCTTGAATATTTCTTGGTTTCAAAATAAGATCTGACATGTCACTACAATTTCATAGTGCCTCTCAACAGCGAGTTCAATGTTTTTCTCAGCCAATAGCATTTTATCACCCCAAAATCCAAAGTTCTTCTCTTCTCTTTTCTACACATTTTGGAGGAACGGAAGAGAATTCTGTTGGGTGTTCATGGTTTCCAGTTGCTGTATTGCAAATGAAATTTAGCCAGAGTTTGGATGATGATATGTGCTTGTAGGACTCAGTATCTGAACAGATTTATATTTTACATAAACACGAACTCAGAATTTATATCTTAGCATGTCTGTATTGTGCTTTGTTTGCAAGCTCTGGTAGCATCCAAGATGATTATACAGAGCTTAGGTATATGTGAAAAATATATCCTGCAATTCCTTTTAGTGGTAGGAAAGATTCACTGTGGTTTCAGGGTGAGCAAAGTGTCAATGTACTATTCAAGTCTAACCACCTGTGTAGGATAGATCAGGCAGTTTCACCAATTCTTTTGTTGGATTCATGCAATAACATGTTCTGTAACTATGCAGTGTCTCCTAGAAAGGTGGAAATAAAATATTCTGCAATGGAAATGAAATTGAGCAAAGGAGAAGGACTTCTTTGAACTAGAATGAAAACTATTACATCAAGATATGTTTTAAACAAATAAGCTTCATCCTTGGATAGGAATCTTGTGCCTTTCTGGTGTGGTTGCATACTTTATGCTGGTGTGTAGAGCAGAAATCCAAGAAGATTAGTGCTGCAGAAAGCATTGTGTGACAGGAGACATGGTCTCTCTGCCCACGGGACAGGCAGAACCCACAGAAACATGGATCAAGCAGGCACTGTGGGGTGGGTTTAGGCCATGAGCTCTGAAGACAGAAAGTCAGATGGGATATCCCAAACGTGTCTCAGGGAAAGAAAAATACCAACAGCAAAGCCACCACCACCACCACCAGAAAAAACCCCAATCAACCAAAGCCAGTGGTAGCCTGTGTATTCAGTTCCAGAAGTTCTGTGTTTCTGCTGGTCAGCAATAGCTCTGCTCATTTGTGTGTCCTGCTGTGTTGCTGCTCTTTCTGGTTTTGGTGCTTTATGATTGGACCACCACCACAGACCATGGAATTTGGAAATTGAATGTTTTGTGCTGCTTGTGTGAGATGGAAGGCAGCAGGCACGACAAAGGCCGTGGGTGGTGGGATGGGAGGCCCTGGGAAGGATTTGGTGAAGCAGATCAATGTTACAAGACAAGAAGATGAGCATTAACAGAATCAAATGCCTCTCATTGCAAAGCTGTGGCCTGTGTCTGCTTTCACTGTCTGAGTTCTGCTTTTCCTCAGCTGCAGCAGTGCATTGTGAGCACCTGACTTGGCTGAGCTCGTCCGGCCTCAGAACTACCGGGCAAGAAGAAGCAGAAAGGACCAGGAGTGACTCCCTTGTGCCATCTCCTGTGGTGGTTCCTTTGGCCAGGGACAGTGTCACCTCCAGCACAAGGACCTCTGACACCATCTGCAGCAGCTTCAGGTCAAAGTTAAGGGGAAGTCTCTGGCAAAGGCTTCTTCCAGCTCCATCTTGAGACGTGTTAATGTCAGCAGGGACTCTCATTTCTGGAGCTGTCAAGGTTAACAAGGCTGAGCTTACACATTGCAGGTTTGACTGACTTGCCCACATTCCCTCCTGAAAAGCATTTATGTAATTGGGAGTTTAGTGTGGTCACATCTTCTCCAGATCTCCCTGTAATATAAAGATAGAAGTTTTGACTTCCAGAGCTAAACAAAGCCCCCAGTCCTTTCTGCATCAAGCACAAGACCAATTTCCAAACCTGAAGGTCTTTCTTTCCTATTGCAGCTATCACCTGATGTAAATATAAACCATATAAAAAAAAATTGTTCTAGGAAAGAACAGAGCCTGTCTCAGTTCAGCATTCTGTGTCTCATTTCTGTATCTCATAACTACATTTTTTTACAGTCTTGATTTTGTAAGACTTTTCTTGTCAGTCATTTTATGTTTTAAAACGGGTTCAGCATTCCCTACCATTAGTTTCTGCTGGAAGCTTGATCAAGACGTGGTTTCTCTGGTGGTAGAATCTGCCTGATGGGGTGAGCTGAGCTTGGCTGTGGGGCACATACCCATCAAGATGCTCTATCATCCCCCCAACTCAGTGAAAAGGTTTGGGTCAGGATAGGGATAGGGAGATCTCTTACCATTTACCATGACAGGCAAAAAAAGATGATCTTGGGGAAATTGATTTTAATTAATGCCAGTTAATATCCGACTAGGATGGGGAGAAATGAGAGCAAATCTAAAACCACTCTTCCTCCACACACATATCTTGCAAGACTCAACTTGAAGGGTTGCAGTAAATTCACAGCACTTTGTCCCTGGTGCTTCTCCCTCCTGATGCTCTTTCCCTGCTCTGACATGGGGTCCATCCTATGGGAGACTGTCCTTCCCAGCCTCCTCCAACATGGGTTATTCCCTTGGGCTGCAGTTCTTCACTAACTGCTCCAGTGTTGGTCCCTTTCCAGAGGGCAGTCCTTCAGGAACAGGCTGATTAAAATAGTTTCTGGGCAGGTGACTCCTTCTGTGAGGCAAAATGAAGGAAAAATATAAAGGAAGTTTTCATCAAACCAACAAACCAAACAAGAACTTGACTATGTTTCAGTTGCTTCTGTTTTATTGCTGGGAAAACATAAGGTGCTTGGAGAAATGTTTCAAATGTACAAAATACAAAAATATAGACAGCAAGGTCTGTGTAGTATATCAATGAAGAATCTTGAAACTTTATGTTTGAAACATTGGATGATAAACTCCTTTTGACGACATACATGCAATTAACAAAGCATACAAAAATAATTTGAATCAAGCTTTCAAGTGCTAGTAGTAAATAGTCATTATGAAAGTATTGCAAAATATAGGTGCAAAAAAGAGCTATTACTGAAATGACTGTGCCTAACATAATTGAAGGTGTGCTGTATTTCCAGTGAATGAAAATTACTGCAAGGCACAGACTTTAGGCAACAATAGAGGTCTTTTTCTACTTTGTTAAATAGCACTATTTAAAGGAAGAGAGCCTGAAAATAAATGACAGCTTTCTACCAATGCCAAGAAATTTAATTTTCTTTGTTATTGACCTAGAAAAAGCTTTGAGTATTGCAGCGCATAAATAAACAAAAGAAGTATTTGGCCTTTGCCTGAAAACACAGCAGAACTCAGGCATCACCTAATGAGTTGCTGCACAGTTAGAATCTTGTCCCAGTCATAAGAAATGTAAGCAATCTAAATAAGGATCCATTCTACTGTTTTATGAATTTATGATGTTTGAAACAAAGTTCATGATTCATATAATTCACTGAATTAGAGAATTAACTCATCCTTTGTTTCATGACTGCTTGATGACATGAATAAGAAATTGTCATAATAAATTAAGCACAGTATAATGAAAGATTAGAGAACCTCAGATGTTTTTTTTTTAAAGAAAAGCATTATGTATTGTCCTGGAATGTTAATGCTGCATAGGAAGGGTGTTCATTTTTGTTACCCCCTTAACATGATTAAAATAAAGTTATTTATTTTGGAGTCTCAGGATCCTTGTGACTGAAAAATGATCAGAAACACATGCTTGGATTTAATGTAGAAATGCAGAGCCAAGCACTGGATTCTCATTTTTCTCCTCTCAGTTGGCACAGAGAAGAGAAAAATGGAAAATATATGCCACAACTCATAAACTCATTAATTTATTTCTTACCATTTCAGATACATTTTCCAATTGTTTTGCAATTTCTTGACTGAAGCAGAAATGTGGTGTGAGGTTGGGGAGTTCATCCATCCAAATTTTTGTGGTGTTCTGCCAACACATGAAAGTTAATGTCCCTGCTGGAATTTTACCTAAACCCCGTATCTGTCTGGCTGAGACATGCACAGAATTTAGAGCAAGGCAGATAAAAGGTTGCAGAGTCTAATCAGTCACCTAATTAGTGCCGAGCAACATTAATTTCAAATGTGCTTTCTGATGGCCTGGTTCACTTCTGCTCTCAAATATAAGAGCATGGTTATAAAAGAAACTTTCCGAAATGGTGGCTGCTGTAATTCTGTCTGACAGCTAACCTCGTCAGTCCTGATGATTTACTGAGGGAGGAAACATGCATTGCTGTGGTTACCTTGTGGAATTTGGTGAGAAGCAAAAGTGTTCCCTGTACCAAAATCTTTTCCATAGCCTTTCTCACACATCAATTTAATAACAAAGACTTGTTAAAAGAATATTTGTACCTATGAGAAAGCAGCTAGGGAAAGAGAAGGCTGCTAAAAATACAGTGCTTTTCCCCTTCAAGTGGTATGTGGAGAGAACTGAGGAGTTGAGTTGGGTCTGTGAATTCAGTTGCAGAAAATAATTAAGTGGCTGGCAAAAGCAGAGTATAACCCCCCAAATAATAGTGGTCACGTGTGATAGTTGATTCATACATACCCGTTGAAATGATGTGTGAACTGAAAGTATTTTAAAGAATTCTGGTGGTTTTGTCCATGTCTAGCTTTGAGAAAAGAGCATGTTGGTGAAGTAGAGAGAGCTTTGTCTTGAAACACCTGTGGGATAACTAGAGTTTAAAGAAAAAAGGAAGTATATTGTTTGTCAGAAAGAAAATTGGGTGAGACCCCTTTCCCAGAAAGGTGTTGTTCTTGGAAACACAGGTGTAGGGGAAAACAGTACAAATAGACATACTTTTTCTGTAAAGACCATACTTGTCATCACACTGCATTAATGAAGCAACTGGAAAGACAAAATATCAATGTTTTATTTCTTTGTGGTTCTCTACTTACACAGAACCCTTTTTTTTCTGTTTTATTTTTGTTTGTGTTTTTTTGTTTTGTTTTTTAAGTATTTTTCATATTGCTTTTCTGAAATGTCTGGGGCTTTTTTTCTTCCTTTCCTAAAATTACACTTTTTCATGTCAGTGTTAGGTGCAGATGCTGGCGTTTTAGAAATCAGCTATGACACCCTTGCTGTAGCCACTGGTCCATTACATAATGAGCTTCTTGAAATGAAAACCTTAAAAAAAAGTACATTTAATAGAAGGTTGCAATTTTGAATAACCCACAGAGCAAAAGGGGTGAACAAACTGGCACAGGTAGCTCTTTTCAAATCCAGTGGTAGAAGAAGGTACAGTGTACTTTTCCTGTCACTGATCTCTGGATAAGCCTTTCCTGTCACTCTTCAGTAATTGTCTGTTGGTTTGTTTGGGTTTTTTTTAAAGTAATAAGATTTGAAGAGCATGTGGCTTTTTCCTAGCTGCTGCCTGTGCAGCCTGTTGTGCACACCTAGGATGTGCCTAGGGCCATTAGATCCCATCATGCCACGAGTGATTGACAGATGCTGTAAAATGTATTCTCTCATTACCACGGCAGAAAAACAGTAGCTGATCAAAAGCAGCAATAGCAGAAGCAGTTACATACTTACTTAAATGATATGCTGAAAGAGCACTTAAAACTACATGATATGGTTGACTTAAATAACCTCACATTTACAGAATGGCAGTAGGCAGGTAAAGACACTGCAAGAAGGCAAAGTGCACCTACTTAGTCTATTGTAATAGTAAAAGATGAAGGAAAAATGGTTTATTTTTTCTTACATTTACGCATAGGAGCATAAGGGAATTTCAGTGCTTTTACAAGAGAAGATGAGCTTGAGGGGGAAGATTATGGGCTGCCTATTAAAGCTGGATTTATATGGGTACTTCATGCATTCTTCTTTAAAAACTGTGGGTTTTTTCCAGCTTATAGAATGAGCTTACTTTCATATGAAGAACAGACAGACAGACATTCTGTAAGGATGGTTTTTCAGGGTTGAAATTTGATTATAAATTAGTCTCAGTAGCATCTGTCAGACCACAGACTGCTCAGTTACACAAGGTGTGTAGAAAAGGGCACAGGCCTGTTTAGACCGTATTTTAGTGAGGCATGAGTTATGCCCAAATGCAAGCATGAGGCTTGATACTGAAACTTGATGCAGGTTGCCACAGTTAACATGTATTTTTTTTTATTTTTTCCCCTCAAATCCTGAATATGTAATATTTGAAGTGGCATTAGGTGTAGCAAGTCTACAGAGCTGTGTTTCATACCACTTTTGATGCTGCATTGAGCCTTAAAAAATTGGCATCACATTTAATTATGTTCAGCAAGTGTTGCATCTTCCCTAAGATACTCATGATTAAATTAAGGTGTTAAAAAAGAAAAAATAAAGACCTAAGCTGTTACGTGTTCTTCACTCCATTTTATGCTTCTCTGTACTATTACTCATTGCCTAAGCTTGAAAAGCAATACAGTTGTCCTCCTCAAACCTGCAGTTTCTCTCTTGCTCTTGCTCTCTGCTGCTTTCTTTTTCATTGCATGCTCTGTGTCCCCAAACTCTGAAACCACGAGCCTATGTGCTTATTTTCTATTTGCTGCTGCTTCTATTCTGAATTCCTTTTTCTCACTTCCTTTCTTACTATGCAGCTCCTCTCTCGGCGTGTCTCCTGACCCACTCTGCACACTCCCACCAGCTCCTCCTCTCACCACCTTATCTTGGTGTGCCTGTCTTCTCACTTCAGCATCCGTCCCTCCCCAGCCTCCCTCGGTGTCTCGCCATATCTGCCTGTCTCATCTCCAGATAGCTAGATAAATATAGATACGGCCTTCTCCATTTCTTCCTCTAAGATGGCTTCTCTATTTCTTTTTTTCTCCCAAAGGTTTTTCTTCCCTGTGCTCTTTCCCCCTCTTCTTCAAGCCGTGGTGTGCTGTGGGGAGCTTTGTGCCTGCCCCACGACACAGCGCCGCTGCTTTCTCAGAATGGTTTTGTCACACACGTTGGTCTGCACTGCCCTGGGGGCACATGGGGAGGCAGAGGATGGAGAGATCCATTGAGTTTTTAATTTTGACAGCATCAGGAGAGTATCAAGTGCTGCTCACTGACCAAGACGTGGAATAGCTCTGGATCATGAGAGATGGGTATCATGGTGATGTTTTTTTGCTGCTCCTGAGAGTCTTGAGAAGTTTGCCATGACCTGTCTTCAAAAACTCATTGCTCTCTGGGCTGCTGTACTTAGAAAGGGTGGGAGCAATTTCCCCTGTCAAAGACAGCTGCATTTATAGAAACCTATATAAAGCTTCATCGGTGGTCAGAGTTAAAACCCTTTCAGGTCATGTTATACCCAACCTATTCAAAATGCCCTTAGGATGGAATGAACCATGTTCCCAAACTGCCAATTGCTCTCTGTTATCTGCAAAGGGAATTCAGATAATTGTCAGGGAGGTACACGCTGACATTTGACTAGATGAGTTTTGCTCACTGTTTCTGTACAGATGGAAAGAAAAATATTGTATTGAGTCAGACAAGCAATTTGATGGTTCAGAAAAGGTATTCAGTGCTCCCTTTAGCATCACAAACTGTCAGACAAATGGGGAGGTAAAGCCAAAGTAGAGAAAGGCTGTGCCAATGAGACATCTGATGAGTCTGCTGGTAAGGAAGAATTACTCAAAGTCCTGTGTTTTACCAAAAGCTGATGTAAATACTGTGCAGAGCTAAAATTAGCCGGAGGTGGGACACTTAATGTCTCAGGTCCTGGTCTTAACTTTGCAATATTACATCTTTCCAAACTCCCTTGAACTGACATTGGAGTTTTTACACTTTTTTTCCTCTCTGAAAAGAAATAATTCCTTGGTTACACCTGAGAATGCCCAAGGAAACAAAATTTATCTGAAAAGAGCCAAGCTTGGTTTGAGGCTATTCTGTTGATGGTCGTGGAGGTTTTAGCTGTTCTGTCAGAATACATTGTGCTGGTTGCTGACATCTTATGTGCTTTGGCCAAATTCTTCCTGATTTTGTAACCTCTTCAATCACTTTAACTCAACACTAAGATGAAGAACTGGTTCTTTGTAAGATTAATGTATGCTACAGAGGTATAGGTTTTAAAAAATCAGTAAGAGAGATAATTTTGGAAATGTTGCCATTCACTAAACATTTTCTAGTGCTCAGTAAAATGGTCTTAACAAGAAAATTTTTGGCATTTTCACCATATTATCAGCTCATGTTACTAATGTAGTATCTGAAGACAGAACTAAAAGATGTCTGCTTTTTCCACAGTGTCAGCATACCTAGTAACATATTGCCTCCTCATGCAGTTTGCCCTTTTAGAGTATCATGGGTGAAATACTATTACACCTCTTACAATTACTGTATGGAGTACGGTATTCACTTTATTATATGAAAATTACTTGAAATAACTACAAGATCTTTTTTTTATTAACTCATGCATAAATTTATGAAACACCACCAGAGCAGCAATTTTCATTATAGAGTTGTGTAGCCCTGCTGTAGTGCTTGAGTAAATGGGAGTAATTTCACATTACTGCTGTGTACTGCCCATTTATAGTACTGTGTAGTACAAAAATAGCCTTGCATGTTCTTTATTAATACCTCTTAACAAATTTAGTTTTTGGGGATAACTGAAAAAAACAAACCAAAACAACACCACAACAAACCTCTAAAGCAAATGTTCAAAAGCAACCCAAACGAGATAAAAAAAAAGGAAAATGACAAAAGACTGTGAGCCTGCTATGGACAACCATGTTGTAAATAACTGTATTTTCTGCAGTTTCTGTAACTTAAGCCATTCTGTTTACAAGTGATCTGCACTGGGAGCAGACCGTGCTTCTCTCATGAGCTCTCCCCTCTCTTCAGGTGATGCCTCTTGGGGCAGCACTCCTGCCTCAGGCTAATGGGGGGCATCTTTCTGATCAGGGACTAATGAAATTACAGAGCCAGGACTCCTCCTTTTTTTTTTTTTTTGTAATATCCTCATTTCTTTTACTTTACTAGAGGCAAGGGGCTTTCATTTATCACAGTCAGTGTTTTTTATTATCAAACAGACTACAGTGCTATAAACCTGGCAGCAAAATAATTACACCTAGATCTCTCTTTATAGGCCATTACTGTTAACTCTTTGCAAATTAAACCCAATCTGATACACAAACCATGAAGCTCTGACTTTCTACCATTGCAGTTGATAGGAGCAGATTTGAAACTCTGGAAAATAATTTCACATCTTTAAATTTTAGTCAGGGAGATCATTTGCACAAACTGGGAAAAAACAAGCTACCTCTTCATTTTGTTAGCAATACTGGCACTAGACCTTCCTGATAACTAGAAAATATGTTGAATGAAGGGCTCCTCCAGTAGGAACAAAATGTGGTGCACTTACAAAATTTGTAAGGCCTTTTGGTGAAAGAAGGGGAATGAAGATGAAAATGGGGTGGCTTTATTGTGTGATATGCCAAATGGGAAGTTTGCTGATTTTATGTTTTCTAAATATTTACAAAACTGTGTTGAGCAATAGTTGTTAATTTCGGGAGGAAGCTAAGCCCATTTGTTGAGACATTGGAAATCAGAGTCTTTTCCAACCATAGTTTGCTTTAAAAAATAAATCAGGGGAAAGAGTTAGAATGATGAAGTCTTCTGGGTCATATCTCTCAAAATCTGTGCTATTTCACAGAAGTCAACAAATGACCCCATAAGTCTCATAACTGGGAATTACTTTTGCTGCCTACATTGTTGCAGTATGACTGCAGTGAATGAGCACATTTTGGTAACACATACATTGAGCCATGGTGTGCTAATCCAGGATAACTTCTGTAATTATTTTCAATTTTATGTAAGGGCATATAAAATATGTCATAAAAATGGTGAAATCACAGTCTGAAGTACAAGCTGAGACCTCATTAAGGTCGTGAATAGCTTTAGCAGTTTTATCAAAGACTGATTACTCTTACCATTTATCTTCATGGCAGTACACCAAATATATCTTCCTTCAGATTTGAATGATTGGGAATTCCTCTGTATAGATTTTCATTTTTCCTAGGGTCTCAGGGTTCATCAGAGGGCACTTCAGCATTGCTGTGCCATGCCTTCTCTTTGTGAGGTTTGTAGGTTTGGGAGTTGTTTCCTCTGAATTTTGAATACTGGGCAAATACAAGTAAAAGGTGGTGTTGTGATACGGCTGGTAATTCTGTTTTACTTTCCAGAGAAATAATATGACTGATTATAAACTTAATACAGAGCATTCTTTTGTGCATTATATGTTTAAAAAACTTTAATACTGTGGCATAAAAAAATTACCAGAAGTTGAGGGATAATCCGTTAAGTGTTGTAGTGCAAGATCCTATCTTCTGTAAAAAGAGACATTGTCCATTAGAAGTTCATGTATGCTTTCTGGGAGACAGAAGGCTGCAGTAAATGCCAGCATCTGGGAAATCAAGCAGATTTCTAGAAACTATGATGATGGAAAAACATTATCACTAAACAAAGCAAAGGGAGGTTTTCTTTACCTTACCATTTGGTGGGGGGAATAGCTCAGTATTTGAAAGTGCCAATGAAATAAGGGGAAAAATGCACTTTGACCAGGAATGTTGCACAGTTCTCTCACTCTGCTGTGGCCCACAATAGCATTTTTGTTCCTGTGTAGTCTGATAACACAACATGCATTGATCTTTGCTAAATGCAGGATTCAAAAATGTCTGGCTAAAAATCATGCACCTAGATTTTAAAGTACTACATTCAGCCCTTGTATGTTGATGAGAAGTTTTGCCTTCTGTGCTGCAGTGAAGACTGGATTGAGCTCCTGGCAGTGTTTGGAGCTCATGGCTGAGTTCTCTGCTCTTGACTGTGCTGCTGTGCACTGGAGGGGACCCGTTTGAATTCACAGGCTGTGAACCACTGGGTGGGGGCTCAGTGGGTGAAGAGTGGGCTCCCAAGCAGGGGCAATATGGTGTCAGTGCAGCAAAGGGATCATGTCTGGCTTGGTGCAAGTAATACAGTTTGTCTTCACTAATGTGGCTGGCAAGAGGGATATTTGTAAATGTACATCAGTTTTCCTGCTGATAAACACACTAGAAATATCCTATCTCCATCTGTCCTGTTTCCTTCCTTTATTTTGAGAGGAGAGGGAGGATTTGCAGTAAACAATAAGAATGTTGTTTGGAATCATGACATATGGAAGTATCTGCCGAGTGTAACTTCATAATATTTGTTTGGTTCTCCTACCTCTTGAGAGCTACCTGTGGCCACACCTGGGAGCTGTTTCACGACCCAGATGAATCAATCAGAACAACTTTGGTCTTTTGAGTCAGGGTGACCTTTTAAAGAATTTTTCTTTCTTTCTCTCTCTCTCTCTCCAGAGCTCACCATATGGCCAGGCTATCTCAGCATCTCTGCAGCAACAGCAGCAGCTTCTGATTTCTCTGCCTGTAGCCAGGCCCACCCTGCTGAAAGATTAGCAGATGGACTGTGTCAGAAGTTAGGAATTCTCACTGGAGTTGCAGCACATGTATGTTTAAATACCTAGGGTTTACCTTTCAAGAAGGACAATATGCCACTTCTTAAGAACTCTGTCTTAATTTGACTTCCCCAGAGAACAAAATATGAAAGACTAATGCCACACTTCAAAACCAGTTCCTCATGTAATAAGATCCCTGGCACAAAATGGCACAAACCCTATACTTTAAAATTGAGAGGTTTTGCCCTGGGGCAATAATTCAAGAAATGTACTTAATTTTCTGCTATTGTAGCTCTACACAGCAAAATTATTCCCACAGTAAACTTAGGTCTTAGTGCACATATTTGTGAGGTCTATCATCTTTGCCCTTTGGTAAAAGCTAAGAGGTATATGAAGTACATATCTCATTTCTTTTTAATTTCTCTCTCCAGTTTTTTTCTTGTTGTTTGATTGGGGGCAGGGGGGCAGGTTGTTGGTTTTTTTTATGTGTGTGGGGGGGATTTTTTCAAGGCTATAGAAAATCTGTGCTAGAAAACTGATGGTGCCAAAGGAAGGTGTATTTTGCTTTTTACTTTTGGAGCAATGAAGGCAGAAATTTAAGATTTTTAATTACCCCTCTTCACAGACATTACACTTCAGCACCCTGCAATTAGGACCCAGTCCTACTCCTTTGCCACTGGCAAATTTGCCCTGTAGATAAATTTTGCATTTATGCAGCTGCAGAAACACTTATCAAAGAAAAGGGAAGTAAAAAGCACTCTAATTAGCCAAATGCAGCCATTAGGGTAAATCCAGGGATGTTGCAGTAAGTGCATGATAGCAGTGTGTTATTCAGGTAACAGGTTTTTTTCCTGGGGGGACTGATGGTGGCTTTGAAGAGTCCTCCTCAAAAATAAGAATATGGAGAAATGAAGCAATTAATTTTAAATATATGACTTGGAGCTTCTAAGTGGCTTGTAATGACTGTAATTAGCTTCGTGTAAGAACAAGAATATATAACAGGTGGAAACATCTCAGTAGCACCTGCTTATTATTGCTTATATATCTGAATGATAAATAGACAGAGCTATACAGGTGTTACACAGTTTTTCTATACCCTGGAATGGCAGCTCTGGTTCTTTAAGTTGCTCTGAGTGTGCTCTGTTCTTTAACTGACTTATTTTTCTACATTGTGCAGTCATTGTCCACAAGCACAACTGCATGACATCACCACATCCCACTTCTGACCTAAACTCTTTTTCAGACCTAGATTAGATACCCATAGTTGAAAGCCACTCTTCCCTCTTTATGTCCTGCCTCAACTTTCTTCTGTCTTTGAAAGGAGATACAGAGGGTTTCTGAGTGTCTCAAGCAGCAGCAGAGTGCATTTGAGGCTGTCTGTCAAGCTCTAGAGTGCTAAACTTATCCTTCACTGGGAAAATGGTTTGAAAGAGTAGTGCTTGTGTTGAAAACTTCCCTGTAAGTACTAGAAAAACATCTTAGTAGTCCTTCTGATTGTTCTGTTTACTGTGTTCATTTGCATAACATCATTCCCTAGGAAAACAAAAAACTAGGGTTTTTGTCAGTGTTACCATTTTCAGTGTGGTAAGCTGTTAGACATATTATCTCTCAATCAGTTTTCTTCTTAGCATATGTGTTCAGCAGGGGAAAGAAGATGAGGGAAGAGGGTTTAAACCCTCATTAGCACCAAAGCATGTATGTTGTGCATGTTCCAGTGCCCTGTCATTAAAATCAAACCATGTGACTGTTGTGCAGTCCCTCAGACCTTACAGAAATTATGTTCATTGTTCTTGCTTCCTACAGCTAAGTATTTTTTGTGCCTGAGTCAGTGTGTAGAAATAGTGTCATTTCCATCAGTCTGAATCATATTTTTTATATAACCAGGGAAAATGTAGACTGTTTAAGGTTGTAATATTTTACAGTCTAAGTCTGTAATATTTAAAATATGAGGTATTTTAGTTTATGTTCTGCTTACCTGATATATGAATTGACCCAAACAGTCCCAAACAGGACTGTGAGAGTTGCTGAAATAGTGCACAACATTCTCAAATTGCAGAAATGCTAGGGGGAGAGCAACACGGAGCATGGGTAGTGAGTTACAGAACTACTGATAGCTCCAGCAGGTTAATGGAAAAAACAAAAAGCTGCAGGAGGAAAGGGGCAGAGTGGGACAGAGCCTCCAGTGTCCTTGAGGCTACAGTCTGCATTGTGCACAGACTTTTTGGATCCTTGAGCATTTATAGAAAATGCAATACAAAAAGCTCTCTCTAAAGGGCAAGGACTGTTTAGCCACAGTCATTAATATTTTGTCAGCCATAACCACCTGGTCTTTTGTCAAGACAGGACATAGTCCTACACAGTTTGCTGTGACCCTTATGCTTGCAACAGTTTCTCAAGTTTGTGTGTGTATTCAAAGTTTAACAAGCATTAGTGTTGTTTCATTAAAAGCATATGTTTCCTAACAGAATTCACAAATTGCCATTGC
Organism: Promerops cafer; assembly: GCA_013398275.1. Taxonomy (NCBI): domain Eukaryota; kingdom Metazoa; phylum Chordata; class Aves; order Passeriformes; family Nectariniidae; genus Promerops; species Promerops cafer. The sequence goes on from VZSE01000242.1 coordinate 89,054, forward strand.
CAACAGGTTTGTTATTAAGTCAGTGAGGGAAAAATTTTTATTTCCATAGGTTCAGGTGGAGGAATGAGGAAATATTTCTTCTGAATAAAAATGTGGATATAGTGAACCTCAAAAGAAATTTTTTTCAGGATGTGTCAAAAAATTTAAACTTATATTTCCCCCCCTTTTTGAAGCCAAAGCTTTAGAGAGCCAAACATTACTAAAATTCTTTGTGGCATTGATATAGGTTAAAACTTTGTGCTATACATTTTGCCAGATAAAAACATTATAAACTAGATACTTGTACAGAAAATATTGTTAAAGCATAACTAAGCATCTAGAGGGATGGTGTATTGATCACCATGAGCCCTGTGCATCTTCAGTTAAATCTTCAAAAAAGAGTTACTAGATTTTGGATAAACTTTGCCAAATCAGACTCAAGCAGAATTTTGTCACCTGTGAAGCTAAGTTTGCAGAGTTGGACTTCATTTGAGATCTAATTAAGGGTGTTTCCTCTCAAAGCATCAAGAAAGGAAATTGTGGGAAGGAATGGCAGAAGTACATGGTGCCTTTCACAGCTTGGTTCTTATTCAGAGGAGAATGTTCTGCATGTCAATGTGACACCCAGTCTGCAGGGCACAAAGGGGTGTGCAGGGACACAGAGGGGTTTGCAGGGACACAGAGTAGTGTGCAGGGACACCAAGGGGAGTGCAGGGACAAAAAGTGATGTGCGAGGACAGAAAGGAGAGTGCAGGGACACGAAGGCTGTTCCAGGGACACAAAGAGAGATGTGGGCACACAAAGTGGTGTGGAGGGGCACAGAAGAATCTGCCTGTCTGACAAGAGAAGATTTTTGAAGTTCCATGTCCAAAGGTTCCTCGCTGCTGGTGCACCATAGCTCTTTTCCCAGGCTGTGGCTGATGTGGGTGCTGGAGCTGTGCCTGCAGGGGACCTCTGCTCTGCAGGGCACTCTCCAGCCACTTGCTGGCATGGACAGCTGATCTGCATGGCTGTCACCCACTTAGGGCTTACTAGAGCATGAACCAGCACATGGGCACAACTGACTGCATGGTTTGTTTTAAGTCACTCTCTGCAGGTACACACAGAACCTTTTTGAAAAACATGTTTTAAAAATGTGAATCTGTAAATCCTATATAGACTATGTCTTAAATACTGCCTAACTGCAATTCTGTTTTACGTTCCAGTGGAGTTTGAAAATGACAGCCTTCAGGTATGTCATTGGAGTACACTGTGCTTGAACTTTCAGTATGATGGGGAGAACATGCAAGATGTAATTTATTTCCAAATATCTAATACACCACTGTGCTGAGTTCTTCATGTAGAGAAGTACAGACTGACACGGGTTAGATGAGATTCATTATCCTGGATTACAGATCAGCTCTGACAGCTAAAATGTCTCAGTCCTTTAAAAATGGAAACTCCAGCCCTTCTTTACCATCACCAATTAAACACTGGCTTGATCAGTGACTGGTGTAGAGAATTTAAGGAAAAGATAAAAGATGTTCATGGACTAGAAGTTTTGGAATCTTCTCCTTGAAAACAATAATTTCATACTTTAGGAGTTCCCCCATTTCAAACATTGAGTAGTGGTGACACTTTCATGAAAACAATTCAGTGTACGTGCACTTGCCTGCAGATGTGTGTGATTAATTACCAGGATGGTGTGTGATCATGGTTATTGAGAAGGGCTTCTTAACATCCTGTTGAAGTTTTTGTAGTTTTAGGTGCACTGGGAGCTGTCAAATGATAGAATGGTGGAAACTGGAATTTCAGGAAAACCAGAAAAGGCAACATGGAACAGAATATACTGCAGTAGCTCTAAGAAGGGAGGAAGCTGAAGGTGCATTATTGATTAAATTTACTAAAGAACATATTTTAAAAATGTGCTGGGGAAAGAGGAAAAAGAAGAAAAAATTGAACTTTTAATAGGGAATACTAGCAAAGAAAACATTGTGTGGAGAAAGCTGGGGTCTGTAAAATGCTAATAGAATGTTAAAGGGCCAGTTAGAGCAGGTGTGAGAATATTTGAGTGCTGATGTCACTGGTGAGTTGGTGATGTTCATGACAGAGTGCTGAAGAAGGAAACTTCTGGGAGTAATATCAGAGTTTTCACCTGCAATCCCTGAGTGACTATGGGCAGGGGAGTATGGACTTGGTGGAGTCCATCGGACTGAGACAAAGCATGTCTTTCCTAGAACAAATGTTTTTTTCCTAGAACAAATATAGTTTATTGCTCCAGGTGACAGCTGCTGCAGGAAAGAAAGACCTTCAGGTTTGGAAATTGGTCTTGTGCTTGATGCAGAAAGGACTGGGGGCTTTGTTTAGCTCTGGAAGTCAAAACTTCTATCTTTATATTACAGGGAGATCTGGAGGAGATGTGACCACACTAAACTCCCAATTACATAAATGCTTTTCAGGAGGGAATGTGGGCAAGTCAGTCAAACCTGCAATGTGTAAGCTCAGCCTTGTTAACCTTGACAGCTCCAGAAATGAGAGTCCCTGCTGACATTAACACGTCGCAAGATGGAGCTGGAAGAAGCCTTTGCCAGAGACTTCCCCTTAACTTTGACCTGAAGCTGCTGCAGATGGTGTCAGAGGTCCTTGTGCTGGAGGTGACACTGTCCCTGGCCAAAGGAACCACCACATGAGATGGCACAAGGGAGTCACTCCTGGTCCTTTCTGCTTCTTCTTGCCCAGTAGTTCTGAGGCCGGACGAGCTCAGCCAAGTCAGGTGCTCACAATGCACTGCTGCAGCTGAGGAAAAGCAGAACCCAGACAGTGAAAGCAGACACAGGCCACAGCTTTGCAATGAGAGGCATTTGATTCTGTTAATGCTCATCTTCTTGTCTTGTAACATTGATCTGCTTCACCAAATCCTTCCCAGGGCCTCCCATCCCACCACCCACGGCCTTTGTCGTGCCTGCTGCCTTCCATCTCACACAAGCAGCACAAAACATTCAATTTCCAAATTCCATGGTCTGTGGTGGTCCAATCATAAAGCACCAAAACCAGAAAGAGCAGCAACACAGCAGGACACACAAATGAGCAGAGCTATTGCTGACCAGCAGAAACACAGAACTTCTGGAACTGAATACACAGGCTACCACTGGCTTTGGTTGATTGGGGTTTTTTCTGGTGGTGGTGGTGGTGACTTTGCTGTTGGTATTTTTCTTTCCCTGAGACACGTTTGGGATATCCCATCTGACTTTCTGTCTTCAGAGCTCATGGCCTAAACCCACCCCACAGTGCCTGCTTGATCCATGTTTCTGTGGGTTCTGCCTGTCCCATGGGCAGAGAGACCATGTCTCCTGTCACACAATGCTTTCTGCAGCACTAATCTTCTTGGATTTCTGCTCTACACACCAGTGTTAAGTAAAAGCCACATAAATAATTACACCACAAATGCACAACATTCCCATCCAAGCCTGAAGATAATATGATTAAAATATGTCCTGATGTAAGATTTTTCTTTCCAGTTTCCACTCGCTTATTAATTGGCAATAATTAAAATTAATTTCTCCAAGCCGAGTCAGTTTTGCCCATGTTATTAATTGGTAAGGGATCTCTCTGTCCTCATCTCAACCCAAAATATTTTTTGTCAAACTCTCCACCAGCTTCTCCCCAATCCTATTGATGGGCTGGAAGTGATGGAGCACTTGGAGGGTACCTGCCAGCCAAGAGCAGCCCACTGCAGTCCTGCATGGTGTGCATGTGTCTCTGAGAAGAAAGGTGTGGTGATCCCAACTTCTGCCCACTTTCTGCCTGGCACCAAGGTGGGTGGTAGGGAGGGCCCCATGGCATCTGCAGGGTAGCTGAGGACTGATGCAGCATTTTTCCTCTGTGCATGTGGAAGAAATCCAGCATTTAAGGAAGATCTAGACCTGCTTAGATCTTTCCCAGCCACCAGAACCAGAGCTGAAGGAGTTGGTCTTTACAGTTTTGGAAGACAGAACCTGAGTTGAAACCTCCCCTGTGCTTGCAGTAAGTTGACATTTGGTCACCAGGCCTGGCAGGATTGCAAATCCTATCACTGTGATGTAAATAACCCCCACTGGCAAAACCTGCACCAGAATATATGCCTTAATGCCATCTTCTTCATGTCTTCAAGAATTTTTTTCTGTTTTGTAAGTAGTAACAGTGTGTCCCTGCTGCAGCTTCCTCTTTCTTCTGTAGCTTTGTTAATACAGTAAAATTACAACCAAGTGTTAAGTCTGCAGGTTGTTGTTATGATAATAGAAAATTGGGTTTTCTCACTGTTACGAAAATACTAGAAGTGACAGATTAAAAGAGATCTTTGTTATGGAAAATCAGCTATTTCAATTTACCTTTTGAGAATATATGCAAATATGATCAGAATACACAAAGTGTCATAAAACATGTTAATTTAGGGAGCATTGGCAAAATATTATACATTCCTCCAAACTCTTTTGCATCACCTGGCTTTCAGTCTTATACCTTATGATTAGAAATGTCTGTCCCACCAGGCTTAAAGAAAACATACATAGTAGCTAAAAAAAGTCCAAGAACTTTTGAATCTGACATATATAAAAATTTTGTTTGTTGTACTGTGCTAAGGGATCCTGGGCTGGCACTGAACATAAACTTCTTGGCAAAAGCAATTTATTTCAGAAAAGACACTGCATAGGAATTGATGGTTCAGCACAGTACAAACCTCCAAGGAGAAAGCTGTGTGACTTACCAAAAAGAGGGCTATTAAGGATACAGGTCTTGGGCACAAGAGCTTTCAAAGTCCTGAAAATGACTAGGCCTAAACCTGCTTGTAAAGTTTGAAGTACTTGATTGTAAAGTTTGTTCAAAGCTAGATTTAAATGTGCAGACACGAGCAGCCATTAATTTTTCCCTGTCTGATTTCAAATGGTAACTTTCCTAAGAACAGAGCAAGCTGTTAGAATTCCATAACCTCCACACTTCTCCCCTCCCCTCGACCAGGAGAAGCAGAGGCAGTGTGTGAGGATGTTCCTACTGCCACATGTTGTCATTTCATGCTGAGGCCAGTCTGCCTCCTGCATCTGGAGATTGTAATGAAGAGCAATAATCTACAGTGTTGATACCTGCTCATAGGACAGACTGTTTAAAAAACTTCCTGATGAAGGAATATGTCACCAAGAAAAAAACCCAGGCAGGTAATTCTGCAATGGCCCAGGAAGGAAGGGTTTGCAACACAGAAGGTTTTACAAAGTTTTTACTGCTCAGCACTCTTTTGTCCTCACATGCACTTCTTGTGAAGTTTAATTATGTTTATTCTTCATTAGTATCTTTTAAGAGAAGGAGTCAGGGGAAGTGCTGCTTATGAGATAGGGGTTGAAATGGTGCTTTAAATAAGGCATATGTATTCCCAGGAGGGGTGAGTTCACTGGATAGTTTCAGCTGTCAGGCTTTGAGTGGGACTTAGGGAGGGCCAGTCACGCCACATCTGTGCACAGCACCTGTGGCTGTGAGAAAATGCTGGAGACTGCCAGTCCAAGGATCTGGGTCTGCATCTTGCACAGGTAGTGCAAGCATATGCATTGGAGGATTTGCCCCACTGTGTCCAAAGTTCAGTGCCAAGGACAAAAACATGCATGGCTTCTCTTGGTCCACTCTTGCACCTTCTTTTCTTTGCTCTCCTGATTTCACGGAACTGCTTAGACATGCGTAGCTAGGAACTCTCCAGTCCCTGAAAAGAGAAGAGCATTCTCAAGGAAAACTTATTTCCACATAAAATATTCAAGATCAGTTTCTGGGTCTGTGGGACTGCAGGAGCTTCATGTTGAAAGGTCAACTCCCTGCTATTATAAGTTCAGTTTCAGCCTAGCTTAAGTGACATGTTTTTTCTGACTTCGTAGGAAAGAAATTGGGGTTCCTACTGAGAATTCCCATCCTGTTTTAGAAATACAGCTATTCCAATATGTGGTCTGTCTCAACATATTAGAGGGGCTAAAGGAAAAAGAAGAAATGGTGAATATATTTTCTATACATTTTTCTTACACGGTGCTGTAGGAAGTGCTCTCATATCTGCATTTCAGCAATCATACCTGAAGTTTTGTTTAGGAACTCAAATTTCAGAAAGTTGGGTTACTTCACGGGCAGCAATGTGCACACAGTACAGCAGTAACGTCTGGAATTCAGTGTAGTTTGAGTTTTGCTTCCATGCTTTCAAATTAATGCTTGAGATAATGATTCTTGCTCCTTTAGTAAGTTTGGGTCAGCTATTTCTGCTCGGTGAAAGGCAGGGACTACCAGACTCAGTGCTGGTAGTCTCTTGTTCTCAATGTTTAGCTACCAGCTAAACCAAAATTTACATGGGGGAAATTATCTAATGTTGATATGGACATGAAAGAAAGCAGCTAATGTGACTCCTAACTGAATTCCTGCAGTTTAAAAAGGCACTAGGGCAGGTGTAACAATGTGTTTAACCTCTCTGTGGGATAGAGGTCTTTTTCTATGCATTTCCTTCAATGCTTGAGGGAGGAGCCCCATTGGAAGCAGGTTAGAAATATGCTGCTGCAGTCCCAGCAGGAATTATCAGCTGCTGGCCCAGCCACCACAGCAGGAGTGGCTTGAACTGCTGCATTTAATTAGTGTTTCAGCAGCCAACCTACCCCATGTCTAAAGAATTACAGTTCTACAAATTGTTATCTGTGGCAGTTACAGGTTCAAGAATATTGGCAAGCACTAGTTTGATTACAGGTCTTTTTGGTTTTTTTTTAATGGTGTATGTCTTTTGTTGTGCTTATCTAAGGCTCCTCTTATCTACTGAATGCAGTGAAGGCTGAATATGAAAAATATCTTGGTGGACTATTGCACTGCCTTTGCAGGCCAGCTTGAACAATTGCTAAAAAGTCCTTTCACCTCAAATATTAGAAAATCTACTCAGCAGCTAAAAGTAAAATAGAAAAAAAAACCAAAACAGCCCAAAAAACTGAAAAGGTATGGATGCTTTCATTCTAAAAATCAAACCAATGCAATGGAATTAGATTTCCTTTTCAGAAACGTGTACATTTTTTCCACTAACCTTGCCTTCTTTAAAGATTTGTTTCATTCATGATAGTGTGTGGGAATCCAAGGCTTTTTGCTGCTCCTAAATGATACATGTTTTGTGAAATTTTCCATTCTGTTTACAAGTCATGAAATATGAAGGGAAATAATGAAGGGAAAGGGAGGGCTGCAGTTACTTGCAATTGCCTGCAAGTCCTGTATATGTAGATACTGATATTTAGAAGAAGCCTTGAGATTAGATTTGAATAATTTAAGAATTATTTGTCAGATTAGTGTAGAAAGAGTTTGTTTGATACTTCTACATGAAATGCGAGTTGTGAGAATTTCTGAATTTACATGTATGTACTTTTTAAAGTGAAGGAAATATTAGTAATGCCATGGAATATGCACTTTAAAACTGATTTTAATTCCTCTCACTGTTAATAGATTTTCTTTTGTTGTTGTTGTTGGTTTTTTTTTGTTTGTTTGTTTGTTCTTCCCAGTCTTTTAACTTCAAACAGGATGTTTAATTTTGAAGTCTAGGAATAGTAATTTCATTTCTGTAAATCCATTTTGACCTTTCAGTATATATCTAAGAAAAAGTAAATTAATGTGCTTTAACTTTATGCTTCTGTAAACCATACAAAGAAATCTGTATTCTTTGTGGAAACCTATAATGGACTTAGATCTGTTACTGCAGTTTTGGCAGCACAGATTTCCATGGCTTTGTACCAGGTACAGTTTTCTTGGGACTGATCATGCTTTCACCTATTTTTATTGGACAAACTCGATTGCATAATTATTGTTTGACTGCTTGAAGCACAAACTAATTTATTTTTAAAAAATCAATCCAGAATTTAAGGAACTTAATCCAAATGAAATTTACAGGAGATTGCATTGAGGACTTTATTTGTAATGAGTTGATTCAAAGGCAATATAAAAACCAGAATGAGTAGGCATGGTGTGGAAATGCTGACCTACTTCTGAAAAGACCGAATTTCCTTCTTACAGTGAAATTGCTGCCAATGAGTGTTATTTTATTTTAAAAACTGCAGCTCGAGGAATTTACTTTTACTACCTATCTGTGGCCAAATAAACATATGGCTGCATTTCATTTTGGTTGCCTTTCCTGTTTCAGAGGCAGAAGCTTTTTGTGGGTTTCAGGAAAGAAATGCTTTTTCCAAACTGGGTCAAATTCTGTCTTTTCTTGATTTGTATTTTCTCTCTCTGCCAGGCTCCACTGCAGGATCCTGCAAATTCCATTTTCTTCTTTATGTGCAAATTCTGCTGATCACTTCCACCTCCTTAACACCCCTCCTGGGTGTCCCTGCCTTCCTTCCATCTGTGCTGACACCACTATTTCTGACTGCATGTATTGAAGTGTGGCCATGCCTTTTCTCTCAGTCTTGCTGTCTGGAGTCCTTAGCACAGGCTGGGCACTCTGGTGCTGCTGCCCAGCCTTTAAAACAGTGTCCTTCTGAAATGATTGGAAACTCGATCACACCTGAGGATAATAATAAGAAAAATAATCCAGAACATTCAACCAATAGTATATTGAGAGGTGGGTGGGGAGGGGGCAGAAGGTGTTGCACATTTTAAATATTTTGAAAGCATTTTTCAAATTTTTGTGTTAGACAATGCATATGCAGAGGTCAGTTATTGAATTTTAGTCTATTTTGGCGTATTTAGTGGTACATACTTACATTGCTTGACTAATGGGTGAGTGAATTCATCCTGCCACTTAAGTATTTGTACTTCAGGAAAACGATTTCTGTGCTAATACTGGGTTGTGTGTGCCTCAGCTGTGATACATTCCATGCACAGGACATCATGAGCTTTCTTATGTGTTGTCATTATCTTCATTGTAGGTGGCACCACAGAAGTGAGTGTTTTTATTGTCCAGTATGACCAAGAAGTTAAGATGTATACATTATTTTCAGTTTTTTTCTAAGTTCAATACATATATGTATATATAGAAACATATTTTTGTAGTAAAGCATTTGGTATCTTCACAGTAAAATGATCTCGTTGTTGCTGTTCTTCTTTAGCATGATCACAGTTATACTTGGGCTTTCAAAAGCAAATCTTTAACAGAATCATTAAGCACCTTTCCAGATTGAAACACATGTGGCAGTAAAGGAGAATGGCAATATTTTCCACAATTCTAATTACTATTCTCTAACTTGGCCAACTATGCCTTTTTTTCCTCTCTTTTTCTTGTTCCAGCCAACTTCAAATAATTTATGTTTTGAATTCAGGTAGACTGTTTCCAGGCAAAGTTGCAAAAAACCAGCAGCTGGATGCTCCTTTAAGCCTCATTTTCTTTAGAAGTATATAAATGCACACTTACATACACAAATATATATAATAAATATTTCATATAAATATGCATATATATATGCAAAGATAAATATGTTTGTATATATTCACTAAATACACAGAAGCAAAAGCTGACAGCATCAGTTCTGAATAGGCAAACACAATACAGTGAGTAACGTTGAGGAACATGGGAGACATGATTTTTGGTTTCTAGCCTGAATTGGTAATGGGTCACTTGTCGGTCATACACTGCAATGCACTTCTGCAAGTGATTATCAGCTGTTTGGGCTGAGTTCCTCCCATTTAAACTGTTAATGGGTTAGGATTAAATATTCCCTAGAGTTATTGTCTGCTGCTTTTCAAGTAAGTGCCTTAATCATTGAGTACAGGTGATCTCTTTCTGTAGCACTATTTACATTTGTCACTCACACAAAGCGCAGCCCCCCTTGCCGGGAATGGGGCATTGAGAGGCTCCTGGTCTGGCCATGAATTCCATGCCCGAGGAAAGTGGCACGATGCCACAAGGATTCCTGGTTTCTGTGAATTTGTGTGTTCTGACCGCATGTACCCGTGAAGTTCTCGGCTGATGGAAATTCGAGGGGAGGTTCTGGGAGGCCGGATGGTGGCACTCAAGGTTTGGTGTTGCAAAGTCTTAGGGTAGGGGCAAGGGGTTACAATTAGCAGCGCTCTGAGCGTTTCAGCTTCGCATGAGAGTCTTGCGGCTGAATCTTCCCACTGCTCTTTGGTGATGAAAGCTTGAATTGCTCCAGTTGGTGACCTTCCAAGTCACACAGTCTCAGGCACGCTGGATGTGCTGATTCAGCAGAAAGCTTCAGCGGCAAGCTCCAGCAGGAAGCCAAAATAAGAAGCAAAGCAAACCTCCCTGATTTGCATGAGGCAGTTCTGTTTGCACATTTGCATTAAGATCCATAGGCTGATTTCAGGTCGCACCACTCCCCCCCCCCCCCCTTTTTTTTTTTTTTTTTTTTTTTTTAACTGTGAAGAAGCAAAGATATCCTGTTACCAGCAAAGAAATGAAGAATCAGGTCCATAGTAGTAATAGCTCTCTGCTGTGTTTAGCACCAGGCATGGTGTAAGCAGGTTGCCATCCCATTCCTGATTTCCTGTGCTGGTTTCTGTCACGGAAGAGGAAAGAGGTGTTGGTTGTTAGCTAATGCTAGGTGTTTTCTCTCCTGGCTGGTGGGAGTATGTCTGTCAGAGCTGGACATAGACATGCAAATCAAAAGCAAAATCTTTCAAAGTGTTCCCAAATCTTGCAATACCTTGTAATAAATTTTACACCAAATTAGGACTCCAGGGATATGCAGAAATCTGTACAACAGAGACTAATTTCCAAAGTAGCGCCTTTGTGTTTTGAATATTGACTAATGAGCCTGATGTCAAACAGCTCAACTGGATTCTTACACCTCTTTTAAGCACTATGCTGCCTGTCTTCCAGGTTTGGGTACAGTCAAATGAACTGTAAAGGTGGTGTGATGCTGTCTATCCTTTCTGGTGGAGATGTCCATCCCACCACTAAGCAAATTAAATAGTCTGGGGTGTTGCAGTGGCTAGGCTCTTATTTACACGGAAGACTTTGCAGCACCACATTGCAAACTGGTGGTGCAAATACTGACAGTAGCTGTACTGAGAAACTGCCCTCCATTGCCACAGCAGCAGTGAACAACAAGAGATTTGCACAGGAATGATCATCTATTTATTTGGATTGTCAACTGGATAGCTTACCTAATTCTGCCCTCACCCAAATACAATAATTTCTAGAAAGCTTGCTGCCTACTTTGTAAGAACATATGTAAACTAATGAGTTTTAAGTTTATACTGCACTCTGCATACGTGAAGCAGGGTACAGGAATGATTTGCAGTTTATGCACTGACTTCCCCATTGCAATCCTGCAGTGAAGTACTGGAGATACAAACCTTATCACAGCACATTCTTAGAATTCTATCTTTTAAGGGTTTTTGTTGTATTTAAAAGATGTGAGGGTTTTTTTAATGTGGTATATTTTTTCTTCTCGCTAAATAGAGTCTTTGGAGACTTGGCCAAGGAGAGGAGATTTAATTAAATTCATGTAATGATTCTGGGAGTCACTGAAGCTCTCAGTACTCCCACACGTTTATCAATATACTTTTAAGAGAGACAAATCATTTTAGCATTTGAGATGAAGTGAAGATTAATTTATACGTGGTGCAGAGAAGCCCTCAGATGACTGAGCTGCATAACCCTTGCCACAGGTGACCTCTCCTTATGAAGAGGTCTTTCTGAAATAAATCTTCTCAATCAAATGCCAGTTCTTGTGCTCACTCGTGTACTTATGAAAATAGGGATGTGCCTGCTCAGAGCCTTGTCTGGCACCTGTCTGGCCCGTGCTGAGGAGGGAGAAGTGCAGGGCAGTTTTGTAAAGCCCCTAGAATAAAGAACCTTGTGCCACAGCTTTATTCCTATAGTTAAGCATGGCTGTGCCATTCAACTGTTTAAAAGAAAGCTGCTCCTGTCACTGTGCAGCTTCTGGTTGTCTCCTGTAGACTCACTGAGATGGGTTTCTCCTGGTTCAGAGGGATCTGCAGTGCCATTTGACATGCGGTATGCAAGAGAATTCGCTCACTGCAGAGTTGCTGTATGCAGTTCTGCAGTGGTTGTTCAGGAGGTCATATATGATAGCTGCAGTCCCCTCTACCTTAAAAATATGCACTATGTAGAAGTGGAGTCTTGGAGTGGGTCTGAGGGCAGGAAGTTTCCAAAAATGCCTTGAATTCAGTGAAGGCGCTTCAGTGCGTTCATTTTGGGTAGAATACAAAGGTATCTGAATGGCTTGTAGCCACTATGAGCTTGCCAGAGGTTTCACCTCTCTTTAAGCAATTCATAGAGCACAGGGCCCTTCCTTGACAGTAACAAGTAAAGCACTGCAACTTGAGCCTCCCTCTGGAGACCATCTACCCCAGCTATTCACTCAGAGAAGTGCCTTCTATCCAGAAGAGCCATAATTTTATGTTATGAATGCTCAGACTTTACACATTCAAGTAATTACACCTTGAAGGCAAACAGAAGATGTGAGCCCAGTCCACTTTTGCTGTGAACAAGTCCCACCAGTTTCCACTGAATTAACCTAAAGTGCTGCTTCCTCCATTTGGTGCCAAATTTGACTTTTTGGTCCAGCAGGCAAGGAGCAGTACAAAAATTTTCTCTTCTGTCTCACAGTTACTGTCATCAACAATTAGTGAATTAAACCCCACAATGTATCTTATTGTTGCAAATGTGTTGCCTTAACAAAGGCAAGGTGCCTTCACTCGATTATCCAAGGAAACATCCAGGGATTGCCATGGGACAGAAAAGGTGTGGCCAAGCAGGATGTTAAACTCTTGCAAGTTCAGTTGGCTGAGTAACTGCTGAAGTTCTCTGTTTAAACACTGCGGGGTTTTGACACTTCTTGGGTTTTGTGGGGGAGGGTTTATTGCTTCTGTGGGGAAAAGTGAGATAGTTTTGCCCAAACTGGGAGCAGTAGAAAGTGTAGGCAACTCTGTTTATTGACAGATTCGAAGAGTTGTATGTACAACCCAACTATTCTTCCTTTTTTTTTTTTTTATTATTTTAAATTTAGTGGGGCTACATCCATTGTCTACAGATGCAGGCAGAAAGGGACCCAGAAACCTTACGCCGTCAAAATGTTGAAGAAGACAGTAAGTCATTTTTGTTTTGTTTTGCTTTGCTTTGGAATATGTTTGGGATTTTCTCTGGGCTTTATTTTTTTCTTTTTTCTTTCTTTTTCTTTTTTTTTGGTGCAGTTTATTCATGCGGGGAAAATGTGCTAGATTCAGGATTATAAGATGCTGAGCTTGTATTTCCATGAGTGAGCTTTGGCTCCTCATCACTAAAACAGCTGTTAGAGGTAGCAGTACTGTACTGGGAATGCCCTATCCCCACAAATCTGGCTTGTACCTTCAGATGGTCTTGTCCATATACACCTGGATTTGGCAAAAAATTTTTAGAAAAAATATGTATTTTTCTTTCATTAAAATAACCAAAGAGGACACCTTGAATAATTTAAATATTCTCTGTTTTTTCTTTGATTTAATACATTGTTTTGCTCGAAAAATGCTGTGACACAATTCTTTTTTTTTTCAGAAACCGATTAAAACACCGACTCAAACCCAAGTAAAATTAAATATTTTGTAGTGTTTTTTTTTACCACTGTGAAATTGCTAGAGAACCAGTTGAGATGATAATTTTTTTTTAGATCTCCATATATGTTATACTACAGCTATTTTTGTGTGTTCTGAAAAATAGATGGTGGAAAGAAAGGAGACTAAGAGAAGAAAGGCAGGTTATGGATGGAGAGACTTCATGCAGAAAGACAGTGTGGGGCATGGGGTAGAGCAGTTCATATTCCTAGGATGGGAAGAGAAGTCTGAGAGAAAGCAAGCAAGCTGTGAGGCACGTACATGATATTTATTCATGAATGGATTTGATTCCGTTTATCTCAGCGTTAGAACATTCATTATTCCATAATGCTCAGGAACGTTCACATGTAGAAGCATAAGGATGGGTGGGTAGGTGTAAACATGTCCAAATGGTGACTTCACTGGTGGTCTCAGTGCAAGATGTAATGAGTGGGTTTCACGTGAGTAAAATGTTGGCATTAATTTGCCGTCTTTGAACGTACGCCAAGGTTTAAAGTGGCACAAAGATTCAGTTGTGTGTGCTGCTTTTGAATTTGCATCTGGTACACTGGAAGAAGCAGAGCATGTGCATTGCTGCAGCTTATGGTCTGCTGTTCCTATGGAAGGCCAGAGAATTTTTGAGATTTCATCTGTTCGTCATGCCAGTGATTCCCATAATGTTTTAGGAGTATACTGTCCTATAATTCTCATTCTGAAATGCACTAGGGAGAACTATATTTCTTAAAAATATTTCTCTGCCTTTTGATTTTTTTGCCTTCATGGAAATTAATTCATGTTTACAATTGTCACATTTATGGGTTTAGGCTAGATCTACTTTTCTGTGCCTGAAACTAGTCAGTTTAGACTTTGGTAGACTTACTGAAGCACAGGTTTGATTTTTGTTTTTTAATGGCAGTGAAGGAAAAGACTATAGTTATGTAAGATGTTTTTACATCAGCAATAGCTTGGCTTAATGCAGCCTTGGTTATATTAGCAGCGTGGTTAAGCAGTTCACAGAGCTGAGTTGTTCCCAGTGTAATTGATGCACTTTGGGATGTTTTGCTATGAAAACAAGTAATCCTCTTACACAACTGAGCTTTTCTCTATAAATGAGAACATGGGAGACAATGTTTAAGGATGTGCCACTGCTTGTGTCTGTCCAATTAGGAGATGTAATTATTATCACAGGGACTGAACTACCCGTGTTAGAGTGCTCCTACAGCAGGAGGTCTGATCTTTGCTCAGAGTATCTCAGTATAAAAATAACCACGTGTGGGCCAAGTCATGTACTAAAATGTTGATCAGCTTAAGTTTCCTGTTGGCTTTTTGAAAACAATTAGAAAAAAGGATGGCAGTTCAACAGTGGAGGAAAAGGGATGGGAGGAAAAGAAGAGCCTGTGATTGTTTTTGGTAGAGTCCCATTTCTTCAATTCCCCTCACAAATGTACATAAGGGAGCTCTGAAGAGCACATGAAATTAGAAGGCAAAGGAAGATGACAAAAGAGCAAATACTCTTGATCTTTCCATTCAAACTGACTGACTGAATGGAAACAGTCTTCTGCTCTGAACAAGCCTCTCTAAGGAAGAGGTCTGTAAAAACAGGGCCAGGGCCAGGGCTGGGGATAGGGTGGTCCAGATTGCTCTGGAAGTGATGACAGGTGATGTGTGATTAGGAGACTGGTGGCTGATGGGCAGCTCCAGATTTCTGAGTGATGATCACTAAAGTGCTGTAATTTGAAGTAAAGCATTAGAAATGATTACTTTTGTCCCACGGGAACAGCTTAGGTAAGAACATATGATCCTTTAGGATTGAAGTAGTCCACTAGGAGCAGACTGCAAGAAACATAAAATAGCTATCAGTGTTCTTTTCATTTAAACAGAATTAGTATTTTTTCATTTTGCATGATTAATACATTCTCATTTAAGAGCAAATAAAATTTTTGGCAAGACCTGTTCTGAGAATACATGCTTGTACAGGGGTTTGAGTTTCTAGGAGGTTCTGCAATTAATGCATTTTACCATCTTGTTTAATAAAATAGCAGTAGATTAATTGCTAATTTCTGAGAGGGTCTGGGGGGTGTAGGTGGTTTCATCTGCAGTTTAGGGTTTTTTAATTGCTAGTTAAACCATCAAAGAATAACATAACAAAACATTTATTCAAACCTTTCTGTGTGACTGAAATAAAAGAAAATGTTCATAATATTCTATTTCAGTTGAGAGGTTTAATAATTCTTAAACATTAATACAAATTTTCTACAATTCCAAAGGGAGGAGGAAAAATGGGTTTTACTGCTTCAAAATTATTGAAGCGGAATGCTTCCTTCAATTTTCTGTTGATTTTAGTTTTGTCAAATTCAGCCCAAGTTTTGAAGTAGTTTCAAATCCTTTAATTACACTTATGGTGAATAAAATTTAGTTCAAAGAACACCTCTGGTTCTTGCACCTGAAGTGTCTTAATGTCAAAGCTGGGAAACTAAGAGGTAAGTTAGAACTTTAGCTTCTAGAGTTGCTAAAAAACAACTGTCAGAGGGGTTAAAGAGGTCCAAATAAAAGTTGATTTTTGAATTAGCAGGAGAGACACTATCCAATAATGTATAAGAAATAAAATTTGTAATGGTTCCTAAGAGCTACAAAAAAATGTTTAAAACCTAACATCTATGGGTCAGATGAATGAGCATGCAAAAATATTGCCTGTGATTTTCTCACCCAACCTTTGTGCTTAGTTCCTGAGCATAACTGAAATGTATTGCATGCTCATTTGCTATGTTTAGCAGGTCTCTTAAATTCCACACAGGTAGTAAATGTAAAGATATGAACCATGTAATTTCTACAGGGGGAAATCTATTTCATGAAGCAGGAAAGAAGCAAAAGCAGATCACACAGCACTTCAGAAAAAGTCATCAAATGAGCGGAGTACTGTGATGAACTTCTACACTTGTAATTGCAAATATGAGATTGTTTTGCTTTTCACTATGCATTTTACCTCTCCTTGATGACCCAGTGCTACAGAAGAGTGAAGTATCTTCAGGATACACTTTACAAAAATTATTCTTACTGCTCTTAAACTGAGACTTAAAAATTATGTGATATTTACAACCAGTCATTCTGGAATGGTTGTTGCTGCAAAAAGCATATAGCATGTGGATCATATTGGCAGAATGCAGTTCTCTAAGGAAGCAAACATATATATGTGGTATTTTTTATATGAAGTCTCTCATCTGGTTTTCCACCTTTTGGTGTGTTTTGAGGAAGCTAAGCAGCCTGGAGATTATCTCAGAATCTGGGTAGGTGAATGCCTTCCAAGAAATTAGATCCACCTCCGCCTTAAATTTCCTACCTGAGTCTGGACAAGTTGCTTTAAAAATAGTGATGAGAACAGATGGACTCTGTTACATGGTTTCTAAACTAAGGCACCAAGTGCCTGCCTACATCATAGGTCTACCAAGTGCTAACTCCTGCAACTGAAGTTATTTTGGAGCTGCCATTGCAATAAAGCAACATGCTCTGCTGAAAGGAGAATAGGATTCTGAGTGGGTTGTCTGTAGCCTGCGTCCTGGCATATTCCCATTATTTCTTTTGGTTTCAACTTTTTCATCCATAAAAATGAGATAATATTTATTTGATTTGCTTCTCAGCAATGCTTTGAAGGATAGCCTGGTTAATATTTCTAGGTTCTAATTGATAGGTGATGTCCCCGAAGAGCAATTAAGTGTTATGAAATATTAGACCCTGCCTGTCTCAGTCAATGAAACGTGCAAGTATAGAGACTGTTTTGGAGAATTTCCATTTTGATTTCCTCCTTTTTTATGTGTGGGCATCCTCCCTCACACAGTTTGTGATGCTTAAATAATACTTCTGCAGCACTTTTATCAAAATCAGTATATATGAAGCAGCATTCTTCTTGCAGACTGGTTGATATTCAAAATCAGACAAATGTTCAGGCCCATCAATTTTTTCTCAGATCTGAAACAGGGCAACAGCTTTCAAGCAATACATAATCTGGAAATAGCTGGACTGGGATTAATCCAATTGTACAAGTAAGTTAGATGATTTGAGGACAACAGTTACTTTATGTCTGTGGATCAGAAAGGAAAGTGAGCAAATGTAAAGGTAATAGGCTTCCCTTGTGGATAATTGGGGTTGGATATCTGGAGTTAGGGTCTGAAGGAGATTATAATGGTCTTGGTATTATAAATCTTACATATAAGATATATCTAAAAAGTCTCAATTGTATTCATGTTTGCACATATACATATAGACACACACACACATATATATATAAGTACATTTATATATATATACATTGGGAAGAAGGGACAGGAGACTCAGGAAGAGTACAAGGATGTCACTGGTCATGTAGAGAGAAAATTAGAAAGGTGAAAGCTCAAATAGAACTCAATCTGGCCACTGCTGTGAGAGATAATGGTGTTTTTATAAATACATCAACAACAAAAATGGGGCCAATGAAAATCTCCGTCCTTTATCGGATGCAGAGGCAAACCCTGGAGCCAAGGATGAGGAAAGGCTCAGATGCCTGCTTTGCCTCAGTCCTCAACAGTAAGGCCTGTTTATCCTCAGGGAACCAGCCCTGAGCTGGCACACGGGGACACAGAGCAGAACAGACCCTGTGCAATCCAGGAGCAGGGGGCAGTGACCTGCTCAGCCACTTAGACACTCACGAGTCCATGGGACCAGCTGGGATTCATCCAAGGGTGCTGAGGGAGCTGGAGAAGGAGCTTGCCAAGCTGCTCTGCAGCACTGATCATCAGTTCTAACTGGGAAGGTCCCAGATGACCTGGAGGCTGCCTAATGTGACGTCCATCCACAAGAAGGGCAGGGAAATGGATGCGGGGAAGTACAGGCCTGTGAGGCAGACCTCGGTGCCAGGGAAGATCATGGAGGAGATCATCTTGAATGTGATCACACGGCACATCAGGAGAGAACCAGGGATCAGGCACAGCCAGCAGGGGCTCAGGAATGGCACGTCCTGCCTCAGATCCTACCTGATCTGCTTTCATGAGCAGGTGATCCACCTGCTGTTGAGGGGAGGGCTGTGGATGTTGTCTACGGGGACTCTATTAAAAGCCTTTGGCACTATGTCCCACACCATTTTCCTGGAAAAGCTGGCTGTCCATGGCTTGGACAGCTGTGGTATCACTGGATCAAAGACTGTCTGGACATCTGGACCCTGGGAGTGGTGGTGAATGGAGTTACATCCAGCTGGTGGCTGGGCACCAGTGGGGTGCCCCAGGGCTCAGTGTTGGGACCAGTCCTGTTTTACATCTTTATCCTGGTCTGGATGAGGGAATCGAGGGCACCCTCAGTCAGTCTGCAGATGACACCAAGTCAGGTGGGGACTACGAAAGCTGTGCAGAGGGATGTGGGCAGGTTGCATCCATGAGACAAGGCCAATGCCATGAGGTGCAATGAGATTGAGTGTCTTGGGGCACAACANATGAGCCAGCTGTGCCCAGGTGGCCAAGAAGGCCAAGGGCATCCTGGCCTGTGTCAGCAACAGTGGGCCAGCAGGAGCAGGGCGGTGACTGTCCCCTTGTGCTGGCACTGGGGGTGCTGCATCTCAAATCCTCTGTCCAGTTCTGAGTCACTCACTGCAAGAGAGACATTTAAGTGCCAGAGAAGGGAATGGAGCTGGGGAAGGAGATTAAGTCCTTTGATGAGCAGGTGAAGAATCTGGGTGTATTTAGCCTGGAGAAAAAGAGGCTCAGATGGCCTTGCTGCTCACTAAAACTGTCTGAATGGAGGTTGTAGTGGGACATCCTCTTCTTCCAGGTGACAAGGGACAGGATGAAAGTAAATGGCCTCAAACTGCAGCTGGGGAGGTTTCAGCTGGACATAGGGAGGAATTTCTTCACAGAAGGGTGATTAGACTTTGGGCTGCCCAGGGATATGGTGGAAACACCATCCCTGGAGCTGTATTCAGGAAATGACAATGTGGCACTCAGTGCTCCTGTCTCTTTGACAAGGTGGTGATTGGTCAAAGAGTGGATTAGATGATCCTGGAGGTCTTTTCAACCCAAGTGATTCTGTGATACATATATCTAAACATGTATGCTTTATAGACACACACATACAAACACCTATATATGCACCCTAGAAGATTATGTATTACTATGATATGTATTTAAAACTCTATATAGTGCTAGCTCCACTGGGAATGTAGCTGTCTGGGTTTTTCATTTTCTGTTGCAGTGAATTGATGGTATTAAGTGCTTATCAAGAAGCTGATGCAAATGTTTGGTCTTGCCTCTTGAAGGAACGCTGCTGTTGGTTGAGCCTTCCCAGCTGATTAGGAAGACAAGCATCAGGGTGGAAGGAGTAGGGGAGGAATGGGTGGAGACTTGTGTATCACAGTTGGCACAACCAGAATCAGTAAATTGTTCCTATATTGACTTCAGAAGAAAATGATGTATGTTTGTAGGTGTAAAATTAAACCTTCTATTTATTGCCATGTGGTCTTAATGTGATTTATATTTTAAGTGCCTCCTGCCTCCATATGCCTGTTTCTCTATAAACTTTATATATGAATGTGTGTGTATATATATATATACACACACACTTCTATTTGTATATATCTATATTTATATAGCTACATCTATCTATATCTATATATCTATATCTATATCTATATCTATATCTATATCTATATCTATATCTATCTATATTTAATCTATCCAACTCCATTGGTGCAGTAACTGTGAGTACTCATAGTGGACAGATATCTATGAGTGATAAAGTTTAGCAGACAAAAAAGCAAGAGCCTGACATAATACACCAATTTGTACGACGTACTAAGGCAGTATCCTTTTTTCTTCAGATTAGAAATGTGTGGTATATATTCACATTCATATGTTTATTTAAGGTCATTTTTTTCCTCACATTGTATTAATGTGTAATATTCTGATTTTTAAAAATTTTTTCAAAAAAAGAGAAAGAATTGTGTCACGTGTCACATTGAGTCTACATGAAAACAATCACATCACTGTACATCAGTACACAGTAAAAAGGACTATTTTTGTCAAATAGCTCACACATTGTCTTCAGTTTTTTATTCACATACACATGCACACCGCACAGGCCACTGCTTGGTAATTAAAGGGAAATAGTAATTTCCTAACTACCACTTAATTACCACTCCACCTGCAGTTCTACCTGTTATTTTTCTCATTTTTCTTCATCCACGTCATCATCTCATATGCATATACATATGAGATGATGTATATGCATATGTATATGCTGCAAATGCAGTTTGCACTCTTATGTTTTTACTGAGAGACAGACAAAAAAGTTCAGTCAAAATTACTTTGAATAGAGAAATAAGGCAGTAAAACTCTGAGTTTTCCACTGCTTATTTTCAGCTTTCCCTCATGTGAGGGGAGTCTGGCTTCCATTTTCTGATTCACTACAATCCAAAATAAATGACTTTTGAGTAGAAGTCCATCAAATGCATAGTGTCTAAAGAAGAACAAAGAAGTTCACTTTACTTAAATTCTCTACAAAATAAGAGAGAACTAAAACATTTATTTTCTTCACTATGTTACCAATAGATTTTTGCTCTAGAAGCTATGAAATCAGACACCTGTCAATGAAAGTGGAAATTTAATTAAAAAATAAATTTGTTAGATGTTTTAGTCCTTGCAAAGAAACAAATAAAAAAAAAAAAAGAAAGGTTGTGTCAGGACAATTTTTAGAAAAGGAAAAAAAAATCCCTTTCTACTATTGTAAAAGCCTGCCTTATGTATATNCAAGAAGGCCAAGGGCATCCTGGCCTGTGTCAGCAACAGTGGGCCAGCAGGAGCAGGGCGGTGACTGTCCCCTTGTGCTGGCACTGGGGGTGCTGCATCTCAAATCCTCTGTCCAGTTCTGAGTCACTCACTGCAAGAGAGACATTTAAGTGCCAGAGAAGGGAATGGAGCTGGGGAAGGAGATTAAGTCCTTTGATGAGCAGGTGAAGAATCTGGGTGTATTTAGCCTGGAGAAAAAGAGGCTCAGATGGCCTTGCTGCTCACTAAAACTGTCTGAATGGAGGTTGTAGTGGGACATCCTCTTCTTCCAGGTGACAAGGGACAGGATGAAAGTAAATGGCCTCAAACTGCAGCTGGGGAGGTTTCAGCTGGACATAGGGAGGAATTTCTTCACAGAAGGGTGATTAGACTTTGGGCTGCCCAGGGATATGGTGGAAACACCATCCCTGGAGCTGTATTCAGGAAATGACAATGTGGCACTCAGTGCTCCTGTCTCTTTGACAAGGTGGTGATTGGTCAAAGAGTGGATTAGATGATCCTGGAGGTCTTTTCAACCCAAGTGATTCTGTGATACATATATCTAAACATGTATGCTTTATAGACACACACATACAAACACCTATATATGCACCCTAGAAGATTATGTATTACTATGATATGTATTTAAAACTCTATATAGTGCTAGCTCCACTGGGAATGTAGCTGTCTGGGTTTTTCATTTTCTGTTGCAGTGAATTGATGGTATTAAGTGCTTATCAAGAAGCTGATGCAAATGTTTGGTCTTGCCTCTTGAAGGAACGCTGCTGTTGGTTGAGCCTTCCCAGCTGATTAGGAAGACAAGCATCAGGGTGGAAGGAGTAGGGGAGGAATGGGTGGAGACTTGTGTATCACAGTTGGCACAACCAGAATCAGTAAATTGTTCCTATATTGACTTCAGAAGAAAATGATGTATGTTTGTAGGTGTAAAATTAAACCTTCTATTTATTGCCATGTGGTCTTAATGTGATTTATATTTTAAGTGCCTCCTGCCTCCATATGCCTGTTTCTCTATAAACTTTATATATGAATGTGTGTGTATATATATATATACACACACACTTCTATTTGTATATATCTATATTTATATAGCTACATCTATCTATATCTATATATCTATATCTATATCTATATCTATATCTATATCTATATCTATATCTATCTATATTTAATCTATCCAACTCCATTGGTGCAGTAACTGTGAGTACTCATAGTGGACAGATATCTATGAGTGATAAAGTTTAGCAGACAAAAAAGCAAGAGCCTGACATAATACACCAATTTGTACGACGTACTAAGGCAGTATCCTTTTTTCTTCAGATTAGAAATGTGTGGTATATATTCACATTCATATGTTTATTTAAGGTCATTTTTTTCCTCACATTGTATTAATGTGTAATATTCTGATTTTTAAAAATTTTTTCAAAAAAAGAGAAAGAATTGTGTCACGTGTCACATTGAGTCTACATGAAAACAATCACATCACTGTACATCAGTACACAGTAAAAAGGACTATTTTTGTCAAATAGCTCACACATTGTCTTCAGTTTTTTATTCACATACACATGCACACCGCACAGGCCACTGCTTGGTAATTAAAGGGAAATAGTAATTTCCTAACTACCACTTAATTACCACTCCACCTGCAGTTCTACCTGTTATTTTTCTCATTTTTCTTCATCCACGTCATCATCTCATATGCATATACATATGAGATGATGTATATGCATATGTATATGCTGCAAATGCAGTTTGCACTCTTATGTTTTTACTGAGAGACAGACAAAAAAGTTCAGTCAAAATTACTTTGAATAGAGAAATAAGGCAGTAAAACTCTGAGTTTTCCACTGCTTATTTTCAGCTTTCCCTCATGTGAGGGGAGTCTGGCTTCCATTTTCTGATTCACTACAATCCAAAATAAATGACTTTTGAGTAGAAGTCCATCAAATGCATAGTGTCTAAAGAAGAACAAAGAAGTTCACTTTACTTAAATTCTCTACAAAATAAGAGAGAACTAAAACATTTATTTTCTTCACTATGTTACCAATAGATTTTTGCTCTAGAAGCTATGAAATCAGACACCTGTCAATGAAAGTGGAAATTTAATTAAAAAATAAATTTGTTAGATGTTTTAGTCCTTGCAAAGAAACAAATAAAAAAAAAAAAAGAAAGGTTGTGTCAGGACAATTTTTAGAAAAGGAAAAAAAAATCCCTTTCTACTATTGTAAAAGCCTGCCTTATGTATATAAGGTTATTTAAAATCTGCAGTACATTGTATTGCATTATATTGTGTAGTGCAGGCATTGTGTAAAAATAACTTAATATGGAATAATATTTTTTTCTGTCACCATTTAGATTGAATTGCTGTGTTATTCCTGAGTAAGTCAGAACTTTGGTTAAGATTTTAAGAATTGACAGCATGTATTATATTTCTTTCTTCGTTACCTAATTTATAGGTACTCAGAAACAGTCATTTCTGGTCTTTACTGCTCATTTTTCAGAAATACAAAGATCATCTAATAAAAAGAGAAAAATGTAAAGCTCAGCTCATTGTTATGCTGTTCAGGGAAGCTCAACCTACACTATACATTGCACTGTTGAACAAGTAGTTCTGAGTGATAATAACCTTCATGTGATAAAGTCAAAAAATGACACGTTTAGCTTTGAGTTGCTTGACATGAACTCTTTGTGAAATTATCTCAGCCACAGGTATTCTTCCACCAGCCTATCCATGCAAATTTTGCTCCTTTCCTGTTGCTGTGATTTGTCTTCTCCGTGGCTTTACCCCTGGGGGAGCTGTCCCAGGGGTGCACATATATTTGGAGGGGCAAGATGGGGAGTAGGACCAGAAACTCCTGCTCTGTGAGGCTGTTTTTAATACCACACAACCCTCCAAAGGGATGGCATTTCTGAACAGTGGTGCAGAGGTGAATATTAGGCTATCCTGAGATTGGACCCCTCCTCTTTGGAAACCTTTCATTATTTACAGCCTGTTAAAGAAACCTGGAGATGTCCCTTGATGGAGCAGAGGAGGCCAGGTTTCTGCGTAAGTGGAGAGTCTGTGAAGCTTGTGCTGGGGATCTCTGAAAGTGTTCCTCTGCATTTTAGGAAGTTTTTGGTTTTAGATGTGTAGGGTGTGATGCTATCATCACAGGTGTGATGGCTATTCTTTTGGGAGGAGAGATTCTAATCTATAGAGTAATGAATTAAAGGAAAGCTGTCTGTATGCACTAAAATATGAAGAGGGCAGAAGATAAGAAATGGTGGTGCTTTCTCAGTGCTGGCAGTTCAGGTGCTGGAATAAATCACAAACGTTTTCTGACTTAAAATGTGTCATCCTGTGCTTATTATTCTGAAGCTGAGTTCTCTGTAGCCCTTCAGAGAGGCAAATCTGAGATCTGTAGAAGAGAGAATTTATTTTATTAAGCATTCTGTAATCAGCATGATCTTACTTGACAAACTGGCTTATTTCCAGATAAAATATAAGTTTTTTGGCTGAGGTGGTCTTCATTGATTTGTCTTATAAGAGAAAGGCCAACCACATGTAGGGAGGAATGGAAAAGCAAAGGCTGAAATTGACACAGCAGCTGTATAAGCAGCACAGTCTGAGGGCTCTGTTACAGAAGCTTCTTTGAGGAATCAGGAAGGCAGCACCTTTGTCTGATTTCCTTGAGATACATCACCTGACCAGAGGATCTCTCAAGACTAGAATTGAGGTTCAAATCAAATTTCTAAGCCAAATGTTGTGGCAGTTGACAGCTGCAGCACTGGTGTGTGTCTGTGAGGCTCGTGACAAGTTTTTGTCAAACCAAACTTGCTCTCTAATCAAGTCACTAAAAAAGGGCTTTCTTAAGGAAAAAGCCAAAACAAAACAACCCCAAAAGACCCATCCCCCGCAACCAACAATACATCACCTCAACCCAAACTCTGAATAAATAAAAATAGCTAATAACTTGTTCTCATACAAATGTAAAAAACCCCTCCCACTTCCACTGTTATTCTTCTCCCTTCACTTTATGCAGTCTTCAAATACTGCTGTTAACTTCCAACTAGCTATTCCACTACACTTTGCACATTTAACTAGCAGATGTTTCAAACTCCATCTGGGCATGTCTTCAGTAGATATATAGTTGAAAAGAGCTGCAAGCATTTACATAAGTAGCAAGAAATAACCTTTATAAGATGATTATTTTGTATTTCGGTCCTCTGATATCCAAGTCACTTTATTTTACAATTCGTTGGAGACAATCCTGATTTCAAATTTTTGTTAGAATTGCAACTATTACATGTTGTACTAACTTGTGAGGGCTTCTAAGCAGCAGTCTCAAATATCAACCTGCAGAAATTTAGATTTTTGTCTGCAAAATACATAACACTCATATAAGTTTCATTTCTTTGTCAAGTGATAAAAGAATATCACTGCAAGAATAGCATGATAATAATTGTAGGTTTCTGGACTGAGTACTAAACAGAAGATACAGGATTTGAATGTAAAAATATAAGAAACTGCAAAGTCAAAAGAACATAGGATTTGAACGTAAAAAAATGTAAGAAAATACAAATAAAAATAACTCCATGATACAGCTTTCAAGAATTTGTGGGAAAAGTCATACTTCCTCAAGATGAAAGCCCTAATTCCCAGAAATAAGAAGCCATAAATCTGTTAATCAGAAGTCCAGGAAAATTAGTCATTTTACCATTATACCTAATTTCAGTTATTCCTTTTGGGCCATTGCTGTGTCACAGCTACAACACCACAGTGAGAACACGCATTAGCATTTCCATGTTTTATGGATGAGGACCACAGGAGCTAGAACTGTAAAGTGTTTTTATCCAGGCAGTTAGTACCACAGTTCATAGCACATCAACAACTACCCCCTGCATTCTTTACTTCACAGGTAAAATCTGTCTTCTCATCTCCACACTTATGGGGTCTTCAGGGTTTGCAGTTTTTGTTTTCTTTTTTTCTTTTCCCCTTGTCTTTTCTTTTTTAAATACCAAAATTGCACCCAAATCACACAGTAGGCACCAGAGGTAGGTTTTAGGTCAGGTATTTTGTGATTTGCCAAATCTGCATGTGACATCACATGTGGCCATAAAGGGAGACATAAAGTCTCCTGAAATTCAAATATTCACCTGTTCTGGTTCAGGTTCACACAGCTTAAAATTGTCCCCTTTGAGCATCTCCTCCATTTACTCTTAAATTGTATGAAGCATCAGAGAGCACAGGATCAGATTTGAAAGGCACCCCGTGGCTCTTTATGCCCTGAATTCATGGGTTGAGGTGACCTGTTGGGGAGGGAAGTCACTGCATTTCCTTCTGCTCTCAGCCTGCTCAAGCACTCGTCCTTTTTTTCCCAGCACAGCTCACAGCTCTTGGCAGAGGAGGCAGGTTAACTTGCTGCCATTAGTGTAGCTGAGACATCCTCCGTTGGGGTTGGAGAGATGTAGGAACAAAAGCAGTCCTGTAAATTACAGTGTTATTTGTTGACACGTAGTGCTAACAAGAAAATCTCAGCTCACAGATTCTAATCTAAGAAGCAAGCTCTCTAAATTAGTTACAAAGGCTTGCTTTCACGTCTGCCTAACTTTCTTAACCATCTCACCATTTCTACATGCTTCTCTGTATCATCTTCCAATTATACAAAATACTCCTCATTTTCAGTCCCTGAGAATCTTCTGCAAGGGATTCTTTCCGTGCTTTCCTTTGAGCCTCCACTGGGTTTTTTTAGTTATTCAGATTATAAGGTATATAACCTATAAATCTGAAGCAGTTTTGGGGGCCCATGTGTATGAGTCCTGTAAGCATAGAATTACAGGTTCTGGATGCTATCAAGCAACACAGAAATTGCTTCAGGACTCCTTGTTATCAGTGTTTGGGGCTGGCCTATCAGAAGAATGGACTGGAATCCAGACATTGCAAGTCTCCTAGTACAGGAGTCATTTGAGCAGCAGGCTGAGAGATTCAGGATGGCTCAGAAGAGGAAATGTGCATGACTTAAGTTGCACCTGACATTGTCATGCTTTTTTATCCCACCTGAAATATTTTGAATAAAACAACCCTATTTGAGCATCAGCACCACAACTAAGCCTTCTCTACCTGTCATCTGTGTAACTGCTTGTAAATGGAGTGGTGCAGCATGTAGCCCCATACAGGTTACTGTGAAGAAAATTGGCTCCAGCCCAGACAAATCTGCTTCACTGGTCACATGGAATTATTTGATATCTGATTATTTGATTGAGATTATAATATTAATGGTAGCCTTGATGCACCAGACCTTCACTGGGTGGCTGTCAACTCATACAAGTGAAATTGAGAAAAAATGGGTCCAGCTTATTTTTCATGGAATTTTTTCATGAAATTTCTTAACTTGCAGCAAGCATTGCACTTGGCTAATGATATAAGCAGATAAAATTCATTCCAGATCTTTATCATGCAGCTGAGGGCTCCTGAGAATTCAGAGTGCTTTTAAGATAAAATATTGTACCTCATGACAGGAAACATCCTATCGCCTAGTAGCTCTCCATTTCTATTTTTTATGTGGCACTTTGTTTATTCAGAGGAATGGTGTGAGTGTGAAGCCAAGATGTTTAATATTGGATGCATCACCCAGGATAAAAGCTGGATTAATAAATTTTCATTGAGAAGAGAGAAAATTTTTGGATTTGTAACAGTTATAGGTGAAAAGCAAGAATATACAAGAAGATGGCAAGTACAAATTTATAAATAGAACCATAAATGCATCTATTTTGACAAAAACAAAAGAAATGCTTACCTTTGATTTACGCATTGTTCTTGCACCTTAAAAGTGTCCTCCTCCACCCAGCTTTGGGAACAGTAACAATGGCAGTAACACACTATAAATAGTGAATCGTTGAAGTGAGCAATTCATGAATACCTAATAGGCTTAAGTTTGTTTGCATAAACTGCTGAACAATTATCTAACATATTTGCAGAAATCTGTGTGTTAATGAGACAGGGAAAGAAATAACAACCAAATTAGTCATATAGTTAGACCATAGCTTATAATGAGGCTTATTCTAATGAACATATAACTTGTTTTGTACTCTCACATAAAATATGTTGTTGCAAATGACCAGTGTTTTGCAAGCTTGTAAGTGGCTCTGAACCTATCCATTCACCCTGTGGTGACACCATAAAGTTAATGTGGGTGAGTTAACAGAACTTATTCACAGTGGATTGTGTGTTTTTGGGGAATGTTGGCCACCATGCATCTGGCCACCTTTACTACTGAAACTATGTATTTTAAGATGCAGGACCTGTTAATCTGATATGTCAGAGTGTGATCTACTGTGTGAAGTTTATAGAGTCACACAAAATTTTCTGTATCCATCTGATGGTTTCCCTGCAAATGTACTGTGCTTTTCTTCAGCAACATTAGTGTTGCTTCTTTGGTGGAACAATTTACTCTTAACAGATTAACAGTCCTATCCCATGCAGATGGATCAGTCTCCTTCAGCTTCTGCAAACCCAAATATTTGCAGTCAACAGCTTCCAGACTTTTAATCACCTGACAGGACAAATGCAGGCACATTGATGCAACCAGCAGTATTCCCATGCAGGTGTGTTCAGTCTGAGAAATGCACATCACTTGAAGGACTTCAGCTGCAATTTGGAAGCATGGACACATGTGTAGAAAATAATTGCACTAGTAAAGAATAGTCTTTTTCTTTTTTTTTTTTCCATTGATAATACAAAATTACTTATGTAGGGTAAAAATAAAAATCCTCAGTAACCCACTGTTGTTGTTTAACCCCAGCTGGCTACTAAGCCCCATGGAGGTGCTCACTCTCTCATCCCCAGCAGGGTGGGGAGAAAATCAGAAGAGTACAAGTAACAAGACTCATGGGTTGAGATGCAGTTTAATAGGCAAAGCAAAAGCTGTGCACATAAGCAAACCAAAATAAGGAATTCATTCACTGTGTTGCTTGGTCAGCCATCTCCAGGAAAACAAGGCTCCATCACACAGAATAGTGACGTGGGAAGACTCTGAGTTATCCCCCCACCCCTTTCCTTCTTGTCCCCCAGCTTTATATCCTGAGCAAGATGCCACGTGGTCTAGAGTATCCCTTTGGTCTTCTGGAGTCACCTGTCCTGGCTCTGTCCTCTCCCAGCCTTGTGCACCCCCAGCCTTCTCCCTGGTGTGCTGGAATTAGAAGCAGAAAAGGCAAGTGCAAGCAGAAAAGGCAAGCAGAAAAGGCTCAGTGCAAGCCCTGCTCAGCAATAACAAAAACATCCCTGAGTTATCCACACCATTTCTAGCACCAATCAAAGCCCAACCCTATGCTAGCCACTGTGAAGAAAATAAACTCTATCCAAGCCAAAGCAGCACTCCTGCACAGTGAAAACTCCAGGCTGAGTTTAGGGAAGGTACTACAGGGCTGTGCAGTTGCTGTTGTGCTTTATTGAGATATTTATTGTGCTCTTCAGGGAGCCCATGTTAAACTTGAGTGCAGATGGAGCCAGAATAATCTGGCCAGCTTAAAACACAAAAAGATTATTTCAAACAGTTTTGTTTTTAAGATAACATTAGTCCATTAGGAGTTCAAAGGTTGCTCCCACACAAGAGAGAGCTGCAGACCTTGCTGAAAAGGTCAAACAATGTTCCACCAAGAGCAGCCACTAAAACACAGGAGGAATTGTTTACTTGAGAAACTGTTATTTTCTTTCAAAAATGGTCATTCAATGAATCAAATCATCTGAAGCAGCTGTTAAATAAATGTCCTAGTTGGAACAATGATGTGTCCTTTCATCCAGACGGGTCAGCTTGTTAAAATTCTACTTTTATCTACTGTCCACTGCCATACTGATTACTGAATTAAATCAGAGTGATTCAGAGAAGTGGGCTGAGTCCCATACAAGTCTCTATTTTCATTTGTCTGGGGATTTTTCTGTTATACCACCTTTTGTAACCTCCATGATTCTTTATCACTTATGCTGAAGACTGACACCTGTATCTTGCATTGATACATAGGTGAGATCAGATTATTTCAATACTATCCATCTTTATAAAGATTTAAAACACATTCAGAAGTCTTCTTTAAAGTGTTTTATCCTTAAAGTCTTGACTGAAAGACTTTGTGAGAAGATATTCTATGTATAAGCTAGGCAGAAACTGAAATTCCTGTCATTCAGGACATTCTGAAGTTGAAAAGCAAGACCTAAAACTGCATAAAAAAATATCTTCTTTGAACCTTCTTCTTGTGAAAATTTATTTAAATTCAGTCTTTAAATTCAAGACTATTTCTTTTTTTCTTCCAGCCTCTCAAGAGAGCCTGGGTAACCCATCACTCCTGTGTTTAATTTTGACAATTTGGAACAGACCTTTTAGACTACCAGCTAATGACAGCTCTGCTTGCATGTAGTCTGTGTCTGTACAGGTTTTAATATCAGCTTAACTGTGAAAAGGAAAAATAATGGCAAAATTATAAATGGTTATTAGCAATTGATGCCGTAAAAATAGAAAGGTTTAGGCTTCAGAGCAGTTACTGTATGAGCAAATAAAACTTTGTTTCTTGGAAGCACTTTTAATAGTGTAGTGTCAAGCTATTAATGCCTTGCCCTGTGATCCCTGTAAGTGCAGAGGAGCACAGAGTCAGAGCCTGACCTCCCACTTCAATAAAGAATTCATTGCTCATATCAGAGGTGTTCCTGTGAGCCCAGAAGTGGGATATTAATTAAGGAGCTGTGCAGAGCTGGTGTGAACAGGCTCCCTGGGGTGGGCAGTGCTGTGAAGCTCCTCAAGAGATGTTTTGCATTGTTTTCTTCACACCCATTGCTGGGTGCAGGGGGTCACACCTGGGCAAATGTGCCCCTTTGCCTCCACAGTGCCCAGGGGAAGGAGAACAGCACAGACTGAACTTGCAGGGTGAGGAATGTGCTCTTCCTCTTGCTCTCTACTAAGTTTGGGGGTACCCGGAACACCTGTTTTTAGGGAGACAACATATTGCAAAGCAGCAGCTGGATTAATCCGTGCAAAGTGGTGGTTCATTCTATCTTGTTTCATTTAATTCACACAGAAACAACACTTTTACATTCCAGGGGGTTTTAGCATTTACTCCACCTCACCATCTTGGGGCATGGAAACATGGAAGAATCTCAGCTTTCATTAAGGAACTTTCCATTCCTTTCTCTTGTCAAAATAATCTGAAATGCAAAAATAAGAAATACACTGAATATAAATCTACTGCTCCTTTTCTGCATGACCAGTATGAAATTTCAAAGACAGGATAATTGCAGGCACATATCTATAAAAGAGATAAATACCTAATTCTACTGAAGTGAAGTAACTGGAGAGACAAATACTAGGAATAATCCAGGACTGATCACCCTTTTTATGTAAATGCTTGATTATAAATTAAGGGAGCAGCATTCCTAGATTGCCTCTTGCTCCCAAGGGGCTTTTAGATCATTGCTGCTGCAGGTACTTTGTCTAGTTAGGTTAAAGCCAGCATGCAGGTGCTTATGTGTGGTACAGGCACAGCTCCTGGTTTGCTTGCTGGAGTTTGCTGAGGAGCACTGGAAGCCTCAGCACCAGGCAGTGGCTGCATAGCACCTACAAGGAGTTCTTGCAGATTTTCTGCCTTTCAGCATTCCATGTTCTTCCACACGTAGGTGTTGTGGGTTTTAAAATATCACAAATATAATAAAAATATTGTGTTTGTTATAATAATAATTAATAATAATTAGTAGTAGTAGTAGTAGTAGTAGTAGTAGTAGTAGTAGTAGTAGTAGTAGTAGTAGTAGTATTCTNAGTAGTAGTAGTAGTAGTAGTAGTAGTAGTAGTAGTAGTAGTAGTAGTATTCTACATCTAACAACTTTCTTTGGGTTTCTTTGGCCTATAACAGTGAAATCTTCAAGCCCAGGGTCAGCAGTGAAGGGATGACAACTGTTCTGGGCTTACCTGTCAAATGACTTCTCTAATTGACATGGGTATTCCACAGCAGGTTGTTGCTCTGCAGGCCTGTCACAGCAAATGCCTCTTGATAACTTGCAATTTAAGGTCAGCAAATACAGAAAATACAGCTTAGTAAATTTGCACCAGTGTTAAAATCACCCAACCAGGCATCTACACGACCTCGCACAGAAGTAATGTTTTTCACAGGGTAAAGTAATAATTTAAGTAGAAATCAAATTATACTGATTAAATATTTGACCAAAAGCGTGCTCTAGTCCATTTAGCATAGATTAAAAGCAAAGAATAGAGGATAGAAGGATACTTGCTAAACTAGTGGAACTAGTGAAACCTCTGAAAGTTATCATTTGATTGTTTTTTCACTTCTCAAACAGACCAGTTCTGCTGATCCCATTATTCTTGACTGTAATATACTCACACATATCTCACTGATGCTCCTGTGAGTAAGGCTAATTTTATAGATAGTTTTCAAGCACTGTACTGCCTATTTAAATTGCATCCAAAGAGGAGGAGACAAAATAAAGGGTTTTGTAACCTCATTTTGATCAGTTATTACATACACACAAATCAGACCACTGTATTTGATCTAGCCCAACACACTTAATTTGCCCAAACATTTGTGGTAATGGCATATTTTGATTAAATTATCCAAGTTTAAAAAATTGTTACTATAGCAACATACACTCTAGAGTGAGATGCCTGACTCTCATCCTAGCAAATAATTTCTGTCAGGAAATTGTTTGATAGGATGATGATAGGAAAATTCAATATAAGTAGTTGAATTGTTGATACTCCTGCCCAAACTAAAAATGAGCCAGATTTGGCCCTGATATAAGTAGGTACCTTTTTTTTTGGTAGGAGCTGAAACAAGGTACGTGTTGACATAACTCTATCTGTACTTAGCATAGGGGAAGGTAAGAAAATAAAGGTGATAAAATAGGCTGTCTGTAATGAAATGTCATGACTAAATATGTCCCTGTTTTTACTCTGGAACATTTCATATCACCTATACATGCCCATTTCTGTAGTAAAATCTACCCCAACAGCCATTACATATAAATATGTAACACTTCTAAGTGTTTCTCTGAGGCATATTTGCCATTGCATCTTATCATCTTGAATTTTGAGGTACCTTTTCCTCATACCATCATCTGAGAAAGTGTGAAAGTCTACTGTTGTGTGTCAGGTCACAAACTTGATCACAGAGGAACTCAGCTACAGCTTGAGAGTAAATGTCTGTGAAAACAAGAACCTAAAACTGAGTCTTAGTCCATGTTTTCACTTAATTAGGTGAGAGGCAAACTAGAGAGGAGGCCTCTCTAGTTTCTCACTTTTATCTACTCAGTGCCAAAAGAAGTAATCTTTAGATTTAGGCAGCCTTTTCTGTGCTTGCTCCCAAGCATGCTTGGTGCCCAAACATTTCCAAAACTGCAGGAAACAAACTGTGGGTTGTTCAGTCTATAGCAGTGCTTTTGGATAATGAAAGTTTTTCAGTCTAAACTGCTCTCCTGGGGCAATTCTACCTTCATTTTTCTGAGGTGCAAAGCATGTGAAAATGGTCACAACGTGTACTACTCTGTGAATCATCAGAAGCCCTTTGTTGCCCAACAGTGACCTTTGGAGGCCTTTGCTGCATGTTTGCACTCAGTCAAGTAACCCAAAGTGACACCAGGGAGATGTTAAAACTGAGCAAGACCACAGGCTGGTGCTAGCAGCACTTTAGGAAAAGTTCACAGGACCCAATCTTCAAACCTGCTGCTCAGTGTTTATGTAGCAGGAAAAAGCATTTGTTAGTTGCATTTGGAGTAGAAAGAAAAATTTTTATAAAGCATGCATTGGTCACAAGCTTAAAGGGTCCTGGGTTTGATGCCAGAGCAAGTGTTTATCCATGAAAATTTTGTTATTGGCCATAATATTTACCTTCAATTAGATGCTCAGGTAATGAAACATTTCATTCTTCTTCAATGTTTGGTTTCTTCTTCTTACATGCACTGAATTTGTCCAAAGTGGTTTTTCTTGCTTCATTTTGCTTCCTGGCAGAGCCACTAGAAGAGATTGAATGTCAGTAAGTTTTAAGAAAGCCTTGAGGGCTCTAGTTCTCTACTCATTTACACCACTGTCAGAGCACTGTGGAATTACTAAGCTGGAATCGTCCCTGATTGACACTAGGGGAGAATCAAATTCTGCCTATCCAGTAGTTCTGAATGTAATGGATACTTGGATTTTGTTGATGCTGGAAAAAAAACAAATTACTGAGAAGTAGCTGTCTTCTTCCAGGTGATAAAAAAACCCCATGTGTCTTCTTCACTAAGAATTGGAAGGTAATTTTATGTCCCATTTAAAGGTTTATATATTATGACTGCCATTCATTTCCCATCTGATGTAAAAAAAACCAAACTTGCCTTTGATAAAAAGCCTCCACTAAAAAAAAGGCAGCCCAAGTCCCTCTCAAAATGTTCTTGACATCATGTATGTCATCAATTTTGAACCACACAGTGACTTGCTGACTCTCATTGATTTCAGAACCCCCTGATTCATCAGTGTAGGGCTTCTCTAGGGTTTAGGAGAGTATTTGCAAGCCAGGTACTTTCCTCATAAGTGTATTAATTGCCTTAGAAACATAAAAGCATTCACAATTTGCTTACAAACATTTTCCATTCTTGCTTGCTTAAGCAGTCTAGTTCCAGGAGAGCTGCAGTTTTCCTTCCTGAACTAAATACTCCCTACCTCTGCATTTCTTGTGAAAAATGACTGATGTCCCCCAAGAACATAAGTTGTGCCTGGATTGTTGAAGACTACAGTTTGGAAAGGGAAGGGGTAATCTTGCCAGAGGTTTAGCTAATAATTTGAATTAATAGATCATTCTGTCAGAGATGGTTGAAGCAAATTGAGGTTAAACATTATACTCTGTGGCTGGAGGTATTTGACCTTTGCATCACTTTTTTGTCCTAAGCAGTAAGTTACACTACTTTGATGAGCACATCCTTCATGAAGAAACCTTTTCCAGCACAGCTGCTGGACAGTGTGTCAAAAGAAAGTTGTCCTAGCATAAACTCAACAAACTTCAGTAGCAATAGACAAGGTCAGAACTTGAGTAAAAGTAGGAATTTTCCCACCTTTTTCAGATACCTTTCCTGTAGTTTAATTCTCACATGTATACTGTCATCATTGTGCTGGATGTGGACATTTCTCTGTTACAGTATCCATCTTGTGTTAATGGAAAATTTCCCTTTCCAGTATGTTTGACTCGTGTGTCTCACATTACCTCACTCTTCTGGGAGATCTAGAAGTGCTATTCATACATAGCATCCTGTGATTCATCCAGAAGTGAACGTGGAAGTAATTTTTTCCCTTTTTTCCTGCCCACTTTTAACCAGGTAGACAAGAAAATTGTGCGCACCGAAATTGGAGTTCTTCTTCGCCTTTCGCACCCCAACATTGTAAGTTTAGCAAAGTTCTTTCACTCCACATTTGTTTCCTTGTTTTTCAATATTCTTTCTGTCTGTGAGAGAAGGCTGTTGTGGTTCACCTGTACAGACGTGGATTTAAAGCTCTGGGTTCTCTTCATGGGCTTGCTAGCAGCTTTTTGATGAACATCTGTTGAGTTATACTTCCATTTTAAGATAAAACATTGATATTCTTACAGAGCTGAGTGAGAAAGTATGTGAAAGGAGTTCTGCAAATGAAAGTAGAAGTTGGTGTTTTCAGTCCTGGGAGGGTGGGAAAGGTCTTACTTTTTGTTTCTCTGAGAGATTGGCCCCTTAAACTCCTGTATTTCACAGAGGTTACTGAGGTATGAGAATAACCAAAAGAGTACAAAAAATCCCAAAAAAAGCTATCAAAAAACTGGGAGAGAACAAGGTAGCTCTCCCAGCTGTGGTCTGTGTTCTACTGTTGACCTTCAGACGTGCTCTGCAAGAAGACAAATAAGCAAAAGAAATACTTTCTGTTATCTTTTACCAGATAAAACTGAAGGAGATATTTGAGACCCCTACAGAAATAAGTCTTGTTCTGGAACTGGTCACTGGTGGAGAATTATTTGACAGGTAAGTTACCTGTACATACCTTTCCCCAGTACCTTCCTTCCTCAAGGATGTTAAAGTTCAAACTTCTTCTCCGTATGCAAACCCCATGTTAGTAATTACTGGAATTATTTTACCAGCACATGATTTATTCACATGAATAAATATTGTTGGGATGATATTTAATTGGTAGGGATTTGGGTTTTTTAGAGCAAGAGATGATAAGAAAAACATTTTATACTGGCTTCAGTAAATTAATTAACTTACTGGCATTAGTGATTGCAAACTCACGTAAGGACAGGTTATTTGATTTTTCTTGTTCTGTAATTAAAGTTTAGTATCATAGAGGAACATTACAAACATACATATCAAATATTCAGTCTGAAAGTATCTTCCACTTGAAAAAACAAAAGCATACTTTTCTTTTTATGCCATGGTCATACCTTCAACCTTGACAAGAACTATTTCTGAACAACAACAACAAAAGCAACTGCTCCTGTGACATCCTAAGTTCAGCAGAAGAAAGGTGATTACTCTCAGTACTGAGCCAAAGGAATGAGGAGAGACATGATGCAAGTAGAAGAACCAGTGAGGGCCCAGTCCTGAGCTGGAGAGGACCCTGGTCAAAGTGCCTTACTTTTCATGTAGCTCTTTATATATCCACGTGTGTTTCAGATTAGGTCATTTTCAGGAGGGCTGGGTACTCTACAGGAGTCATTGATGAGATTTTGCAAAGGCAAAACACAAATAATCCAGTGAAACTGTTGGTTCCTGAGCAGCAACCATCTATGTGGTAGAAAAACTGAAGAGAAAAGACTTCATGGGATCAAGGATAGGGAATTGCATTATTTGATGAATCTAGGACTTAATATTCTGAGAATTTCAACATTCTATAATCTATACTCAGTAGTGACTAGGGGATCTGAACTGTCAGATTGATCTTTTCAAAAAGATTGGATGCTTGATCCAGTAGTTTGGACAGCTAGGACCAGCTGTCTGGCATTCTGACCAGAAGCAAATCACTCAGTAGAATTGCAGGGCCCCCTTGTGATGCTAAGGATGAGCACCAATACTCTGGAGATCTGAACTCTGCATCCCCCTTTGCTCCATGTACAACAGAACTGGAAACTTTTGTCAACACAGACTTCTGTGATTTGGAAAAAGACCCAACAAACAATGAAACATGAAACCATATTAAATTATTTTCAGTTCTTAAGCTAGGAGTATTACTTCAGTCTTCAACCTTAAACTAAAAGTAATTAACAGAAATATGCAGCCAGGATGTTTTGCACTAGTGACTCCAATTAAATATTAGCTGTTTCCCCTTTCTAAGCTGGGCTAAAGGATTAACACTTACATTGTTCTGTGCAATGGCTGCCCTCTGAGTTTTGAGAGGATAAATTTAGCTTTCTGCCTTAGGACAGATTCCCCTCTCATGCTCAATCTTTGCGGTCCTTACATCTTTTTATCATGCATGAAGGAAATGTCCTGACTGACAGAGACCTTGTGCACACCTTTTTCTGTGCTTGAATGATTCCCATGGCAGGAGAAAGAAAATGACCCTGGAATATCTCCTCCTGAGCAGAGGAGCTATTTCAGATGTGGAGGGAGAGCTGTGGCCAGGTCTTGAGACCCACCCCATGGTTGTCCTCAAGGTGAGACCCTGTGTGGACAAGCAGGACCCCAGTGTGGCCTGGGACCACCTCCAGGGCTTGGAATACCTTACGTGCCTTATTTGTAAACCACCACCCATACCCAGACAGCAAAGCAACTTTTGTACTCTGGAGGAGTTACTCTTATCCCTCTTTCTAATCAGCTATCAGCAAATGACACAACTGGGCCTGTTACACAAGCAGTTCTGCTCTCCTGGCTGCAGACATCTTCATTGCTGTTACTGCTAAATCTTGTAATATGCTGCTGCTTTTTATATCATCTGTTTTATTGCTCCAGTTTTCTCCCATCCCAGATGTCCATTCTTCTTCTGAATAGTATTTGAGCTGCAGAAGAGTAAGTTCTTCCATGTAAACATCCTTCTTATCATGAAGATGGTTTTATAAATACCCAAGATCCAATTAGTCTTCTAGAATCCTATTAGCATGGTTGATGTGCTGCTAGTTTCATGCCATTCTACTAAAAGTTCTGGGTAATGAAATTATTCATTTCCTTCGCCATATTTAACATTACTGTCAAATCATCCACATTATTGCTAAAATGAACTCTCATTATGACAATTTTTCAATTGTGTTACCTAAAGTGAGATAAATTCAAATGAATATATCAGTTTGACACTTAATACAGCTCAAATAAGATTGACTTTGGCTGTATTTTTTAAAAGAAAACTGTTTCTCAGACTTCATAAATCACATTGTAGGTCATACCCTACCGACCACTCCAAATACAACAAATAAAACTACTTGAAACTGGAGAAGTTGGTGTAAATTAGAATATTTATTGCCAACGTACATGATGATTTTTGGCAACCCAGCAAGTGAGGAGTGACAAAGAGCTTGTAGCAAAGAATGACAAAGAGAGTGGCATACCAGTGGAGGAATGTACCAGGACAGAGAGAAAAATGCAGCAGGTCTAAATTAACTGGTATTAAAGTTCTTTACAGGTGCTGCATCTCCAGCCTAGTGCTGGGACATACTTCTGACATTTGCTTGGCCTTCCTCTTTCATTCCTGCACGTCTAAAACATTTAAACTGGCAGTGTTTTGACAGAGCCCCAAACGTCAATCTTCTGACAAGGCTCTGAGTGTTCCAGCAATGGTGAGCCCAAAAGCACAACGTGGCATCTTGTCTTTCATGGGCTACCTTTTGTTGAAGTTGGGGTTTTTTTTGCATTCAAATTTTATTCATATATATTGTCTTTCAGCTGAATCACCAGTATTTCTCTTTTTCAAATACGAATTTCAGAAAAAAAATTTAACTCTACTTTAGCTTCTTTTTAGTCAGAATACCTGCATATTGCTAAGAATAGTTTTTGGTTTTTTCCACTTCAGGAAAAAATGTCAATCCATACATTCTTCTTGGTTTTACTTTGGCATCTTGACCATAGGCTCTTCT
This sequence comes from Promerops cafer, assembly GCA_013398275.1. Classification (NCBI taxonomy): domain Eukaryota; kingdom Metazoa; phylum Chordata; class Aves; order Passeriformes; family Nectariniidae; genus Promerops; species Promerops cafer. Next base: position 128,350 of record VZSE01000242.1, read on the forward strand.
GTTTCTTCTTTCATCTTATTATTAGATGCACCAAGCAATGTCTAAAAATAGCACTTACAGCTAGCAGTCTCTTGAATCACTTCAAGTTGCCTTTACTTTATTTATTTATTTATTTATTTTGGTGGTCAGTGCCTGATTTTTTGTCACTCTGGAAACTGGGAAAACCTTTTGTAAGTTGTACACATCAGCACCTGTGAAGCTCTTTAGTTTATTAGATATTTTTAATACAGAAGGTTCTTGTGATTATAGCTCCTCTAACAGATGTATTCTCAGTTTTCCACCACAGCCTCAGCATTGTAATATAGATATAAATAGTCTGTATGGCAGACAAACTAGGAGAGTTAAATTAACCTGCTAAATTAATTAGAAAGTCATTTGAGGCTTAGCTGAATTCCTTAATTATTAACAAATTTTAACTTCCTATTTTATTGAAATGCAGAGAGGTTTTGTTTGCTGTTGAGGTATACATACCTACAGCCTATATAACTGTCCCCTACATATATATGTACATACAGAAAGTCCCTGACTGACCCAAGTGCTAATTATGTGTCTTCTGTGCATTGATTCAACACCTCTCCTGAAATTATAAAGTCACTTAGGACGTGTGTTCTTTGTACATTTTGGATTTAATTGCTTTTTTGCTATGTACATTATGACAAGAGTGTAAAGTGAAGTCAAAATGTTTTAGGAAGAAGTACAGTTTTCCTAAATATTCAGAGCACTGAAATGCTTTTCCTAGGTGATAATTAAGGAGATTTTTTAATGAAAGCCTGAAAAGCAAATACGTTTTTGGTGATGTACTTCACAGTTGAATGTTAACCTTTAGTCACGGTTGTAAGGAGTGTGTCACAGACCTGTGCACTGTAAGAGGTGCCAAGGCCACAAAAGGAGGAAGAGGTGAACCTGAAATAATCCTGAACTGCCTAATGATAATGTGAATGCTCTTGGGAATTGCCACATGAAGGAGTGTAAGCACAATCTGAGTTATGCAGGCCCATTCCAGCAATTGATGGTCAGTTGTTCACTCTTGCTAGGAAGTACATGATGTGCCAGAGTGGGCTGCAGGGCAACATGTTTAAAATGTCAGGGCAGCTAGACATGCACTGGCTTGGCATGGGAGGGTGGAGTGGGCAGGTGGGTCACCTGAACTCAGGTGGCATCTTTCCACCATCCTTGGGCATCCATGGTGTTGGCTTTTGTTTCTTAAATACCTCTGTAGTCTTATGTGTAAGCTATTCCAGTGACTCTCTAGACTGGTAATTATATTCAGTGTCAATATTAGGAAAAACTTTTCTTCTGTAAATTCGGCCAGTATTTGTTTGCCTTGTCCCCCCGCAGCAGGTAGAGAGAAGGTGATTGCTTTATTCTTTAAAGAAAACTTTATAGCAAACTCTCATGCAGCAGAGTATTGTGAAAATCTCTATTTTCTCTGCCCCTACAATCTTTGGTCCCCCCACTATGTTTTCTACGTGTCGGTTACTGTCTATTGAATTTCCTTCACATTCCCACATCTTTCCCATATCATGGGGCCCTTAGCTAGCCAGAGAAATCCAATTAAAGCCTCAGCAGTTGTTGTCAGGCCAGCTTCATTGGTGTCTTCAGTGCTGCTCTTTTTCCCTCCCCAGGCCTCTGCCTCTTTTGCAAGTTTTCAGGGGTTCTTTTCTCAGCCCCTCTCAGCAGGCAGGAGTGGTGACAAGCTTCAGTAATTCCATTTGTTGTGTTGCCTCACATAGCCAGTTACACAGGAACTTTTGAGAGGGAAGCTTGCAGCCAGTTCATGAGCACTGTGGCTTCACAACCTCTTAGAAACAAAGATCATTATTTTTTAAAGTATCTTCTGAGGTAAAGCTCCTGAAAGGTGAACTTGTCAAATTCTGTAGGTGCTGTAGTAATCCTGAGTTGGAAGTAGAAAGTTAAAGAGGGGGAAACAAATCCTAGTATGAGCTATAAGAAATATGTAATCTTTATCTAAATTCTCCTGCATGCCACATTTATCAGAGAATGTGTCTTGCTTAATAACAATGGAGGGAAAACAGTTTTTCTGAATGACTGCCGTGCTGAATTTCATTTCTAAACACAGTATTGAAGAAAAACTTCTATTTTGTTTCACAGGGAGTTAGATCCAAACCCAGGTCAGTATTTCCCACTATCTTTTTTTCAGATCACAGACAGGCAGTTTGAGCCATTAGAGACAGTATCAGCTAGTCTGCTCTGAAATATGAAAATGGTTGCAGAATAAGGGAGATTCTGAATCAGAGCTACTTTTTAAAATATTTATTATTCTTTAATTCTGTAGTATGGAAAATGCATACATATTTATGTGGAAAACCCTTTTTTTTAACTAAACAAATGCATCAGAGCAACTAGGAATTGCAATCACCTCAATGCAAACAAGAACTAATAGATCTGTGAATCATTCATTGAGAAAGTGTCCCTTGTGGAAACCATTTTGCTATTGAATAGAGCAATGTCATTTTCTCTTCCTGTTTCTGCTAGTTTTTAGTCTCACTTTAGCTTGTAGAAATCTTCTAATTTCATTTTAATTGAGTACAAGAATTTGCATAAGAATTGAGTAGTTGCAGAAAAATCTCCATGACAACCAAAGCATTTTAGATAAATTAACATTTATTATATAGAACCAAACAATTTTTAAAATGGTTAGCACATACTGGTGTTGGAACAGAATTTGTGTGTATCTTGGGCAGTGTCTTGCCTGAGACTGTACATGAAAGAGCATGACACAGTCCACAGCTAAGATGTAGTGCAAGGGTTTTGGGTAAAAGCCAGCTAGAGGCAGAATGAAAATGACCCTAAAAAGAGTAATGGCTTTTAAAAATGTCACAATAGTTATAAAGGATGGTAGGCAAAGCAAATACAGACAGTGCTTAAGGAAAGCAAAACAATGTTGGGAACTGATAAAGTATAATAATTTTTACTGTCTTAGATGGCCAAGTTGATTTAGGAGGACTTTTGCAAGCCACATGATATGTTTCTAAATTCAGCTAATACTCAAATGCTACCAACTCCACATTGTGGAGAGATAGTATTTATAGCAGCAACATTAAATGATTGCTAAATATTGCAAATTTTAGAGTAACTGCTTAGATTATTGCCATAAAACTAAGTGCATTTGCTAATATGAGTTAAGGCAGGAAAGCAACAGACTTTACCTGCTCACATTTCAGGCAAGACTGGAGGATGAGTAGAGTGGCCCACGTGGGAGGGAAGCAGAGAAGAAAAGCTAAGAATAGGAGAACTAGTGCATGTAGAGCGTGGGGGAGGAAAAAGTAAATTTGTTAAAGCTGTAAGATTTAAAATTTTCTTGATCAGCAGTAGTTATGAGTACATGTTGAGTTTAAAAATGCAGGAATATTCATCGTACCGATTCCAACACCGATGAAAAATTAAAGAGAAAGGGCCTTTGGTCTCAGGGTCAGTGGTCTCAACTGGAAGTTTCAGGCATTGCCACAGTGAGAGGCCTGGAGTGGTTCTGTGGAGGGGGAAAGAGTGCTCACCCTTCCTCACTCTTAGCTGAGAGCTGTCACTATAACAGCAGCAGCAAATGCTGACTGGGAATTTAAGGCACTGTCACCCTTGCTCAGAGAGGTCTGTGCCATCAGTCACTAGCCCAGTCTAGCATCCTCTGGCATTGCATGAGTCCTCTCCTTGCTCAAAGCAGGTTCCTGGCTGGTTTGGATTTCTTTTTCTACCAGTGCATCTGTACAAGCTCTGTTTCTCTTGCTGGACTTGGAAAGAGCTGGCCCCATTTGTTACTCTTTGAAAAATCAAACCCCAAACCTAGTCCTTTCCTTCTCTGATGAAATGTTCACTTGTTTGCTCTTGTAGGAGACTGATTATTTTCACTTGCCTGACGTGCTTGTCGTTAATCCCCAGAAATATGTTCTAGCCAAGTGCAAAACTGTGTATCAGTATAGTTTTAATGCTCCTCTGAAAATTGATTGTAAAAGGATGCATTGGGATTCCCCATCTCTTTCCTCATTGATTTTCAGGTCCCATATGTTAAGCAGGACTGCACTCTTCCTATTTTCCCCCTACCAGTAATAAAATTTCTGTAGAGCAGGTGTGGCCACTGCCTCCCTCCCTTTACTGGGATGGCCCACTGATTTCCATGGCTTCAGACAGATACAGTGAATTAAAGCATTGTCCCAGGATGCCCCAAAAGGAGTAAAATCCATTACATGGTCTTCCCAAATGACACTGGAGGCTGCAGGGGTGTGGTGAATGCTGGCAGATTTATGCTTCTGCAGATGCAGACTCTGATGAAGACGTGCAACATGGAAACACTATTTAAAAACAGCAAGAGCTGCAATTCCGTGGTACAGAGGCTACACCGAAAACCATCTGCAAAACTAAAGAATTTATACTGCAAGAAAACTTCCAGTGCTCACAAGGAACAGAAACGCTGGAAAGGCCGTTTGGGATCTGGCAAGGATTACTGCAAATTATGAAACACTTGAACACATACATGTGTTCGATGATGGAAGCTGCCAAAATATCAGCTCTAGGAGAGCATGGCAGAACACCTTATGTGAATGTCAAACCTATTATGCCATTTCCACATGCTTGCTGGGCAGTGTGACACTAGGGGTGGTTTTGCTCACTGCTAAATCTGTTATAGCCCCATGACCTGGCAAGGCTCTTCCACCTCTGGGCAGCAGCAGCAGCTGAGAGAGCATGATAGCACAGATTTCTGCAGGGCCCTGCAGGCAGGCAGGGATGTCTCTCAGCACCATGGGACTGGGGCTGTTCCCAAAGGACATCTCCATCTCTGCTGGCAGTGGGAGAGGGTGGTGAGCAGGGGCTCTGGGAAGTATTTCCCTGCTCCCCTGTGAAAAAGGAGGCAGATTTGTCTCAAATGTGATGATGTGCTTGGAAAGACAAGACTGAGTCAGGTGGTGCTTTGGGAGAGCTCTGGCTTGCTGTCCATCTAGTAGCCATTCTGCTAAATGTGTGTCTTGACATATAAAAGCATAAACAATGGATCAGTATATTTCAATAAATGTATATGCAGAGCCATGAAAAAGGGATCCTACACAAATCAGCATTGCATTTGTGCTCGGTCTAGAATGGCTTCATTTTGAAGTTGCATCTTAAATTTCCTGGATGCTTGCAGCACCAAATTAAGTGTTTTTCCAAGCACTTTTTCTGGTTTCAAGCAGTTCAGGATTCCCTGCTGTCTTCCTCACAGTTTTTCTCCCCAGCACTCTCTTGGCCTACCTGGCTCGTTCATTTGCATATCAAAGAGAATATTTAATTAGTTCCTTATTGCTGCTGCTCCTATCTTTCTGTCCTCTCAGCAAAGATTTAATCTTCCTTCACCCATGGTTTTGTCAAAGATCATCCTGTAAACTAGGTATGAATAGTAGGGGTTTGTTTCAATAATAGTGAAATAAGATATTTCTGCAGGATTCCTTCCCATTATAGGAAAAAAAGGCAATGAGTAATTGTTAATATGCAGGCTGAATTTGAAAAATTCTTTAAAAGAAGACTCATTGGTCTCAGGTAGGAGTCTTGCTGGCACACCTACCATTTGTCTTCTGTAAACTATCGCAGGGAGGATGCAAAAAATAAATATGCAAATGACCCCCCAGCATTACTACATGACCTAAACTACAGGATAATCTTCTTTCAATACTCCTCCTTACTGCCTAATAGCCAGGTTTTAGCTTGAAAACAGAGTACCCTTAGAAATAAATTTTCGTCTTTAGAAAGGGATATGTCTTTTTTCATTTATTGCTGTCACGGAACATTAGGTTTTCTATTTGATAGATTATTATTAATTAAGAGTAAGTATTCTATTCTCAATAAGTCTGAATTCTAGACTTCTGGAAAACTGGAAAGTTAACTCTATACGACATAATCTGTAACTGGCTTGCCAGTGCATGTTATTCTCATGTAGCATTAGCAGATGGGTCCAGGGCACTGCACAATATTTCTACAGTTGTTTTTTATTGATTTCCAGAAACACGGGCCCACACTTCATTACATTTATTTATTTTAAAGTGTATATTACAGGGCTACATCTACAAGGTCTGTGTGTTTCTTCTGCTATGTGTTTGTTATAAATAATGAGAGCAGAATGCTATCTTTACCAGCACACACTGTCTAAGTCAGCGTGGACTCATCTTGAGGTCAAGAGGGCAGTCTTGAGATGTGTCTGATTCTCCCCTTGTTTCCAGTGGTCAAGTAATTAGCACTGGCTGGGCATTTACAGGAAGCTCCTCTTTTCTTTGATTTTGGTGAGTGCAGGAAAATACAAAGCCGTAGACTGCCTTTAAGGGGTTTTATTTTTTTCATTCCCCTGGTTTCTGTGTTTCAAAAAGATAGAACAAAGACTGAGTTACCACACTGTAAACAGAGAAATATTTTGGATTAAGGGAGAATTAAATTGAATTGTAACTGCATTACTTTATATTTCTCTGATCTTAGTCTGAGATATGTTGGGAAATCAGAGTATTCTAAATACTGTTTAAGCCATAGAACCTGCCTCATGCATTTCTGAGGCCAGGTGTTCAGGGTTATCCTGCACCTGTTGGACTCAGTTTGTGGAGTTCAGGGTGGATGCTACAGAAGGGTACGTCTGGCTGACACTAAATACTTCATTTCAATTAAAAAGGAGGAGGAAACAAAGCCAGTGTATTTGGGGGAATGAATAACTAAGGAAGAGCATTACTGGGGCTCGGGTCTAACAACGTAATCTAACAGAAGAGGATAATTCAGCCTGAAATGGCTAAGGAATAATCTAGCCTTCAAGCATAATGTAGCATTTTATTGCATAATTTTTAGGTTTTTGTAACCTCTTTCCTATACTTCAGGTTAAAAGCTTAATATAATGTCTCAGTGAGTAAGATTTGCTTTGTTTTCCCCTTATGGTGATAAATTCCTGTAAAGCTCTCCCTAATGGTGTAAACATATGACCAAAATAGGAGAAGGGCTGAAGGCACAAAAAAAAGCAAAGGTGTTAAAGCAGTGCATATGGCATGACAGCTAAAGGGTTGCCAAGAACCCCAAAGAACCCAAAACAAACAAGTTTCTGGAAATAATCCCAAGCAATTATGCAGCAAAGAAATAATGATGAAATAGAAGAGCTGCTTGAGAGGGATTACTTGCTGTTACTGCTGCCACATGAATAGACTCAGTTCTCTGTGAATGCAATGAGTGTACTTCACCTTTACAAAAGGTAAAGTACTGGCAGCTGATTGGGAATATCCCTGTGTAGACAGCTTTCCACGCTGCTGGAGTGCTATCTTTGCCTTGATCTCACTTCTAATCCCTTGATCCTCTAATGAGTATAAAGTAATGTTTTTCATATGTAGTTAGTCACACCTTTCCTGTCAGCTCTGTGAAGATGTGAGGAGCTGCACTGATGGTAACTCAACACCAATCTGTTATTTCAGCAAAAGGAAGTGATAAAAAGTACAAAGCAGGAGCAGTGGGGAGAAAGAAGGATAGCCTTCCTGCCACCAGCAGAGCCTTTTTATGGATCTTGGGACAGAAGGTCTTTCCAGTGACCTCAGACATTAAAGATTTCTCGCTGTACTGCTTCATGGGGATTTTAGGATACTGTTTTGTAAAACTGGCTTGTCTGCTTGCAGAACATCATTTTATAGAATGTCTTGTAGGCAGCACAGGTTCTGATTCTAGACAACATCTGTCTATGTTTTCCTGGGCTTTGAAAAATGAATACAGTAAAAATATCAAGACTTCAGATCAAAAATCTGGCCTTTAAGGTAACTCACTGAGGGAGCATTATTGTAGTTCATAAATACTATGCTCAGTTAAAAACATTAGTAAAAAAGACTGTTGAGTGTCTTAAATAGAGTATTAGGATATCTTAATGATAGATCCTTCTTTTATTAACTGCTTGTATGTCATTGTGCAAATCTGTGTCTACTGCTGACTCTGTAAGAAAAAGTAGCTTTTCTGAAAGGAAAAAGTAGCTTTTCTGAAAGAAAAAAGTAGCTTTATTTGTAAAAAACTGGTGTTTCTTTGCATCCCCAGTTTTCTACTGATGGGGGGAAAAAACCCAGTTGTTCAGCCTATCACACTTGAGGGATAATTTGAAACTAGTAAACTTTTACACCAACCTTTTCTCTTGAATAATTCTGATCTGTGTGTGCATAGCATAGTGCTTTTGTTTTATAACTTACTATCTGTTTATCTAAGTTACTAACAGGGCAGGAGGGGCTTAAGTTAAACAAAAAAGTGAAAAATCAGTTCCTAAATTTTGAATAGTTTTGTCTTTCAGTAATTCAGATTTCTTGAGTGTCAGAAAGTTTCAAAAACTTTGAACTGAATGTGTACATATATTATGAGCATCTTATCCAGTTGATATTTTACCTTCTGTCTTTCATTTAACTGGAAATCAAGGGTAACTTAAATTGCAAAAGAGTTGTTTTCTAGTTTTCTTGGGGAAAGGATTGTTTTCTTAGGGACAGTCCACTGTCCTGGTCATATTTAAATTTGATTTCTTGCTATCTCATTTTTGAAAAGAAGCATCTACCTTCACTGTTTATTCGCATTAATGCTTAACTGTGTTGCTTTTTTTCTGTAGGATTGTGGAAAAGGGATACTACAGTGAACGAGATGCTGCTGATGCTGTCAAACAAATCCTGGAGGCAGTTTCTGTGAGTATTATCTGGCATATCATGCTCAGCACCTGATCTTTCATCCACAGTGGCTTAGTAAATACTTGTGTGTGAAAGAGGCAGTGTGCACAAGTTTCCTCCGACAATTAATTTCATATTCATAATTTTTGAGGTAATCAGTGACACTTTAAAGAATTGCATATCAATCAGAAGGACAGTACTGCTGAGAGAGAGCAGAATAATGATTGCTGCCAGTAGCTTGTGCAGTTTCTAATATACCTTCTTCCTCTATATGTTTTGTGCTTTTCAAATATTGGAATTTTTTACACAACATTTTCACATTCTATCCCTTTGAGAAAGGTATACAGATTCTTGAGGAAGGCTTCTAGTGTCTATATACAGTATTTCTGTACATTTTCTGTGCTTCTCAGTCACTTGTAGCTCTTCCGTCTGATTTCACACTAGATGTTCTCCAAACAAGCAATCAGATGCTGGGGAAATACTTAAGAAATTAATTTGTCCAATGTCCAGTGTATGTGTTGGTACTGTTCACTTCCAGTACAGAAAAAAGGGGACAAGGGGGAAGAGAGGTCAACCTGCAGGGCTCATTTGAAGGATGTTAGTGGTGAGGCAGGTTCTGCACAGGCCATCCATGGAAATTCAGTGTCAGAGGAGCTATCCTCAGAAAAGGACAGGTGGTGATGACTGGCCTCTGTGGAAGGTATCTAGAGATGAGATTACTGGTTACAGCAGTAATTCTGTTCATCAGAAGGAACAGGGCAATGTGGGCATGTTTACCTGGGATGATAACAAAATACCTCAGTGTGAAAAGCCCCTATTGGTATTATTTGTGAGCCTGTTCACACTAAATAAGATGTGAGAACTGGTGTTTGCAACACTAACTGCACATACTGCAAGACCATGCATGTTCACTTCATGGTCTGTTCTGAATGATCTGATGTCTACTGTGTCACTCTCATCCAAAGAAATCTAAATCATGTATTTTGCAGCACATCATAATGCATTTGTATAAACTTTTTAAATTGGCTCAGATTATTATTTTATTACTAATTTTTTCTTTCCATTGAAGTGCCCCAGTTAAGATGGGTCTACATTATTTAATATTCTTTTACCAAAAAAATGGTGATTAAGTTTTGCTGAAACATATTTCAGAAGGTGTTTAAGCTCTTTATTTTAAAGCCAGAAACACAGAATCACAGAATCACAAAATCACAGAATCACTAGGCTGGAAAGACCTTCAAGATCATCAAGTCCAACCCAGCCCTAACACCTCAACTAAACCATGGCACCGAGTGCCACATCCAGTCTGTTCTTAAACACACCCAGGGATGGTGACTCCACCAACTCCCTGGGCAGTCCATTCCAGTACTTTATCACTCTTTCTGTAAAAAACTTTTTCCTAATATCCAGCCTGTATTTCCCTTGGCACAGCTTGAGGCTGTGTCCTTCTGTTCCGTCAGTGCTGCCTGGAGAAAGAGACCAACCCCCATCTGACCACAGCCACCTTTTGGGAAGTTGTAGATGGTGATAAGGTCACC
>VZSE01000268.1:0-21156 GCA_013398275.1 Promerops cafer
AAGGGAGAGGCGACAATGGAGAGGGAAGGGGGGCGGTCTATGGGGGCGTGACGTCATCGGCGCGCGGGGCGGTGGCGCCGCCCGGACACGGCCATGGCGGGGGACGCCAGCCCGGGCCGGGACCCGCGCCACCCTCCGCACGTGTCACCGCCGTGCCCCTGGCGCTGAGTCCGCGGAATGTCAGGGAAAATCCCTCCAAGGCCGCCGGCTCTGCACCCGCTGTCCCCTCGGCCGCTGTCCCGTCGTGCTGACAGCACCTCGGCCCGGGTGTGGAGGGGACAGGCCGGGTGTCCCCGCACCGCCCGACGCTCTGTGGGCGCCCCCACACGTAGGAGGAAACCCCGCTGGGTTTGGTGTTCGGCTTCCAGCAGCGAGGGACAAACGCGCCCAAAAAAAATGGGAATTTGGGGTACCCGAAGGAGCTGAGCGGGACAGGGTTGTTGGAGTGAGGGAGCTGGGCACGGGGCTGGCTGTGGGACTGTGGGCACAGAGCCACCGGTTTTTGGGATGAGATAATGGATTTTAGGTGGAATAGGCAAAGGAGACAGGAATGGCCAAACAATCAGCCCAAGCATTTGGGGTTGGAGTTCTCCGTTCTACAGGAAATGTGGTGGGTGGTTAAGTGCTAGGTGGGATCCTCCAGGAAGATCTTTATCCCAAAATCATTGAAACTAGAAATACCTTTTTCTGGAAGAGCCAAAGGATTCCTTAGGAAAAGGTGCCAGGCAGGAGAGGGAAAACCAAGCCCTTTGTGTGCTCCCCACTCCTGCGGGTTTGGGTGACAGCAGAATTTGGGCAGAGCCAAAGAACCTTCTGCTTCCCTTTAGATGAATTATTGGGAGCAATTCCGAGCCAGCCCAGTCCAAGGAGAGCTGGGAGCAGCCAGCTTGGAGCCAGAGGGTGATAAGCTGCTTTGGGATGATGGATGAGATCCATCAGCGCTCCGGCTGCCTCCCAGGGTTCGGTATCTCCTCAAGAAATTCAATATTAAAATGTTATGTATAGCTCTGCTCTCATTTCCCTCTTTTTGCCTTACTATTTTTTTTTTCCCCAGGAAAGAGCCACATAAGAGTCAGACCCAGAGCTGGGCAGGCTGCCAGAACCCTGGCTAGTTTTCCTTTAATTTCTGGAAAGCTCTGTATTTCATATCCATATTATTCCCTGGATAAGCACAGACCACACGTGCCCAGCAGAGGTCCAAAGGGGTCATGGATTATGGGAATTCTGTCAAAATCCAGCCCGACCGGGTGAAATGTGCCCTTGGTTCATTGGGCAACAGGTTTGCACTGGGACAGGACAGCAATGAGCAAACATTCCAGCTGTTCCAGGACTTGGGGAAGAGGCTCTGCTGAGGGTGGGGATGATCAAAACAAGCTGATGTTTAACCCGTGGGGGGAAGTATCCCAGAGAGAACTCCAAATGGACATATTGGGATTTGTGGGACATGCTTTAGGAAGAGGAGACCATCAGCCTCTGGGGTTTCTTGTATCTCACCAAACCCAACCAATGTCAATAATAACAATTAACAACAACAACAATAATAATTATAACAACAACAACAATTAATAACACATCAATAATAATGGATATGCAGCACCTCTGCCTGTCTCAGTCTTGGGAAATGGGACTTCTCAAATCATGAAGGGATTTAAACCTCCCGTGTTCTCAGATAACAACTCAACAGCCTGGAAAACCAGATTTCTTTTTCTGGAAGAACAGAATTTTCCCAAGTAACGTTGGTAGTGCTGAACATTCTGCTTCAAGGGAATGTTTGGTCAGACTGCAGGGTAGGAGTGGGAATGCTCTGCAGGGCCCACGGGTGCTCACCTGCCTAGCTCCTGCTCCATCATCTCCCAGTCCTCATCTCCCTGCTGTTATTTCCTGGACCTTTATCTCCCTGCTATTAATTTCCGTTTTCTTTGTCTCCCTTATCCATCATCTCCCTGTCCATCATCTCCTTGTTCATTGCCTCCCTGCTCATCATCTCCTGTCCTACATCTCCCTGTCCTCCACGTCCCTGCATCTCATCTCCTGGTCCAGCCTTTCCCTGCTCATCATCTCCTGTCCTTTGTCTCCCAGTCCATCATCTCCTGGTCCATCTCCTCCCTGCTCATCACCTTCTGTCCCCTCCTGCTCCATCACCTTCCAGCCCTTCACCTCCTGCCCATCCCTTGCTGGGACGGCAGCGCCAAGACCCCGAGGGATCCGTCGGAGCCCCCCGGGTGCCTCCCGCTGTCCAGCCCCGGCGGGGCCCCCCGAGCCCTTTGGGAGCCTTTTCGCCCCCACTGCCCGGGGGCGGTGGTGGCGGGGCGGGACCGGGGGCGGCCCCGGGCACGGTCCCCCTGGAGCGGCGGCGGGCGCGGCGGAGCGGAGCGGAGATGCCGTACCTGCTCATTAGCACCCAAATCCGCCTGGTGAGTCCCGGCGGGACCTCTGGGGGTGGGGAATTCCGGGGGGCGGGCAGGGACCGACCGAGGCGAGCGCTGAGACCCGCTCAGCCCGCGGTGCCACCGTCACCGGCGCCCCGCTGCGACCCAGGGATGGGCTGGCCCTGCTGCTGCTGGGGGGTCGGGGGGTGATGCAGGTTTGGGGGACCCCCAGCACGGCCAGGCTGTGCCCCCCGTGAGAGCCCCCGGTGCCCCCATCCCGGCTCTGCTGCCGCCAAACCCTCCTGTCCCGAACAGCGACTCACTGGGGAAACTTGCGGCAGGATGCCACGAACGCCAAAGGGACGGCTCCACTTGTCCTCGCAGTTGGTTTTCCCTCGTCCCCAAACAGCCATTCCAGGGTGGAAAACGCGGCCAAGGGAGTGGGCATGGCTGGGGCTGACAGGAGCCGGGCAGTGGTTGGGATCGCTGGCTGGGATCACCATCTGGGAGCACTGGTGGATTGCTGGCTGTCACGATCAGATAAAGCCACAAAGCAAACGTTCCTCCCTGGCACTGGCACCCACATCCCGCAGGGCTCTGTAGGAGCCCACAGCTGTGTGTTTATCTGGGGTTTCCCTTTTCCCGACAATCATCCCCCTCCCGAAGCCTGGATCTGCTGCTGTGGTTTGGGGCAGGAAGCAGAGACACTGAAAACAGCAAATGAGCAAAGGGAGGGAGTTGTGATGGACACTGCTGCTGCTGCCACTGGAGATGTCCCAAAGGAAGCAGCAGTGGATTGGGAATGGGGATGTGTGGGGATGCTGCAGCACCAAAGTATCTGCTGGCAGTGGCATTTGGGATCATACAAGTTGATTGAGTGAATATGGATGAGGTCCAGGAAGGGGCACATGGATTATGGCACTGGAGGGAAGAGCCTGGAGCAGCAGGGCCCAGTCTGCCCTCCAGAGACTTTGGAAACTCTGCTCTTTACCGAAGGGGCAAAGCAAACATTTCCAGCATGAAACTTGGCATCGAGCTGAGGCTGGAAACCTCCCGTCCTGGCCTTGCACGGGTGAGCAGTGGCCAGGACTGAGGGCCCCTCCCAGGATGGGCTGATGGCAATTCCCTTCCTTAAGGGCTCTCACGGGAGCTGTGCTGGGAACAGGGGGGTGGCCGTGTCACCGCGTGTCACTCACCACTCTGTGCCTGTCCCACAGGAGGTTGGGCCCACCATGGTGGGCGATGAGCACTCAGATCCCCACCTGATGAGTATCCTGGGGGCCACAAAGAGGAGCTCGCTGGGGAACAACTTGTAAGTCCTCCTCTCCTTGTTTTCCCAAGAAATGCAGAACATTTTCACTCCTGGAATTCCTCACGGCACCTTCCAGCTGTACAGTTAATCCCGGGTCTCGCATGTGTCCTGTTAATGAGGAAATGCTGCCTGATACTTCACTCAGTTCTTTATTTTCCCTTGCTTAGACCCTGTTTTAGCACCTGACTCCCCTTTCCCTCTCTGGGTGCCATCCCTGCCTTGCTCTGCCTGTGGCCTTTCTTGGCGCTGAGACACCTGGAATGCTCACCCAGCTCTGTCCATCCTGTCCCTCCCAGCTGCAGTCTGTCTGTCCATCCCATCCTGCTCTCCAGTGCAGCTCAAGGTTGCACCCGAGCCAGCCCTTCCCAACAGCTCCCAAATCTTTTCCATGGGTAGCTGAGCTCTGGGGTTGGAGCTGCTTCCCATTGTGTCGCCCCTGACTCCACCCCCTCCGCTGGCGTGTTCCCAAGCCGTGGATATTTGACACTTCTCCACGTCCCCACCTCTGCCCACGCAGAGTTTGACCCCAGCCTTTAGCCAAATGCTACTCAGAGATGTGACCAGCATCTTCCTCATGGTTTGGCCCACCTTTTTTTCCTTTTATTCCTCACTTGATATCCCACTTCCTGGGGAAAAAAAGCAAACCAACCAAACAAAAAAAACAAAAAAAACCCCAAACAAACAAACAAACAAAAAACCCTCAAAAAAAAAAAAAAAAAAAAAAAAACCAAAAAAAAAGTGAAGTAAGACACTTGGACAGTGCACNAACACAATGGCAAAGCAAAACAAACCCCCAAATGCAAAAGAACTTGAGCAGCTTGATTCCTGCTGTATCCCATGTGCTGTGGTGTGGAGAAGAAGGAGGAAAAGGAGAAGGATGAAGCATTAAAACAGAAGGTGCATCTCATCCCAAATGTTCCCAAGCTTCCATCCCTGGAGCTGGGAAAACCCTCCTACTCAGCACCAGCCTGGCTAACACCAAGGGCTGGATCCTTGGCTGCTGCAGCACTAAAAATCTGAGTGGGGTGGGAAATGTTAATAGTAAGGAGATAAAATGTAAGTATTGAGGGCTCCCCCCTCCCATCCCAGCTGCATTGCTGGGGGGTTTGCCGGGCTGATCCGTCTCCGTGCTGCTATTCCCAAGCCCGTGGGTGGGCAGAGATTGGCAGCAGCGCCAGCGTCGTGCTGCCACCCGCCGTGCGCAGCCCGCAGTTACGCAACGGGATGGGAGACAGAGCGGGGAGAAACACAACAGGCTCCAAGAAGGAACTGGATCCTGAGAGATTTGGGCAAGGATCCCTGGGATTCAGGTGGAAAAGGAAGGCAAAGGCAGATAAAAGCCTCTGCGGTGCCTGCCCCAGCAGCTGGGGGAGCCACAGCGCTGTAAGGACCAGAAGCACCCAAGTTCTGCTTGTTTTGGAGAAGGGATACGAGCTTCCTATGGGATCTCCCTGGTGGATTCACCACCTTTCTCCCCTCCCCGTGGCCCGGAGCGTTTTGAGCTCCTCTTGCCCCACCTGCTCTTTGGCATGGCCTGTGTCACAGCTGGGAACTCCGCTGTGTCCCCGCGGCACATCCCTGCGGCGCAGCACGTCCTCCCCGTGTGTGCCTGAGCAGTGGGGAAAGTCCCCTGGCTGGAATGTGCCTGCTGGCACCCCCGAGAGCACAGCCACGTGCCAGTGGGGCGAGCCCGGCCGCCTCCTCCAGAAAACCAACCGGGGCTGGGAGCTCCAGGATCTGCAGCGTGGCCAAGCAGGATTTTCTATCCCCAATTCCTTCATGAGCAGAGCCTGGCTATGGGTGCTGCAAACCCCCTTCCTGTAGCACCTTGGGCCCCAAAACTTTAGCCATGACCTTGTTGGGAGCCTGAAGGAAAAGCCCGAGCAGCACAGACCTGCTGGGAAACTGGGATGTACAGGTGAAGCTGAAATCCCTGTAACGAGGGAGCACACGGATCCTGTTCCACAGCTCTGCACAGAGACATGGCCCCTCATTAAGTCCCACAAGGTGTGGGGAGCAGGGATGTGGTCCCTGCCCTCTCACCTGGGGTCAGTGCCCTTGGGGCAGCCAGGTGAGGCAAGGGGTGGGGTGGGGTTTACCTGGAAGAAAAGGCTTTGCAGGTACCCAGCCCCTCCATCCCGACTGGATGCACACGGAGACGGCAGCATATCTGATACCACAGTGTGCAATCTTCATTTCCCTCAACACACTGCTGGGATAAAGCCCTGGGAACTCCTGCCTCCTGCTTTTAACTCAGCTACTCCGTTTTTTAGGTTCCTACAAATCCCTGCCTCTGCTACTTCCTCTGAATAATGGGAATAATATTTACCAGCTCCCACTGTGAATCTGAAGGGTATGTGGCAACCCTTCTGGAGAAAGAACAGACTTCAAAGACACTTATAATAATGCACATTATCTTTGCACCACATCTATAATTACAGCCAAGTACAGTCTGTCTTGAGAAACTGGAAAATCTCTCACATCTTGGGTTATTTCATGCTTTAAAGCACTCCCAGCTCCAGCACGGCTCCAAAATCCAAGCAGGAGCAGCTTTGGAAAGGCTTTTGGATCTTTTTTTATCATTATTAGTAGGAAAAGCAGGAGAGGCTTTATTCAGGTGCCCAAACAGGATCCCCAGTGATCCTGTAGCCCATCATTATCTGCTTATCTGGCACTGCGAGTCAGCTACAGCTGAGCTGCTCTGGGCCTCATCCCAAAAGTTGTGTCAAAGGAGAGGCTGGCACATCCAGTGCCAAAGGTCCCACTGGCCAGCTCAGGTCAGCTGTCCCCACCCACTTCAGCCCACTCTGTGCCTGGTCCCTTCACTGGAGAGCAGTGTCGCAGCCCTGGAGCTTCTGGGATTGAGGGGTAGGAATGTGGGACAGCTTCTGCTCCAAGCACAGAGTCAGCTCAAACCAACGGGGAATCAGAGCTGGACAAGGATCCCAGTATCAGCTCCCAGACACTGCTGGGACAGAGGAGCCTGACACCTCCGTGCAGGATGGATGACTACTGGCTTTCCAAAGGTTTCCCACCTGGCTGAAAGCAGCACTTTGTTCCAATCCCCTAATTCCAACAGTCTCTCAAACCCACCCATCTCACAGACATGCTCTGACATAGGCAGAACACTGGGATTTCTTTCCTTAGAAAGACCTGAATCATTCCTCTCCTCCTCCATGAATTCCCGGGTATGTTAAAAACTTGCTCACTGTGTTAACCTGTGAATCCTCTGCTGCAGTGTCAGCCCACTTACCGAGCAGCATGTGCCTCTGGACAGCCACATTCCCATTCAACCTGATCCTTCCCTCCTGGACAGGATTCCCGTGGTTTGGCACCTCGGGCTGTGCCTTCCCCTGGGGTTAACCAAGGCCCTGTGTCACACACGCCTGTGCCAGGTGTGGCCGCTGGTCTCACAGGGATCAGGAGCCAGGCAGGCTCACTTCCACCAGGAAATTCCCATCTCTCCCTCCCCCAGCTCACCTTATTCCCATCTTTCCCGGGTGCAGCTGTGAGTACTACGTGAACGACGCTCCGCGCGTGGTCCTGGACAAGCTGGAGAGCCTCGGCTACCGCGTGGTCAGCATGACCGGCGTGGGCCAGACCCTGGTCTGGTGCCTCCACAGGGAATAGCTGGGGAGAATCCTGCGCTCCACCCCGACAACATCCTGCTGGACATCATCTTATAGGACTGACAGCAAGTTTTTCCCCCTAAATTCCTTCCTGTCCCAAGCACTTGGACAGGGGGAGGAACGGCGCAGAGGCAGAGCTGGACCCAGTGGAATTTTGCCACCCCTCTTCCATTTCCCAAGAGCAACGGGAAGGAAGGTATGCCCAGAATCAGACAGAGGGAACAGATGGCTCCAGCTCTGCCTTCAGCAGGATGGCAGTCTGGCAAATTCCAGCTTTTTACATTTTAATCATGTATTCAGCATGCCCTGCAGGAAGCACAGTAACAGCCCCGTTTGCCTCCTCCTCGGGCTGCCCCAGAGAGCTCCAGAGCTCCGTGCCTTCTCCTGGGCCAGGGGGTTAGGGAGGGACACCAAGCATGGACACCATCCCATCTCATCCCTGAAATCCAAGGGGGAACCACTAAACTTACTCCCAGTGCTCCGAGAATCCCTTCCCTTGGCAGCAAGGCCCGTTTCCATCTCAGCAGCACCACCAAACTTCCAGATCCCAGACTGCTATCCAAGCCTAACATGGGATTCCCAAAATAACACAGAAAGGTTGTGTGACTATTCCAGGTGCAGGCTCTAATCCCAACACTGCTGGAATGTTTGGGACTGTGCACGGGTCCTGCTGTGGGGGTAACACCAATAAAACATTGCTCTAAGGAGACCAACGTCCTTCTGTGGGTTGTTTAAAGCTGTTGCCAAATCCCTCTGGATGCACGGCTCCTGAACGAGCTTTCAGGAATTAAAAGCTCCAAGGTTTGGTGTTCTGATGGCACCTCTCACACCTTGTCCCATGAGGATGGGGCAGCTGCTCTGGGCACGCACACTGACAGGGTAGCACCTGCCTTCTGTGAACCTCAGGCAGCCATTCCTTCCCCAAACCTGGAAAGGGATAAGGGCCGCAGTCCCTGGGAGTTTCTATTCCCACAACACCTTTAAAAAAAAGGAGGTTTATTGGCTTAAATTAAGAAACAGCTCTGGTGGGGGGGAGACAGAGGGGTGGGGAGAATCCATACTCTCGTGCTAAGTGTGGGACTTCTCCTCCTTGTCTTCCCGCTGGAGCTGCTCGATGAGCTGCTGCCTCTCGGCTGCCTGGCGCATCCTCATCATCACCAGGCTCTCGTAGTCCCGCTCCGACACCACCGACGCCTGGGAAGGAGCAGGAAACACACACAACCCCTCAAGGACAGCACACACTCCCAGGCCTTCCCCAAATCCCCCTCACAACACCGGTGCTCCGGGCAGGAAGCGGTTTGATCCCACAGAAATTGGGTGAGGTGAGTGAAAGCTGCCTGGCTACAGGAAATAACCAGGAATTGTTATTAAAATGATTATTAAAAATAACAAGCAATAAGTGTGGTTGATGAGACAGGGGCAGACACGGAGCCAGCATTCCATGAGGCTGGATGGGGCATTATTTTGGATGACAAGATCACCCTGCACCTACAGCGTTGGTGCCCAGCGTCCAGCGTCCACTTTACCTATTATAAAGGCTAATGCCATAAAAAATCAAACCTTTCTGGATTAGTCATGGAAGTGACTAACTTCCAACTGTCTGACAGTGCTGCAGCCTTGGCACAGGTTTCCCAGAGGAGCTGGGCTGTCCCTGGATCCCTGGAAGCGTTCCAGGCCAGGCTGGACAGGGCTTGGAGCAACCTCGGATAGTGGAAGGTGTCCTTACCCTGAGGTGGAACTGGATGGGCTCTAAGGTCCCTTCCCACCCAAATCATTCCAGGATTCTAACAGCTTCCATCAATGCCCTTAGAGGTCTTTTCCACCACAAACAATTCCGTGATTCTAGGTGGCTGCAGAAAGAAAACCACCAGGGATGTTCCCAAACCTGACACAGGAATGGAACAGTTTTCCAAAGCTCCCAGAGCCTCCCTGCTGCGTGTGGCACAACTGTCACATCAAGGCAGTTGATTGCAGACTCTGCCTAATGAACGTGGGCAGCAGATGACAGCTGCTCCGGTGCTATGGTGCTGCTTCCAAAGCCATTCCACACTAGTAGGTGGCCGTGCTATTTTGGATGTATGAAAGCACTGCAAGGCTTGGAAACATCCAGCTCGTTCCTTGACAGCTCAGGTGGAAAAAAGAGTGCCTTGACAGAAGGTGAATGGAACAAACCCCCTTCATATTCATTTTTCTAGGAAGTGGGTTAAGTGGTGATCACAGAGAATCACGGAATCCCAGAATGGTTTGGGTGGGAAGGGATCTTAAACATTATCTGGTTCCAATCTCGTGCCATGGGCAGGGACACTTTCCACTAGCCCAGGCTGCTCCAGCCTGGTTTTGAACACTTCCAGGGATGGGGGGCAGCCACAGTTTCTCCAGATATTGAAGGATTTCTTAGGAAGCAGAAGGGATACAAAGGCAATAGAATGCCTAAATAAGTCTCTGCATGGAAACATGGGCGAGTGCAATTCCTTATCCTGTGCCAGCAAAGTGGCTCCTCCGGCTGTGAGGACACAATGAAAGCCCACAACAGATAAGGAACATCAAGAGGGAAATTAAGAGTCTAATTGGTGTGTTAGGAGCCACCTGAGCGAAATGACCTTTGGGTACTGGCAGCAGCAGTGTCTGAGAAAGCACCGATGGTATCAGCCCTCAGCCGGGATCCTTCCAAGTCCCATCCACCAACCCCAGGAATTTGCTGGGCTGGATGGAAGAGCCTGCCTGACACTCATGCAGATGAATCACCCACGCAAACCTGAAGCCCCACCTCACACTGGGATTGAAATTTAAAACAGCCAGGAGATTATCTGCAGCCTGGTTTGGGAGCTCTGCTGACATGAGGAACCCTCGGAGTGGCAGGAGGGAGAACAGCCTGATCCAGGTGGGCTCCCAGCACGTGCTCCCGGGTGCCTGAGCGTGGGCTGAGGCTCTGCCACTCCACACACCTACTTCCTGCAATCCTGGCAATTACCAATCGAGTAAAACCCAGTTTCTGACGTGGCTGACTCAGCAAGGGCTTGGCTCAAAACAAACACATCCACGCAGGGAGCCGCAGCCCGGGAAGCAGCGACGGGTGGCACATGAAGGGACAGCGGCGGCAGCGCTGGGGAGTTTTGGCTTGCTGGGTCCAACCTGGATGAATTCCTGGACTCCTGGCTGAGCTCTTCCCGGACTTGCTTCTTCAACCTGGTAAGTGTGGCAGGCCCAGTTCTCCGAGTGCTCCAGCAGCTTCTCCTTTCCTCTCCTGGACTCCTGGCTGCTCCAACAGGGCGTAAGTCTCCTTTGCACTCCGTTCTCCCAGCGCTGACTCCTGCATTGTCGCTCTTTACATTCCCCTTCTCCTGTATTCCCCGGGCTCCTTCGGTGGGACTGAGTCACCGTCTCGTTCCCAGCCACCCACGGCGCTTTTCCGGCGGTGCCCCTCCGCAGAAGGTGCCTGGTTACCATGGCACCCGAGTGCCCTTCTGTTCTAGATGCCAGATTAGATCTGTTCTCATGGTGACTGTGCCTCTGCTGTTCCCCAGCAGCCCGGAGCCGCAGCACACGTTTATCGAGCTCACTCACACACCGCTGCTCCTCTCTCACTCCTTGAGAGCCAAGCCAAGCCAAGCCAAGCGCTCCTTGCCACGGCGTGGAGTTTGCATTTCCTGCACTACCAGCCTCTCTGTTTTCCTTGCAGCTCCGGGAACGGGCAGGAAGAGGTTGATCCTGTTGCGTGGCTCTCTGCTGATCCCTCGGCTCCCTGCCTGTGAGGAGTCAGCATTCCTTCTCCTCACTGCCTTTCCTCAGCATGGATACTTGGCGCAGGGGGTCCATCAAGTCCACCACCTTCTTCCGACGCTTCTCCCTCAGGAGGCACAAAAAGCTGGGCAACCAAGTCATCATCCTGAACCAGAACAGCCACACTCTGGACACGGATGGCCAGAAGAGGGATCTGAAGGACAAGTCTGAGTACCTGTCCTGTCAGAGCGAGCAGAACCTGGCCAAGGCACAAGCCCCTCCCAAGCCTCCCCGGCTGTACCTGGACAGTTCCAGCTGCCCCAACATCATCGATCACACAGATTCCCACTCCGACCTCTCCTTTTCCGATGCTGCTCCGTACCACAAAGCCACTCCAACGCACAAGGACCAGGCTACAGACCACGGCACCTCAGAGGCATGTCTCCCGAACAGCACCACTCTTCCTGACCTGGCTGACCCCTTCCTGTCCTTCAAAGTGGATTTGGGGCTATCGCTCCTCGAGGATGTGCTGCAGACCCTCAGGAAACAGAACCCGAGGGATTACGCCATTTGAAGGTATCCACAGTCCATCACATCCCAGTTACTCACTGCTGCTGCCAGTTCCTGCGATTCCGGCAGGAGGAAGGATGCTGGAGCGTGCCCGTTGTGTGTGGCCTGTTTTGTTGTCCTCGCCTCACCCTCCACAGACCATCCCTGTCCTTGCCAAGGAATCCTCTGGAGCAGAGCTCAGGGGCTCCGTGCTCAGGTGAGGGCACTGTCTGCTGTCTCGTGGGCAACTTTCCACTCTCCACCCCGGGAATCTCCCACTCCGGACTGCGCGCCCCATCCTCAGGGAAGACTGGCATTTTTTGGGAAAGACTTATTGTGGGGATGTGACACTGTGGGGCAGGGACACACAGGGATTTGTCATGGATCACTTGTGGAACAGCAGGCAGCCTGCAAGGAGGCAGCAGCACTGCATCCCGAAGCCAAAGCTTTGAGGCCTGAGAGACAGGACCTGGGGCTTCTCCTCCCACCACGATTGGATGTGAAAGCTCAAAGCTGTTCCTCCGTTTTTTCTCTTCCTCCTTGTGGGTTTCTTTTCCCTTAACTCCAGTGCACTCCCAGCCTGGAAACAGGTAAGCATCCAAGTAGGCTCCTGATACAGCACCAGCAGTGGATTTATCCTCCTGGCAGGACAAAAGATGTCTCTGACACTGCTGCCTCACGCATGCACAGAGCTCCCAGCTGTACAGACATAGAAGAATAAATGTATCTGTGACTGAAGTGTCTGGTTGCCTCATTTCATTGGGAACAAGCCACAGAAATCCCAGGCACCAGGAGCACAGGGTATCTGGAGTGGCCCAGGACCATCCTCCCTGGCACTGCAGGGTTTTATGACGGGGGGTGGGGAGGGGGGATACCAGTGTGGCTCTGAGGGAATGACAGAGCTGCTGGAACTTGATTTTCCCCTGAGGAGAGCCCACACAGCTTGGGGCAAGACAGGAACAGTTCCCCACTCTGAGCTGGACAGTGGTAAAGGCTCTGCCAGGCTGAGAACATTTTGGGCAGCACCAGGATAAACTGTTAAAAGAAACTATCAGTTCTTAACTTTTTGACTATTAGGGCTCTTTTAAAAAATAATGATAATAAAACCTCCATGCCCCTAGATAACCAGAAGCTTTGGAAGTGGCCACAGCAAAGTGCAGGGACATTCCAGGGAAGGCACAGCTCTTACCCTGCGAGGTTCACCTCCCAAGGTCAGATAATAGGAAATAAACCCTCTGAAACCTCTGAAGGAGCTGCAAGCAGGTACAAGAACACCAGGAGACAGGAGGCTTTTCTCAGGGCTGAATGGCTGAGGAGCACTGGCAGGGAGATTCCACTGCAGGAGCAGGGAAAATCTTCCCAAAACTGAGCATTGCATCCTGTTGGAGTAGCAAAACAAGCTCTCTGCAGCCACTGTGTGCTTTGAACCATCCCACAGCCACTGCTCTCAATAGCCTGGAGTAATACTGGCCAAGCCACAGCTTTTGGATTCCAAGGGGAACTGGAGCCTGCTTGGCCCCAGCAGCTCTCCAGGAACTGAACAACGTGCACCTGTTGCTGCAGGAGACAAGAAGGCTGTGCAAGACGAGCAGCTTCCACCTGGGAACTGCTTCCAAACCCCCTGGCTGGGGTCTGGCTGTCCTTTACCTGCAGATTTGGGCACTCAGGTCCTGGCTGGCTCTCCCAGGCAGGGAGCACCTGGCTGCCTGTCCCAGACAGGGAGCAGAGGATGAGTAGTGAGCGTGTTGCCATGAGAACGCTGCAGGTTTGGGCTCCTTCCTGAAGCAGAGCAGGGAAGGAGCTGCTTTTGCACAGAGTGGGAACAAAACAGGGGTGGATTCAGACAAAAACAGAGGGGGGAAGCGAATAGGAAGCAAGGGCAGCTTAAATCAGAATGAGATAAGTGTAGCCTGGAAGCAAGAACGTGGAGCCTGGTGGCTGGGAAGGCAGGCTGGGTGTGAAGGGAAGAGGCAGAGGGAACAAGGATCTGGGAGCTCACTCTGCACAGTCTTGAACTGGAGAGCACAAGCTAAGTCAGCTGGAAGCAGATCAGCCAAGAGGAGCTGTAAACACATTACAGGTTTTAGAAGCATCCTCGTGGATGCAGCAGGAGGATTTGGGGAGGGTCTGGAGTAGGAACAAGGAAAAGCAGGAAAGAGAGCAGCATGGAGATGCGAGGCTGCAGTGCAATCCCAGAAAGTGCAGCTTCTTACAGCTAAGAAGCAACAGAAAGGACAGCACAGCACGAGCTGTGCAGCTCCTGGGAAGGATGCAGGTCCCTGGCAGCAGCTCCTCAGCATTCCCAGAGCCAGGTGGGATTGAGGAGGCTGTGCTGGGCAGAGGTGAGTCACCAGCACCGTGTGCTGCTTTCCTGCTCTCCCTGCTGCCCCACCACACTAATCCTGCACCACAGGCAGACGCTGCACTTCCACACTAACAAGCTCTGGCCATGGAAACAGGCCAAGACAAACTGAGGGATCTGAACCCACAGAGGCTAGAATCCACTACCTAGCTCCAACTGCACCAGCAACCCCCTTTGGTAGGAATGAGCCAGTTCTCACTCTCTGCTAGTGAGAAATTCTCAACTAACATGCTTTAGATTCTGCTTCTTGTCCCAGTTTCCTTCCTAACACTCTGGTGAATCTCCTGTGGCTCTCCCTGGTCCTGCATGGACAGGATAACAATCAGGAGCTCTGATGCATAATTACAAATAACATAAATAAAATACTTAATAAAACATCAAGAGAGTGAATGCACTGAACAATCTCACAAGCTTAAAATATCTAGGGAGTGAACACACAAAAGGGTATTTAGTTTGATATTGCTGTCTCCTCCCTCCTGCAGACCCTAAGAACAGAGGTTTGCTTCTAGCATTGAAACTTCCTCCTCCTGGGAATGCAGTGACTCTCCAAGACTCTCTAAAGGAACCTTTCAGCAGCTCTCACTCAGAGGATTCCAACAGCCAAGACATACTCAAAAATCCCATCAGAATGGCACTGAAAGCTTTGGGCTGAGCAAGGAACATCCTTGTCCCTCACTTGGGAGAAAGGGAATGTGTGAAGATCCAGTCATCCCAGTAACTCCCAATGTGCTGTTGCTCAGGCAAGAGGTCCTTTAGAAAGCCAACACAGAAAGGGCTGCTGGGAAAGCCAGGCTTGGCCCCAAGAGCTCCTATCTGACCACAACCACAGAGCACGCTGAGATCTAGGTTGTTACAGCACCAGACTTCCATCCCACAGCCCATTCTCCTTACCTGTGAGGTCCTGGGCTGGCTGCTGCTGTCAGGGAGGACGGTGCTGGGGCGGCTCCGGGGCTGGCCCTCCAGCCAGGAAATCTTCAGGGGGTTATTTAGCAGGCCAACTTCATTCTGCACAGCCATCTCCTGGCAGGGAAAACATCCTTCCATCACCACCTGAATTTCAGACCCCGCTCCCTCACGAGTCACTAAGAGTCATGTTTCCATCTCAGAATGGCCTCAAGGCCAAGCACGGCACAAACAAGACCCATCCCTGGAAGTGTCCATGGCCAGGCTGGATGGGGCTTGGAGCAAGCTGGGGTAGTGGAAGGTGTCCCTGCCCATGGCTAGGGGCCTTGAAATGGATGGTCTTTTAAGGTCCCTTCAAACCCAAACCATTCTATGATTCCATTCTGTAAGATTTTAAGGATCTTTCCAGGCCAAACCCTTCCATGACTCTCAGATTTCACAGCTGCCCTACATGAGAAGCACCTTTATGGTCCATACCCCTGCCAGTACTTTTGATAGACAGGTCATACACACAGTTCTGGGGGTTTTTATCATTTGGATATGAGTGAAAGAAAAGCTAACAAGGAAACTCCTGTACAGCCCAAGATTATAGAACTACTAAAATTTAGGGTAACTGATGACTTCTGCTCCCACAGCCACACGAATTATTATAACTCACAGTGAGTCAAGACATTTTGGCTTGTTTTTCACTGCAAATGCCTGATATCACCTCCAAAACACATAAGCCCAACTCCAAGGCATTTCACCTTCAGAGAGAGCTGAGTAAGTGCTCAGTGCCTAATTTTTAAGGCAGTGCCTCTTCCCTCAGCCTGTTCCATGCACAACCTGTTTATGTGCCTGATCTCTGGGTTTGTGCCTCCAGCTGTGCCACTCCCTCCGTGCCTCTGTGCCTTTAGACTCTCATCACCCTTCTCCACTGCCTTAATGACAGGGCAGTGTCCTGGCTGTCACCTGTCCTGTGCCACCCCCAGCACACCCAGCAGGGGCTCTGCACACTCACAGCTGCCTTCACTGTGGCAAATTCCACCACTGCACTCCCAGTCTTCCTGCTGGAGATCAACAAATTGAGCACATCACCATACTGTGGGAAGAAAGAAAGGAAGGAAAGTTAATTACAGAGCCAGGAGAGATGTCAAGTTCATTCATCAAATGAACACAAAGAGAAAACATGTGTTTTCACAGACATGAGGCTTGAGCTGTCACCATTTCTGTCCTCCTTCCACTGATGCCACCACTTCTGTCCCTCCAGGAAATAATCTGGGAAGGCATGGAGCTACACACTTGGCTCCCAGCAAGCCCCAGTGCAAGAGGGCTGCTGAGCTCAGAGTCAGAACTCAGATGGAAAAGAAAGATGCCAGGCTGGGATTGATCAGATCAAAGGCTTGTCTGTGCCTGTCTCTGCACTTCCCACAGTGGGGATGTGGAGTGCTTGAAGTGAAGGATGAGTGCACCACAACCACAGAGCCAGACTAAGTGGGCAGGAAGCACCCAGTGGGAAGAGTCTGCAGTTGCTCTGTTTCAGCAAGAGTCCCTGCTGGGAGCCAGGCAGAGCTGTTAGCTGGGAAACAGCTCCCAGCTCAGAGATTAAAGGATCCAGCTTGGTTCAAAGGTTGGATTTGATGATTTAAGAGATCTTTTCCAACCTTAATGACTCCACGATTATGCTGATGAGCTCTGAAAACTGCAGGAGAAAGCTGAACATGGAAGGAAATGAGCCACTCCAGTTTATAGCTTACAAGGGCATGGGGTGACAGGACACAGGGAATGGCTTCAAACCAGCTGTTTAGATCACATTACCTATTTAGATTAGATTATTAGGATAAAATCCTTCCCTGTAGGGGGGCTGAGGCCCTGGCACGGGTTGCCCAGAGGAGCTGTGGCTGCCTCATCCCTGGAAGTGTCTAAGGCCAGGTTGGACAGGGCTTGGAGCAACCTGGTCTAGTGGAAGGTGTCCCTGCATGTGGCAAGGGGTGGAACTGAATAATTTTTAAGGTCCCTTCCCACCCAAACCATTCCATGGTTCTGTGATAATGCAGATTCCCAGAATTCACTATTCTTACAGCACTGAGACCAGGGGAAGACCCAGTAATAAATAGGGCAGAGTGTCAGACAGGACCTTTTGCAGGATCTGCAGCAGCACATCTTTGGAGTATCCCCCTCCTGTCTCATCTTCCTTCCTGCATTTCCACCTGAGCTGGGAAACAAATGCCAGGAGTTAATTTTTCCCCGTTTGGATGTGCTGCCTGCTCAAGCAGCTCCCACCCCCCTGCACATTCACCACGTCTGCTATTTCCAGCCACACTCCCAGGCCTGCCAAGACAGTGATCTCAGCATGGGAGTGAGCACAGGGAACAAACTGTTTGGGGAACAGGGAGAAACGCTGCTCAGTGGAATAAAAAAAGATTGCACTTGAAAGGATGCTAATGGCTCTGCCAGGGTAATTAGCAGATGTTTCCCTGTGCTTGAAGCACAGACAACTCAATCCCAGGCTCAGAAATCTGGAGCAGACAGAGAAAAGGTGAGTGAGGAAGGGATTCTAACAGCAAGGACAGGAGCTGTTCACCTGATGATGCACATTCCATGGAGGAATTTCATCTCCAGTATAAAAAAGGATGTGCCAGCTCAGCAGGGCTGAAATGTCCCTTCTGTTTTCCACCATGTTCTATCAGTTTTCACCAAAACACAGCTTTTAAAGGATGTCCTACCTTGAGCTTAGGAGTTACTTTGCCTTCTGCTCCATTTCTTTCCTGCTTGCCTAAAAAGAGAAAAAGAAAAAAAAAAAAAAACAAAGATGGAAAAGACATGGATGAAAATTCCTCAGCATTTTGCACACAATTTTTTTTCCCTGAGAACATACATATGATGAAACGCTTTGGGATTTCCACTGGACCATTCCAGTCCCAAAAACCTTGTGCAACAGGAACTGCAGCACAGACTGAATACACCACGGCAGCATTTTTCCCTTCTAGGAAGCACAGACTTGCCATGATCAAGGCTAGAAACAGACCAGCAAAAATAGCAGGAGACACGCTCTGAGGCGTTTTTCCCTGCGAGAAGGTTGTGCTGGGACAACTGGAAAAATTAAGGGTGGACAGCTGCCAAAGAGCCCAATGCCACCTGCAGGTGAGGGCTCCAGGCTCCCCTGTGCTCACCTTGGCTGTGCTGCTCCCTTTCCAGGCGGATCTGCTCCCTGATGAGCCTCTGCTGCTCCTCCAGCTGCCGGGAGCCCTCCTCCCGCAGGCGGATTATCTGCGGCACAGGGAACACAGCACGGACACCTGAGGCACACAGCCAGGCCTGGAATGTCACCTGGACACTTCCAAGGACAGCTTGGGTCCCACATAAATCCCCTGGGACATCCCTCCTGCCTGTTCCCCTGGGACAGCTTCAAAAGGAGCAGCCTGGTCTGGTGGAAGGGGTCCCTGAGCATGGCAGGGGCTGGAACTGGATGGGCTTTAAGGTTCCTTCCAACTCCAATCATTCCAGGATTCTCTGATTCACAGAGCCTTTTAATCCCAAAGGTTGAAGGACTGCTCTCCAGAGATTTTTTTGCACCTCATCCCATGGATTTCATCATGAATGGAAACACTTCCAGCAATTCTTCTCAAAAACAGCAAAAAGAACTAACAATTTATCCTTACTTCTTCTTCTAATGATCTCGTTATCCTGACCTCCTCCTCTTCGTTCTCCTGGGACTGGGCTTCCCGTTCTCTGGCTTCAAGATCTGCAAAGAAAGAAACAAAATCAAAACAATCCACAGAGAATTTGAGTTTTCCCTGCTGACCAGAGGAAGATGGATAGATCACAAACTTGGCTACAGCTACACCAGTATCCTGACAGCTCTGCTGCCTCTCCTCTGGCCCCACACACCAAGAGAGTCTTAACAGTCCTCAACCCCCTAATTCCCACAGCAGCACCTGATTCCCTCCTTCCCAGAGCAGGACCACCCCAGCTATGGCTGTGGGAGGAGATGCCAGGGGGCTCCTGCACTGTACTAGGCACGAAGAAATCAGAGTCATCCCGCATGGATTGATCCCTGGGGAATTCCTGTGAAAGAGGAAATGCAAAGAGGCAGCTAAGGGAGACTTCAGGAGAAGGTGAGGGTGTGATTTTCTTACCAAGCTTTACTTTCTTCCTCTTCTCATCGAGTTTCTGTGTCCTTGCTGCAGCCTCTTTCTTCGCCCTCCTCACCCTGTCATAGGCTGCCTGCCAAGGAACCAGCACAACAGTGGGAAACTACAGAACCCAGGAGAGAAACTGGAAAACAGGAATACAACAACATCAGGGATTGAAACCCTGTCAGCAGGGGTGAAGCATCTACTGCTTCTTGGATTACAAAGCTTTGCCAGTACCTGAAAAGAGGAGTTAATGTTTTTAGCTTTTATCACCTGGAACCAACACTTTTCTCTCTCCTGAGCTAATCTGGAGAGAGTTCTTTGCTCATTTTTTGGTTTTTATTCTTTCCAGGGACATTTCTTTTAGGCCTTGGGGACCTCTCAGCCACTTCCTCACAGCTCCAGAAGGATTCAAGCTCTCCTGTGTCCCACAGACAACAAAGCTTGGAGCCTCAGGAATTGCATCCAGGTCTTACTCATTTGTCAGCCCCTGACTCAATGGGAATGGCAGAGGTTGCCAGGGGAATTAGGTGTTCCTGGATCAGGGATGGTTATCACTGGTGTTATTAAATGGGATATACCCCAGTCCAGCACGTTATTGAAGGCAGAATCTCAGGGCAGAGCTGCTCCCAGCAGCAAATCCCAAACACAACATTCCTCCAAGCTTTTACCTGGCACCTGAGATTTGATCTCATGGAGAAGCAGGGGGAATAACAGCTGAGATTTGTATTCATGGAGCCTCTGTCAGGGCAGAGAGCAGGACAGGCAGGAATACAGCTCCCAGCAACACTCCCAAATCCCACCCTTCCCAAGGGAGCATCCTTACCCTGGCTGCTGCATCTGTGAGCACGGCCAAGGCCTGGGACAGCTGGTGGAAAATTTCCGCTGGGAATGAGAAGAAATAAGGGCAAGATGAGGGAAACCAGGGGAGGGACCTGGGGAAGAACCAGGAAAGACAATTCCTGCAGGAAGGTCTCTCCAAGGAAGAAAAGTCATGCCTCCAAGAGATTTGTAAGCCAACCTCTAGCCAGGGCCACCTCAACTCAAAGGTGTTACACAAACCTGAGAGTAAATAAAGAAACAAAAAACTGGAATTGTTTCATTTTAAGAGAAATCTTGGAACACACCAACTTAATTTTTCTTACTGATTCTTTTTATTTTGGGTTGCAATATCTCCTTCATGCCTCATTTAGCTGGAACTCACAATTTCCTTCTCCCTCTCAGTCCTTTTCCTTCAACAAGTCCTGTTTATGTTGTATTGGAAGTTGTTGCATTACAGCCATCTAACCTTTAAAAACCTCTTTCCTCTTGTCCCATTACAAGCATTGGCAAATTGTATTTATTTTTTATAAAGATAAGTTATCAGTCTTGACACACAAAATACAAAGTAACTGCTAATTGTACAACCTCCATCCACAGCCATCACTCGCTGCAGGCAGCTGAAATTCCCCCTCGCCCTGCCCACAGATAATGGGATTTATGGAGTGCTGGTGAAGTTTGGACTGTGAGAGATACAGATCAAAGCAGTGTCCAAACAGGCAAAGGTTGGGAAGGTTTGGAGTTGTAATTCCAGCACTGACTTAATGCTGCTGTTTCTAAACCCAGCAGGGATTATTCAGCCTTAAAAAGCAGAGTTAACACCAAGAGGAGCAACTCCCAGCCCTGTGTGTATTCCCAGGGACATACACCCAGCCACTCCCTCAGGACTTAGGGATGCAGAGCCACTTCCAGGAGCCTGGAGAAGTGAAAACTGCAGCAGGAAGAGCTGCCCCATCTCACCTGCCCGGGGGTTGTCGGGGTTCTTGTCCGGGTGGCAGGTCAGAGCCTTCTGCCGGAACGCTGTCTTCACCTGCAGGGGCCACACTGGGAGTTACTGGGGGGAAACTGGTTTGTCCTTGCCAAAAAAAGCAACTTGGAAAACCAAAATAATCCCTGTGTTTAAGGGTAACACGCTGGGCCCAGGACATGGCCGTGTCTGAAAGGAGTTAGAACTTTTAAAAGCTGTTTTTACTTCCCGGTGTCTTGTGTTGCAGCAGTTAAACCTCAGGTTTAAAAAATGGGAGAGGGGAAAAAAAGGGGGAGAGGGAAAAAAGGGGAGAAGGAAAAAAAAAAGGAGAGAAGGAAAAAAAAAAGAGAGAAGGGAAAAAAAGAGAAAGGGGGGAAAGGGGAGAAGGAAAAAAAAGGAAGAAGAAAAAAA
>VZSE01000279.1:0-13002 GCA_013398275.1 Promerops cafer
GTGATTGTGTGATTGTGTGAAATGCTCCTGTGAGAGGAGCAGGGGGATGTGCTGCTCTGCTCCAGCTCGTGCTCCTGCTGTGATCCCAGGAGTTCATCCTGTCCTGCCTGACCCTGAACCCAGACAAGCGCCCGACCGCCAACAACCTCCTCTTCCACCGGGTGCTCTTCGAGGTCCATTCCCTGAAGCTGCTGGCAGCCCATTGCTTCATCAACCACCAGTGTGAGTGCCTGGGACCACCCTGACCCCCGGGCTCATCTTCTCCCAAGGAGCCGGGCTGGGAGAGCTGGGAATGTTCAGCCTGGAGAAGGGTCCAAGGAGACCTCTGAGCCCCTTGCAGTGCCTGAAGGGGCTCCAGGAGACCTGGACAGGTCTTTGGACAAGGGATGGAATGACAAGGCAAGAGGAATGGTTTCCTACTGCCAGAGGACGGGGTTAGATGGGATTTTGGGAAGGAATTCCTGGCTGTGAGGGGGGTGAGGCCCGGGCACAGGGTGCCCAGAGAAGCTGTGGCTGCCCCATCCCTGGCAGTGTTCCAGGCCAGGTTGGATGGGGCTTGGAGCAACCTGGGCTAGGGGAAGGTGTCCCTGCCCATGGCAGGGGTGGAACTGGATGGGATTTAAGGTCCCACCCACACAAAACATCCCGTGATTCCATGTGCAGAGCCTGGGGAGGGCAGCAGTGACTCCCAGCCCCTCTCTGGATTAGGGGCTGCAGGACCCACACACCCCCTGTGCCTCTGCCCCAGATCTGATGCCAGAGAACGTGGTGGAAGAGAAGATCAAGGAGCTGGACCTGAACATGGTGATGGCCGAGATCCGCAGGGAGGGTCGGCCCGGGGCACAGTGGAGGTGAGGATGGAGGAGGTTCCACAGCATCCAGCCTGGAGATCCCGGCGCCGTGGGAAGCAGCCCTTCAACCCCTGAACCCTCCTATCCTGTTCCCTGCCCAGGTACTCGGAGGTTTCCTTCCTTGAGCTCGACAAGTTCTTGGAGGACGTCAGGTGGGTTGGAGCTCCCAGCTCTGCCTCGGCTCCCCGGGAATGTGGGGCCAGGATGGGCTCATGGGAGTGTCCGTGCTGTCCCCAGCTGTGCCCAGTGCCTCGTCCCCACAGTGCCCCCGGGCTCGGGGAGCTGCCCCTCCCTGCTCCTTCCAGAGCCAGCTCTGCCAGGGCCATAGGGGATGGAATCAGCTCTTTGTCCTCCCTCTGTCTGTGCCAGGAATGGGATTTACCCCCTGATGAACTTCGCTGTCTCCAGACCCCACGCCCTCCCACGCGCCCTGTCCCAGCCCCAGGAGGATCCTCAGAAAGCCAAGACTCCCACGCCAGAGCCTTTTGATGTGGAGACCAGGAAGGTAAGGCCAGATCCAGGTCAGATCCAGGTGGGGACAGCTCCTGCACTGGTCTCCATCCCTGCTGCAGGGACACCTCTCCTGTTAGCCATGGCCCAGCTGAGAGCTGGGACAGGAATTACAGGGTGTCAGTAGGAATTCCAAAGTCCTGCTCGGGAAGGCCCCAGAGCCAGAGGGGCCGTGTCCAGGCTGATCCCCAGTTGGGCTTTTCCAGGTGGTGCAGATGCAGTGCAACATGGAGCTGAACGAGGACAAGAGCCAGTGGCACGTGAGTACCCAGATCCTGACCCGCTCCCGGCGCTGGGAGAGACCTGCACATCCCACTGGGAACTGGGACTGGGAAATCAGACCAGGAAATCTGGCAGGAAAATGGGAAAGGGAAATCTGCCTGGGATATCGGACTGGGGAATGCTGCTGGGAAGGGTGACTGGGAGAGGCTTCAGCCAGTCTCCGTGGTACCCAAAGAACTCACTCTTGTCCTGTACAATGAAGGAATTCCCAAAGAAGCCACAAATTCCCCTGGCCTGTGGGACACAGACCTGGAGTGTCTGGATGTCTCTGTCCCTAGTGTTTCCAGACACCTGTGGACTCCCATTTTTTCTAACTCAGTACTTGCAGGGAGCTGGAATTGCTCCAGGGCACCAGCACTGCCCAAGAGCTCCCACATTCCTGCAGTGCCCAAGAACTCTCCCAGTTCCAGCAGTGCCCAAGAGCTCCCACATTCCTGCAGTGCCCAAGAACTCTCCCAGTTCCAGCAGTGCCCAAGAGCTCCCACATTCCTGCAGTGCCCAAGAACTCTCCCAGTTCCAGCAGTGCCTGAGAGCTCCCACATTCCTGCCCAGCACCTCCCAGTGCCTGTGGAGGGGCCGGGATGAGCAGACTCTCTCCTGTCTCCGCAGCTCACGCTCCTGCTCATCCTGGAGGACAAACTGCACCGACAGCTCAGCTATGACCTGCTGCCCAGTATGTTCCCACAGGGAATGCTGGGTGTGGATGCTGGGGAATCCCATGGCCCTGTCAGGATTAGGCTCTGTTGGACACGGAATGTGCCAGCTTCCCAGCCAGCTTCCCTCCCTTTCCCTTTCCCTTTCCCTTTCCCTTTCCCTTTCCCTTTCCCTTTCCCTTTCCCTTTCCCTTTCCCTCTTCCCTCTTCCCTCTTCCCTTGTGGCCCCAGCCCTTGCCCACCTGGACCCTGTGCCCATGGCAGTCACCTGCCCGTAAAGTGCAGTTGGGAGGGCAGTGATCCAGTGGTCATTCCAGAGCTGCATTCCCACCAGGACCCACAGTGGGCAGTTCCTGGGGTCGCAGTGGTGAACACCACTCTCATTCCCAGCACTGGCACAGCATCCCCACCACTTATCCAAGGGAAAGGTGGACCCTCCTCTGAGGGCCCGGGAAAGGTGCAGGTCCAGCTCCCTCCCAGAACATCAGGAGCCCCTGGAGGCCAGGCAGCCAGAGCCCTGGGGCTGCCTCACAGCCAAAATTCCCTCACAACGCTGGGGAATGGTGCCTGGGAGCTGCTCCTTCCCCAGCCCCTTGCAGGCTCTGCCACAGGCACTGTCCTGGGGCTCTCCCTGCTGAGCCAAGCAAAGCCTTTCCAAGTGACACATTGTCCAGAGCTGTGTTTTGGGAGCTTGGGAACCTTGTTCCACCTCCCTGCCCCATTTTCCCAGCTCTCCCAGGTATAGGAGCTCCACGAGCTGTATCCATGTTCTTGTTCTCCTGCTCCTTGTCTCTGCAGCTGATAACTCCAAGGATTTGGCCACAGAGCTGGTGCATTATGGATTCATCCACGAGGTGAGTCCCCCGAATCTGGAGCCGCTGCGGAGCCACCGAGCTCGTCCAGCACCACCCCCTCACAGGCAGGGCTTGGATTTCTGCTCCCTCCAGACTCTGCTCCAGCAGCTGTTCCAAGGGAAGTGCCCCTTGTGGCACATGTTAATTAGCTGGACCTTAGATAATTCTGAGTGGGAGAACCAGGGGAGCACCCAGGGAAGGAGGCTGATTCCTTACGTAAGGAATCACAGAATCGTTAATCTTGGAAAAGACCTCCAAGATTATTGAGTCCAACCTGTGACCAAACATGCGAGGTCACCCTGATGACATCCCCAAGTGCCACATCCACATGTTTATTGAACACTTCCAGGGATGGGGACTCCACCACTGCCCAGGGTAGCTCTGCCAGGGCTGGACAGCCCTTTCCAGAAGGAATTTTCACAATATCCCTCCCAAACCTCCCCTGGCCCAGCCTGAGGCCATTTCCCCTTGTCCTGTCCCTGTTCCCTGGAGCACAGCCCGACCCCCCCGGCTGTCCTCTCCTGGCAGGGAGTTGTGCAGAGCCACAAGGTCCCCCCCTGAGCCTCCTTTTCTCCAGGCTGAGCCCCTTCCCAGCTCCCTCAGCCCCTCCTGGGGCTCCTTTCCTCAGCTCTCTTCCCTGCCCTGGATGTGCTCCAGCCCCTCAGTGTCCTGTACCTGGGGACCCCAAACCTGCTCCAGGACTGGGGCAGGCCAGCACAGGAAGGGTCAGGATTGGGACTGTGGGAGGCTGGAGGTACGTGGGATAGCCCAGCAAAGGGACCTGTTGGCATGTCTGGATTTCAGGACGACTGTGAAAAGCTGGCCACATTCCTGGAGAGCGCCTTCCACAAGCACCGCTCCCAAGCCCTGTGAGCCGGGGACCCACCGGAGCCCCCGTTCCCAGGGGATCAAGGTGCCGGACTGGAGGATCCCAAAGGGCTCCCGACCCACCCAAGTGCAGCAGGACTCACCTGGCCGGGCCTTGGGCCCATGGGGATTTGCTCAATCCGTGCTCTGGGAAGGCAACAGCTGACAGAGGACTTGGCAAACACCAGGAATTATGTCCCGGGGCGTTGGGACTCAGGTTCTGGTCCCTGCTCCCAAGGAGAGGTGTGGGGGAGCGGGCAGCACCCCTCAGCAGCCCCTTCCCAGTGGGGTCTGTGGAGCTGCTGCAGGAACCCCCAGCCAGATCCATTTCCCTCTGGGAATGATTGGCTTCTCTCGCTGCAGGTCCCAGAGCTATTTTTTCCCTCTTTGCCATCTGGAATGGTCCTTGCTGAGGGGAGGGGAGGAGCAGGCTTGGAAAGCCCCGGTGTAGCTTCCCATCTGCCACATTCCACTCTCGATCCTGAATTTCTCCAGGTTTAAGGTCTCCACTGTGCTGCCTGTGCTCAGAATCCTCACGATGAGCTGGGACTGTGTGAGCTGGACATGATATGGCTTGAGAAGAAATTCCAGAAGTCCTGACCCACCACCTGGATCCACACACGTGGATCAGCAGGAATCTCATTGATGCTTTACAGAATCCTTGTCATTCCCCAGTTCCTCCTACAGCCTTCCAAAATCTCTCGGCATCTTCATGAGAAAGCCCTGGTGCCTCTTCCTCCCATTCCTCCGCGGTGACTGAAATGTCAGTCCCTAGCCTGAAGATGGGAGAATTGCCACCGTCACCACCCCACTGCTGCCCTGTGCCAGGGACACGTCGTTGACGTGGAGAAAAGTGCAAACAGGAATTGTCTCTGTCCAAGAGCTGTGCGGGGCTGCTCCTGCTGCTCCCGCTGTGCCAGGGAAAAGTGGCTCTGATATCCTGCTCTGTGCCGTGCCAGCGCTGCTCCCGCTGCTGCTGCTGTGCCAGGGAAAACTGCTTTTGGCATCCTGCTCTGTGCTGTGCTGGTGCTGCTCCTGCTGTGCCATAAGAAACTGACTCTGGCACCCTGGTCTGCGCTGCTCCGTGCCAGGGTTTGTGCCAGTTCTCCTCCTGCTGCTCCTGCTGTGCCAGGGAAAACTGGCTCTGGCATCGTGCTCTGTGCTGGTGCTGCTCCTGCCATGCCAGAGGAATGTGCCTCTGGCATCCTGCGCTGTGCTGCGCTGGTGCTGCTCCTGCAGTGCTCGGGGAATTCGGCTCTGGCATCCTGTGCTGTGCCAGTGCTCTGTGCTGGTGCTGCTGCTGCTGCTGCTGCGCCAGGCAAAACTGCCTCTGGCATCCTGCTCTGTGCTGTGCTGGTGCTGCTCCTCCTGCTCAGACTGCGCTGGGGGAGTCCGGTTCTGGTGCTGTCCTGGTGATCTGCACCCTGCCGGTGTTCCGTGCCACTGCTCTGTGCCAGTGCTGCTCCTGCTGTGCAGGGAAAACTGGCTCTGGCGTCGTGCTCTGTGCTGGTGCTGCTCCTGCTGTGCCAGGGAAAGCTGCCTCTGGCATCCTGGTCTGCGCTGCTCTGTGCCAGTGTTGCTCCTGCTGCTTCTGGCGTGCCAGGGAAAGCTGCCTCTGGCATCCTGCTCTGTGCTGATGCTCTGTGCTGGTGCTGCTCCTGCTGTGCTGTGGAATGCAGCTCTGGCATCCAGCTCTGTGCTGAGCCAGTGCTGCTCCTGCTGCTCACTCTGTGCTGGGGATATCCGGCTCTGGTGCTGTCCTGCTGATCTGCACCACGCGGGTGCTCCGTGCCACTGCTCTGTGCTGGTGCCGCTCCTGCTGCTCCCACTGTGCCGTGGGAAGCTGCCTCTGGCCTCCTGCTTTGTGCTGATGTTCCGCTCCCCGCTGGAGCTCTGTGTGCCACACCTGCCCTGCTCTGCTCGTGCTCTGTGGCATCGCTCCAGCTGCATCCCAGCGGGGCTTCACCCCCGCTCAGCCAGCTCGGGCTGCGCTCCCGGCCCGGGCTGCACCCCCGGCTGTGCCAGTGCTCCAACCTGACAACTCAATAAAGCAGCCGGCCCCGCTGGAGGGCTCTGCACCCAACTGCTCGTGATTCCTGACTCCAGTGAAGCCAAGGAGGAGGGATTCAGGGGACACCTCACAGCTTCCAATTCCCAATCCCTCCAGAGCAGACCCGCCCCAGGCCCCAGACATTCCAGCACAAACCGGCCCCAGCCCCTCCTTGGCACTTCCTTAACACACCCCTCCCATACATCCATGGATTTAACGGGATCTAACACAGCTGCTCTGACCCTGGAATTCCCTGCCCTTGGTGAACTTGAAGTGGCCCAAACTCCCAAAATCCTTTATAAAACTTGGGGGCTCTTTGAATTCCTTGAGGGTTTTCCTCAGTCTCGTGAATACTGCATAGTGGGAATACAAGATCCTGGTGCCAGTTCTGCTCTGGAGGTGCTGGGTGTGACAGTGCCAGTGTCCTGCTGAGGCTGCTTGTCCTTGGGGCAGAACCCACACTTGGGGAGGGACAGCTGGTAGGGCCATTCCAGAGCTGCACTTCCATCTCCTGGCACAGCGACACAGAACCCCAGGGTGGCTGGGTGGGAAGGGACCTTTCAGATCCCCCAGTGCCATGGGCAGGGACACCTTCCACGGGACCAGGCTGCTCCAAGCCCCAGCCAGCCTGGTCTGGAACACTTCCAGGGATGGGGCGGCCACGGCTTCTCTGGGCAACCTGTGCCAGGACCTCACCACCCTCACAGGGGAGGATTTCTTCCCAATAACCCATTTATCCCTGTCCTCTGGCAGTGGGGAACCATTCACCCTTGTCCTGTTCCTCCAAGCCGTTGTCTGGAGTCCCTCTCCAGCTCTCCTGGAGCCCGTTCAGGCACTGGAAGGGGATCTAAGGTGTCCCTGGAATGTTCTCCTTCCCAGATGAACATTCCCAGCCCAGCTCCATTCCCTCTGCCGGGGTGTGGCCTTGGCTCTGCACTGAAAATTGGACAACAGGGACTAGGGCCCCTCGAACAACCAAGAGAAGGGACAAAGACACCGGAATGGGGACAGGGACATTTCACTGCAGTTCCCCGCAGACGGTCCCGGTCCGCCCGTCCGTGCCATGTCCAGCACCTCCCGGTGCCCACGGCCGGTACCGGGGCGGTTTCCGCAGCTCGTCCCCCCGGCTGCGACCAAGGGCCACCCGGTACCAGTCGGATTTTGCGGGTTTTTTATCCAGTTTTAGGTGGGTGTACCCGGGTTTAATGCATTTTAGCTGGTTTGAGCCCGTTTTATTCGGGGCCCGGCTAGTTACAGCCCTGCCCGCGGCACTAGCAGCTTTGGACCTTCCCGAGGCACCGGGCACTACCGGCCCAGCACCAACGCAGCGGCGATGAGGGCCGCAGCAGCCGAGCTGGAGCCCTGCTCCCCCCGGGATCATATCATGCCACGCAATGCCTCGCCTCTCCGGCGGCGGCAGCGGCGCCCGGGCGGCGCCATCTTGACAACCGCTCGGGTCATATGACACTCTCCATAGTCTCGCGATACTTTTTCTCGTGAGGGCCTCCCGATCACCGTTTCCCGCGCGCGCGCCGTGGAGCTCTCGCGAGAGCCGCGTGCCGTGGACGGGAAGGACAAGATGGCGGCGACAACGACGATGGCGCTGGTGAGGGGGCGATGGGGCGGCGGGACCAGGCCGGGCCGGCTCCTCGCGGGACTCCTCTCGGGGCGGGATAGAGGGGCGGCATAGAGGGGCGGAGGCTGTGCCAGTCCGCCCGGGCCGGGCTCTCTCCGGGTCCGCGGGGTGGGGTGGCGGCTCTGAGGGCACGGCGCCGCTTCCCGCCGGCTCTCCTCCGCTTCTCCTCCGCTTCTGGGCTCCCGTCGCGGCCTTCTCTCTGTGGGGAAGGTGTCGGTCTTCCCCTGCCCGGTCCTGAGCTCCATCTCCGCCGGTTCTCCTCAGCTCCCGCCCCCCGGGAACGGCAGTGGCTCTCCTAGGCCCTTCAGCGAGCGGGCTCGGGCATCCCGCTGTGAGGGACCGCACAGGCCGCTCTTCTTGGGCTGGTGTTTCTAAATCCATTGGTTTACACGCTCCTTTTTGGGTTCCTGTTCCCAAATTCGCCT
Organism: Promerops cafer; assembly: GCA_013398275.1. NCBI lineage: Eukaryota > Metazoa > Chordata > Aves > Passeriformes > Nectariniidae > Promerops > Promerops cafer. The sequence continues at coordinate 8,129 of VZSE01000279.1, forward strand.
GTTTGAATGCTCGGTTTTGGGCTAGGTTTCCCAAATCTACTTGTCTAAATGCTGCTTTTGGGCTCCCATTCCTAAATCCTCCTGGATTGCGTTTTATGGGAGTTCTTTGTGGACTCTGGGACATTTTTGGAGTTTTCCAGGATGGCTGCGGGTGTGAGAGAACAGGAATTTCGGGCTGTTGGTTTTTCTGGGACTGAACCCTGAACAGAGCAATGGGGGTGCTGGCTTGGTTCTTGGCTCGCTGGGATTTGTGTGAAATGGAAATTGGGCGGCTCGCAGGTGCCAGCGCTCAGGGAAGGAGCCCGGGAATACCTGTGGAGGCTCGTGGGCTCCCCTCGTGAATCCCCAGATCTCATGGAATACTGGGCTGGATCTGCAGTCACTGTGGCACGGCAGGAATTTATTGTTGAGTTTGTTTCCTGTTTCCCCATCGTTGTTTTCATGGAAAATATGGGATTTCTCTGAGGAATAGCTCTGATTCCAGAGCAGCTCAGCCTTGCACTAGGGGGCTGTTGCTGATCCCAGAAGGAATTGTGTGTCCTGGCATTCCTTTTGTGAATTCTCAGGTGTTGGTGCTCCCATTTGGGAGTAAATATAAATAACTCTCACTTTGTTTCCTGCCTTATCTTTCCTTAATCCATTGGATTCAGAAGTTTCCCAGGTCAGTGCTGGGAAGGAGGGGGCAGGTCTTGCTTTGTGAAATTACCTGTGATTCCACAGAGGATTGGAAGGAAACTCGTGGCCTCAGAATTCCCATTTATCCTGTGGACACACCTGCACAGGGATCTGCAGGTGTGGGGAGTCCTTGTGGACACCCTCACAGGGTGATAGGACAAGAGGAGATGGCCTCAGGCTGTGCCAGGAGAGGGTCAGGTTGGACATCAGGAGGAATTCCTTGGAGGAAAGGGTGCTCAGGCCTTGGCAGGGGCTGCCCAGGGAGGTTTGGAGTGCCCATCCCTGGAGGTGTCCAAGGAAGGACTGGATGTGGCACTCAAGGCTCTGGGCTGGGGACAGGGTGGGGACGGGTCACAGGTTGGGCTTGATGGTATCAGAGGTGTTTTCCAACCTCAGTGATTCCATGATGCCAGGAGCAGTGGGAATCACACAAAGGCAGGTGTGTGGCTGCCTTTCAGATGCAAAAATCAGCTCTGGTGTTCCTGGGGTCCGTTTTCCCAGCCTGGAGCAGCTGATGAAGTTCCCCGGGAGGCTGGGAAGGACCTGTGAAAGTCCATTCCACATTCCCTCCTTCCTTCCGACCCAGAGGGTTTGGAGAACAGCCCCTGTGATGTTTGCACCAGATCATCCTCCCTGGGCTGCTGTCCTGGGACAGCTGTGCTGTGAGACACAGCCGGGCCCAGGGGATGTGCGTGGAATTCTCAGGGAATCCAGGTTCCTGGATGGCACCTTGGTGTCAGTGTTGGCCGTGGGATCAGCTGTTGAGGCTGATCCAGGCGTGGGTGCCTTGCTGAAGGAATCTTGGCAGTCTGGGATGTTGGGTGGCACCGTGTCAGTGCTGTGATCGTGCTCCCAGTTCGGTGATCCCCCCATTCTCCCACTTCCCTTTTGTGTTCTTCTTTGCTCTCTCCTGGCAATCTTCAGTCTCTTTGCACCCCTGGGAATGGGCACAATGTTCCAGGCACCTCTCCAGTGCCATTTGGGACAGTAAAACCTCTGCGGGGGCATTTTGGAGCACTCCCTGTCAGCCCTCATACCCTCATATCAACTCCTCTGCCAGTGCCTGACTTCCTTCTGCACTCCTGAATCCCAGCTGGGTTGGGTGGGTGGTCCTGCCCTGCAGGAATGTGTGGTCTCCACTGGAGACTTCAGTGACAGCAGTTGTATCAGCCGCAGTTCTGTTCCCTTGGCTGAGCTGTGCAGTTTGGCAAAAGTCATTTGGGAGCCTGAAAGGGTCACTCATGGAATCATGGGATCAAAGCCTGTTTTGGAATGGGAGCAGTCTTAAATCTCATCCAGTTCCACCCCCTGCCCCATCCCTGGGAGCGTGCAAGGCCAGATGGAACAGAGCTTGGAGCAGCCTGGGCGAGGGGAAGGTGTCCCTGCCCATGGATGAGCTGTAAAGCCCCTTCCCACCCAGACCATCCCATGGTTTGCATCACTGGCCATGTCTGCAGCTGTGGGAGCCATTTGCTCACAAAGTGCTGCAGAAAGGGCCCATTTTGGGAGGTTTGGGTTCCTGCCAGTCTCTAGGAACACATCTGGGAAGTACTGGAGAAGCTTTGGATGTGCCCCATGCTCTGGATCCTGCACATGCCAGCAGTAACTGCCAGCACTGCTGTTCCCAGCTGGGAAGGAGCGTTCCATGGGGTGTGGGAAAGGAGTTGCTAAAGCCACTGAGGAGTACTAAAGGTTACCATGCCCACAAGGGCTTCCAGAGTTCCAGTGGAATCCTCAAGGGCTTAGATAGAAAATAGGGACTGAACTGAAATGTGGTTGTATCCAGCAGGAAGGACCTTCCTGGACGCTCACCTGTTGTAGAGGAGTTTCTTTCTGGAAAGGGTGGTAAGGCCATTGGAAGGGGCTGCTCCTTGAGGTTTGAAGTCCCCATCCTTGGAAGTGTCCAAGGAATGACTGGACATGGCACTCAGTACTCTGATGGGGTGATGAGGTGGGGATCAGTTACAGATTGCACTCCCTGATCTTGGCATCTTTTCCAATCCCCGTGATCCCGGGGCTCTGTGCTGCTCAGGCTGTTGCCCCTGATGGGCTCTCAGGTGATGCCCTTCCAGCCTCTCTGCTGGGGGCAGTGTGAAAGGACTCTGCTGGATTCCTGTTCACCCTGTCAAGGAGATGGAGCAGGGATGGAGCCAAATGCCCTGGCCGTGTGCTTCATCCTTCATCCTGTCGCCTTGAATCTCCATGTGATTTGCTGCTTGTGGTTCCCAAATAAATGAAATTCTGTCCTTTTTGTGTGTTTATACTTCAGAGAAGTTCTCAGCCCTGTAACAAATTTCCAGGAATGTTTCTGAACTCTTGGAGTTCAAACCCCCTAAAAGGGCCCAGCCATGCTCAGAAGCTGGAATAGCAGCAGGAATCCAGTTCCCATTTGTTTCTTTCCAAAGAAGCTCCTGTTCTTCTGCTTCCTCTACTGGCTTTTCTCGAGTATTTCTCCCACTCTCCTCGCTCCCTTCTGGCTGTTACGGGATGTGGGAATAAGGTTTCAGGGGAGGAGCCTGAGCACAAAGCCCCAGGTGCTGTTGTTAGGCCCCAGAGAACCAGCTGAGCCCATTCTTGGGAGCAGGGTTGTCCCAGGGTGCCTGGAAAGAGGAGAGCAGCAGTCTGGGCTCTGAGTATGAGCGTGGAGATTGGGGTGGGTTTGCACAGTGCACTGCTTTCCAGGGAGCCCAGAGTGACAGAGTGACGATGCTCCTTGGGGAGTGCTCCATGGTGAGGAATGTATGGTCAGAAATTCCTGTTGGAGCCATGCCACCCCTGGATCTATGGGTTCTTCCCAGAGGGATGTATGGTGGCAGAGAGCCTGGAGCCAGCAGTGCCTGGGTGTTCCTGGGCACTGCTGGGTCCTTTCAGTCTCAGCTTTGCTCTCTATGCTGGAGGTGGGATGTTCCAGAGCAGTTTTTGGAAGCTGTGCCTGTTAATGAGCCCGAATATGTAAATCCTATTAAACTCGGCAATGGGCCACATCCATGCAATGGGCTGGGTTTAGAACTAGCACAACAGATTGGGCTCTTGACTTTTTTATTTTGAATAGTTACACTCGGCAGCCCTTCATTCTGTTCTGGTCCCACATCTCAGAGCTCCTAAATTGGAATAATAGAGTTTTTAAAGCTGGAGGATATGGGAGCAGCAGTGGGAGAAGGGTTTGTGGACTTTGAAATTGGCTGGGGAGAGCTCTGGGCCTGAGTGTCCAATGGCAGGGATGTGGGAGGGGACAGGGACAGCTGGTGACAAACAGGGCTTCAGCCAGGTGGGAAAGGACAAGAAGGATTTTAAAAATTAATTTATTGGATGTTCCACAATCAAAATGAATCTTGGAGATGAGGAAGCCTTCTTTTATAAACAGATCAGCATTTCTGCATTGTGTTTGTGGCCAGGTGGAGATGGCACTTGGGGACATGGTCACTGCTGGCCTTGGCAGTGCTGGGGACAGTTGGACTTGGTGGGCTGTGAGGGCTTCCCCAATCTCAACAGTTCCATGATTCCATATTGCTTTGCTGGTCTTGTTTTCAGCTTGGGTGTGGCCTGTGCAGTCGTGGCTTTGTGCACTGGAGTTTGCTAATTTGCTGCTCCAGCCGCCTCTGTTTCCATGTCAGCTCCCTGGTGGTGCTGTGGTGTTCCTGGTGTTCCAGTCCAGCCATGGACTTCCGAAGGAACCAGGAAAACAACTGCAGCTCCAGATACTGTCCAGACACCTGGAGAACAGGATTTCGAGTTGGGAGGGTTTGTTTTCTGTCTGCTCCATGTCCACTGATCCTGGAAAATGCTCACAACCCCCACAGGGAACTGGAGGCTGCACAAAACCAGGAGTCTCATTCTTGCTGTAAAATAAGAGTCCGATGAATCACAGAATCACAGAATGTCTGGGTTGGAAGAGACCTTCAAGATCATCGAGTCCAACCCAGCCCTAACACCTCAACTAGATCATGGCACCGAGTGCCACATCCAGTCTTTTTTTTAACACATCCAGGGATGGTGACTCCACCAGCTCCCTGGGCAGACCATTCCAGTACTTCATCACTCTTTCCGTGAAAAACTTTCTCCTAACATCTAACCTATATTTCCCTTGATGCAGCTTGAAAGTATGCCCTCTCATTCTGTCAGTGCTGCCTGGAGAAAGAGACCAACCCCCACCTGACCACAGCTCCCCTTCAGGAGATTGTAGAGAGTGATGAGGTCAC
>VZSE01000282.1:0-29611 GCA_013398275.1 Promerops cafer
TGAGTGTCCCCAGCCCCGCCGTACCTGATGGGCAGGGAGGGGTCCCCGGCGTCCCACCAGTCCTTGGGGGGGCTGATGTACATGCACCACAGCTCCCAGCTGTAGCCGTGCGCAGAGTTCTCGTAGCGCTGCACCTCGAAGTTGTCCTGCTTGATGTTGTCAATGGAGGGCAGGATCACCCTCTTCCTGTTCTCCTGGATCCGGGACAGCACGGGCTCCGCCCTGGGGAGAGGGGCAAAGCCCAGCAAGAGAGCTCAGTTCACTGCAGCTTCCATTCCACTCCTCCCCAGTATCCCGCCTGCGCCTGCCCTCTGGCAGTGGGAAGCCATTCCCTGTGTCCTGCCCCTCCAGGCCCTTGTCTGAAGTCTCTCCCCAGCTTTCTTGGGGGCTCCCTTTGCTACTGGAATCCACTCAGAGCCTTCTCCTCTCCAGCTGAACAGCTCTCTCAGCCTGTCCTCACAGCAGAAGTGCTCCAGCCCTTCGTGTTCCTCCTCTGGACCCACTCCAACAGGTCCATGTCCTTCTTGTGTTGGATGAAAACCTGGCCCACAGGCTGGGAGGCCTGGCTGGAAACCACAAAGCAAGGCCAGGAGGGGTGTGCTTGGTTCAAACCACACTTCAACTAGTCCAGACTTCCCCCAGGCCCCAAAACTCTGGGCAGAACGGGATACATTCTTGAAAGCAGGACTGGTTGAAGGGTCTTCTCTTCCTTGGCATGCAGTTTGATGACTCCACAGCTAAAAAATTAATGTCTGGGATGTGTTCAGAGCAGGGGTTGTGCTCAGCCTCACCTCTGCAGCTCCAGAGCCAGCGAGTGCCCCGGGGTCAGCCTGCCCACATCAGGGGCAATCTGGGGAAATGGGAACTCCCAGTGACCCCAGCAACAGCAGCAGGTGGGAAACACAGGGAGAGTCAAGCCCACACTGCAGAAATGCCTCCTCTCTATCTCTAAAAAAGAGCTTCAAGAGCTCAGTCAATGGGAGCTCCTCAGCGAATCAGGTGTGAGGATTTAGTGACCAGAGAGAGGAATGTTCAGCTGGGAATAGAGATCCCAACATATCCAACAGATCCTAAAATACCCCCTTCAGCTGCACTGTCATTAAAAAGGATTCAATAGCTGTGCAGAACTCTGCCTTTAACAGCTGCAAATAGGTTTTTTTTGTGGCTGTTACTGTGTTCAAATTCAACACAGGTTTAGCTTCTTCCATCTCGACTTTTCTAAACACGGACCATTTACTTTTTACACTTGGTTAGAGGAAAAAAAATCCCTTTCAGGCTCCTGTCATGACATAGATTCAAACTTAAGCCACTTGAGCTCAAATGTTTTGAATCTTTCTGAAAAAAAATCCTTATGAAACACCTTTTGCTGCTTCTGCACCTCTGCTCTTATTCCCAGCAGCAGAGGAAACAAATCAAAGCATCTGAGCCTTCCCCTCTGGGATCCAGCAAAGGGCACAGAAGTGGGAAACACTTTCTCCTTCATTCCCTTGCTGCCTGGGCTTTTTTAAACTTGCAGGAATTACTTAAGGCTAAGGGAATGGGAAATCATCCTGAAAAATATAAACAGGGAGCAGGGAAAGTGCAAGCACAAAGGGAAGGAATAGAGAAGGATTACAATCAACAAGGGCAAGGAGAAGTTTTCCCTGTTCATTCCCATCGTGCCATTCAAGCCAGAAGGAATACAGAAGGAATCCTGGAGAAGGATGAACAAGGTGGAGAACTTGTGTGTCATTCTGTGGGGACACATCCCCCAAAACCACGGCTGTTCCCCTGGTTAGTGCCCCACTCTGACCAGCCCCTGAGCACCTACCAGCCAGCAGTGAACTCCACGTGGGCATCGAAGAAGCCGGTGACCTGGCCTGTGGCAGCTTTCCAGCCCTCGATCCGGGCCCGGATCAGCCCTTCCCTCTTCTGGTTCCTCACCACCTTCACCAGCCCCGGGTAGCGTTTGTTGACGTACTCCTCCAGCGGCGCCTTCAGCTCCTCTGGGGACAAGGACACAGAGCCCGTGGGACAGGGACACAGCTCCCACCTGGAACAGCCCCACCCTGGCGAGGGACGGCAGCAGGATTATCGGGGCCAACCCCCCTGCACCCCCTGGCAGGGACACAATCACCTGGGGTCCAGCCACGCTGGCCTGCACAAGATGGACCGGGCACAACCCACACAGAAAGGTTCAAGGTGGCCCAGAACACTGCTGTTGGGCCACTGAGGAGCCCACGGGCCACCTCAGAGGCCAAGGGCTGGGAGGGGACATTTACACTCCTCTGCACTCAAGGAAATGGAACTGAAACACAAAGATAGAATTCATCACCCATGGACAGCAAACAGCAGCACTCTGAACTCCTGATGGACGTTTGAGCTGAATGCACTGCTAGAAACACCCCAAAACCCACCCAAAGTGACTCAAAGTACATCAAAACCATGTGTGAGCTTCACTGCCCTCTTCACTCAGCCTCACCACTACAGCCTTGGCACTTGCTGTTTGTTTTGCCACCAGAAAAGATGAAATTCCCTTTGCTTTCATGAGGGGATGAAAGGGATTCTGGCTTTGTTCAGAAGATCCTCCCACCACGGATCTCATGTTCACTGCAGCTCATTTCCCTGTGCTGCCCAGGCCTGGGTGTGCAGTGCCTCAGACCCTCAGGGACCTGCAGCCCTCAGCCACAACCAGCACAGAAATGCTCCAGAGTACAAGATTTCAGCATAAAAGACACAGAGGGCTTTGAAGGTGGAAGCAGATGGAAGGTTACAATAAAGGATAAACACCAGTGTGTTTCTCCAACCCTTTGGAAAAGTGCCAGCTCTCTGCCAGAGAAACCTCAGTCCTTTCAGTGCCTGTTGCACCAGCTCAGTGCACAAAGCTCTGCTGCAGAGAGGAGCTCTGAAAGCTCAGCAAAGCCACTGGGCACCAGCACAAACTCTCAACACCATGAAAGCAGCTCCTGAGAGCATCTTTCATCTCTACGAGGCTTCGGGACAGCAAAAAATTAAGATACAATCCGTGACCTCAAATTATAGTCTACTACCCTTCACTGCACTCTCTCCAGGACAAAAAATAACAAGGGGGCAAAAAAAGTCACCATTAATCATCCACATGGTAAAATCCTCGAGACACACGAGCACACGTGGGGTCCCACATGAAGGAAACACACAATGGAGAGCAAAGGAGTAAACAGCAAGTCTCATCTGCTCTGAAATCTTCAAAGGAAAAGGATTATCTGTTCCCTTCCCTGCCACGCCTCCTTCCAGGCACAGCAAATGTGCTTTCTCCACACTGCCTTTCTGGGATGCTTCCCCTCACATCTCCATTTCCCCAAAGCCTCCTTTCTCTTTTATGCTGAAGTGGGAATAAAAAGAATAAAGCAAATGAACCCCTTCCTCAATTCAAAGCATCTGCATCACACACATCCATAACTCAGCAACTTCCATTTCATGCTGAGCCACTCAGAGCAAAACTAGGATTTTATGGAGACAACAACTCTCCCAAATGGTTTTAAGGAGACAAAGACACCGATTTTTTTGACAGATGAAGCCCCACAAGCACAGCACTTGGCATCTCACGTGGCTTTGGCAGCAGGTAAGTCACTAATGCAGCAGACCACTGCACCACAGGGGGATCAAAACAACTTTCACACTGGAGGTGGAATCTCAGTGGAAGGAAAGCGTGAGAACTCTCCTGGGGAATTGTCTGAGCAGCTCGAAGCAGAGCAAAGCTCCAGTGAAACAGAGGAGTTGCACTGTCACAGCCCACAGGCAGCACAGGGTCAGCCCTGAGGGAGCCCTGTGCCCACCCCGCTGTGTGACAGCAGCTCCTCAGAACGTCCCCAGGCAGGCACAGCCACTCCTCTCCCGTGTCCCGGGGCCAGCAGGGGCACAGTGACCTGCTGGGAGCACGGGGCCACAGCAGCACCCAGGGAATGGCACCAGGGCATGGGGAAGGTGCCCACGGTTGGCACCACTCTGTTCACTGGCAGAGGGCAGGGCCCTGTCCTGTCCCCAGCGTGGGACACAGGTGTCCCCAAGGAGCAACAGTCCAGAGACACAAGCACTGGCCAGCAGTGGGAAATGCAGCTCCAGGCCCTCTCTCCACTAAGGGTTTCCTGCCTGGCCTCCCACAGATTTCCAGCTTTGCTCCCTGCCTCTGCTCTGCTCTGGCTCAGCCCACAGCTTCTGGGGAGAACTGACATTTCTTCCATGCCTGAGCAGCCCTAATGGAGAGGATGGCTGCACCCCAGCCCTGAGCTGGGCCAGCCTCACCCTTCTGAGCTGTCCTGCAGCTCTGGGAGGAGAGGGCACAGAGCACAGCACTGTTCTGATATTATGAGACACATCTCTGGCACACAGAAGGGTGGGCTCTGTAGGTCATTTCCCAGAGCATCCAGAAGTGCAGGAGTGGAAAATCAAGTGCTGGGTAACAAAAGTGAAATGCTGGTCTCCTGGCACCCCAGAATGGTTTGGGCTAAAGTTCATCTCATTCCACCCCCTGCTATGAGCAAGGACACCCTCCATAGCCCAGGGTGCTCCAAGCCCTGTCCAACCTGGCCTTGAACAATTAAATTCTCTGAGAAACTCCTGTTCAAGAATCCCGTGAGCCCTGGATGGGTCCTCCCTTGTCAATGAGCAGGGCTGATGTGGCTGTGTGGGAAAGCATCAGTGGGAACCCCAGTGTCTGCACAGCTGCACTGGCACAGCTCCTCTGCTCCTGGGGATGCTGATCCTGTGGGACCAGACATGCTCAAACCTCTGGAAGACATCATTGACTCACAAATCTCATCCCAATCCAAGCCAGGTGACGTTATCCCTGATTTTACCCCATGTTTCCCTCAGGCAGCAGCTGCTGAGTGCCCTGCACTGTCGGAACACCCAGCTCCAGCCTCAGGACCTGCAGAGCTGCTGCTGACCTTGAGCTGTTCACCTGTCCTGTCAGCTCAGGAAATGTTTCCTCCCCAGCTGATGCACCTTCCCAGCTACCCCAGGAAGGCTGGGAGGCCTGGAACACAACGCCAGGGATTTGTGCCTTGCACTGAGGGACAGCAGCAGAGAGCAGCTGTCACACAAAGGGGCAGCCTGGCCCTTGGACCTGCCCCTCCCAGGACTCCACACAAACTACAGCAGGGACAAAGCATCTCCAGCTCAGGGACCTCGCTGCCATTCCCACCTCTGCCTGGCACAGGGCAGTGGTGCTGCTTTCACAGGGCTGACAGTGGGAACAGCCATGAGATCCTGAGCCAGGATCGCCAGCCTGGTGTTCAGAGACTGGGACTCTGGATGTAAAGGAGGTCAGGAGCCAGGATGGGAGCAGAGCAGTGGCCCCCAGCTCCCCTCATCCTCCCTAAGCAGAGGAGCATTCCTTCAGGCCTGCACTCCTGAGGATTCCAGTGGTGGATCCATAGGGGCTGCACAACCAGGAACTGACTCCAATCCAGCACTGCCCTGGAGCCTGGAGACTCCTTCCTCTCCTGCACCCCATGGCCCCCCTCCCACACACACTCAGGCATCCTCTGAGGAAGCCAACTGGAGCCTCCCTCAGAGCACACCCCCAGCACCCCTGTTTATCCAGGATGCAGGCTGGCAGGGTTGGAGCTCTGCCGTTGCACGAGCTGCTTCCTGGCAAGATTTGCAGAGAGAAACGCTCTTGAAAATGCCAAAAGGTTCAATTTCAATCCTGCCTTTTGTTCTGCATCTGTCCCTATTGATCTTCCCTGAAGGGCAAGTCCGAGGAACTCGAATCCAATAGACTTGTGGCTCCATTAAAAACCCCAGCTGCCAGCTGCAATGACTTATGGTATCCATTACAAACTGTTTTGTCACCTACACAAACTGGGAAATGGAACCACCTGGTGCCAAGGGAAGTAACCCCACCACGGACATCAGCCCAGCTGCAAGCACAGAAACATCCCCTGCTCCACCCCCACCCAAAATCCTGCCCAAACCTCTCCACCTCCTGTGGTAGCCCCCAGAACTAAAGGGAACTGCCTGTAGCCACACAGAGAAAGGAGCAAAGACCAGCAGCACCAGAGGAGCTCAAGAAATTACCAGGAGCAGAGAATTCCTTGTGCAGCACTGGCCAGGTGGTCCTTGGGAGAGGACCACACCTCCTCCACACCCCTAAGGAAAACATCCTTGTGTTTGCCAGGCTCAGCTGGGTGGGAAAAGGCTACAGAGGTCAAGGTGTTATCAGAAACACTGGAGGAGTCAGGGCTGAGAGTGCTCCAGTGCCATGGGAGACCCCAGCCACCCCTGTCCCACATTTTCACCTGCCTGAAACTCCAAAGCCATCAGAGCTGGGATTTCTGCAGGAAATCATTGAAGCAGCTCCTTCGACAGGCAATAAATAAATGTGAACATTTTTCAGGGAGACTCAGAGCCAGGAGAGTCTCTGAGGCTTTTTACCTGCAGCTGGACAAGAGGAAATTGTGATGTGGACTAGGGGGATGAATCAGTTCTCACAGAGAGCTGGTCCCAGTCAGGGCATGCAGCTCAGGCCTCTGGTCATTTGGTTCAGCAAAACCCAAAGAGAATCACAGAATACCCTGAGGTGGAAGAGACCTACAAGGATCATGGATCCCAACTCCTGTCCTGCACAGACACCCCAGGAAGCTGCTCTGCTGCTCTTCTCCACAGAGCCCTGACAGCCTCGGGGCTGAGCACCAGTGGGACAGCCCAGGTCAGCTCCAACTAAACACCCCATCCTCAGGCTGGAATATTCAGCACTGGGGAAGGCTGGGATGTGACTCAGCTCCTTGCAATCCCCCTCTGAGCACAAACACCCAGACAGCTCCCGGGAGAGCGAGGCACGGGCGCTGTTGCTGCTGCTGGAATGAGTAAAACGAGAGAGATCCCTCGAGTCCAACCCTGAGCATGTCCCCCCCGGTGGAGCCAGCTCCTTTAAGCAGCCTTTTATCCAAAGGGTTTCCTTTATTCCGAGAGGTTTGCTTTTCAGAGAGATGTTATCCCAGATTAAAAACGCTAAAAGACACAACAACAACTAAAAAAAAAAAAAAAAAAAGCAGGTGAAGATTAAGCAATAGCCTCAGACAAAGTGTGCAGCTGTGAGATAACACAGCATCTTAGGGGCACATGGCTGCATCCTCCACCAGCCCGGGAACCTCGTTATCACTCCCAAACACAACCTGCACGCTGCCTTTGGAATTACAGCCCTGCAACAAGCACAAACAAAAGCAGCCTCCAAAAGAGTCTTTATGAAGTGTAATGTGCAGCTCAAGGGAGAAGGTGGTTCAAACTACAACTCCCCAAGCCTTCTCCTTCAAGGAAGGATTTTTTTTTCCTGTTACAATACATTGGCATCTTTTATCTATTTACAGCTCAGACACAAAGCATCAGAATGCTGGTGTTCATTAACTTTAATCTCTCACTGCACACTTTTGTGTTGTGTCGTGCTGTTGTACAACAAAGCTGAGAGCAGGGAGTGTCTAATGAGGCTTCAGAAGCTTTGTTCCAGCCTGAAAACCTCACACCAGCACCAGGCTTTGCTCCTGGCTGTGTCACAGCTCTACCTGGAGGGCACAGAGCCAGGTGGGCAGGGCAGGTGGCTCTTGCCTCTACCCCTGGGGCTGATCTTAAAATCTGACTGGAAATCTCTGTTAATATTTGGTGCTTTGTTCTTCAGTTACCCAGATGTGCTGTGGTTCCTCTTCCCCCCGACAAAACCCACCCAAACCCCAGCCAGGGACTGTCCTGAGTCTACAGCAACTTCCCCAAAGCTGCTTCTGGTAACCCAGGGGACAGCACAGCTCTGGGCTTGGGCACTGCTCCCTGGAGTAAACTTTCTCTCAGGATACACAGCTGAGCCTCCAAAGGCTTTTCCTGGGCTACAGCCACATCCCCACAGACACTGTCCCTCACTCCCACATAGCTGCTCCCACAGAGGCTAAAGACATTCCTTCTTGTTCAATCCAAAGTCACACCCACACAGCTCCATCCTCTGCTTGATCCTCCAGGATTCATCTCTAAATCTGAGAGCTCATGAGGAACTACTTTCCTGTAATTATTTTCCTGTAGAAGCCAAATCTATTTATTATGATGACTTTGTTTGTAATATCCAAAGCATCAACTCTGTGATGCTGCTACTGCTGCTCAAAATTATTGCCGACCATTAGTGGGAACTCTGTGACAATGTTATTGCCATTAATAATTCCTGGCTGTCACTGCAGCTCCTCGAGGATGCTGAGAGGGAGCACATGGTCCCAGAGATACGTTCTGGTTTGTATCATTTCTTTTACATGAGAAAAGTAGATTATTACACGCTTGGGAGGAGCTCTTCATAAACATCTGCCAAGTTACCTCATTATCTTCCTTCAAATCCCTCCTTAAAAATCTCATTTGTCTGGAGGCCTGCAAAGCCTCAGCAGCAGAATGCTGGCATCATTAACTCACCCTCCCAGCTGATGGCAGCAGCTCAGTCCCCACCCCACTCTCCTCGTGCACCTCCATCCCACTGTTTCTGAGAACTCCTCAGGGATGTCCAACCCTCAGCACAGCCCTGGGCCACCATGAGGGACCCTGGACACTCCTGATTCCAACCAAAGCACCCTCGGGGTGGGATGCAGCCTAGGTGTGCCAGGAGACTGGGATTTTCCCACCTTGTGCCCAGGATGTTTGAACTTGTCCATCAGTTGGGGTCATCTCCCTGCCTCTCCCTCCCTGGTGCTGTACAACACTCCAGCACAACCCTGGCAGTGCCCAAGGCCAGGCTGGACAGGGCTTGGAGCAGCCTGGGACAGTGGAAGTGTCCCTGCCATGGCAGGGGTGGCACTGGGTGGGCTTTGAGGTCCCTTCCCACCCAAACCTTTCTGGGATTCTGTGAAACCCCAGAGCTGGAAGTGCTCAAACACAGTCCAAGCTTTGGGCACCCCTCTGCCTGCCCTGCCACCCCCCAGACCCCCCCAGCAAACCCCAGCAGTGCCCTGTGATCCCACAGAGGGGACAGGGATTCCACCCTGATGCCCACTGCCAGGTGCAGCCCTGGCCTTGCAAGGGGCAGATGCTTGAGGAAGGATTTGTTTTGCTGTCCTGTGCCTCTCCAGTGTCTCCAGAGCACCTGGCTCACGCTGAATGAGGAAGAGGCTGCTCAGAAACACATCCTTTGTGCACAGCAAGGAGGGGAGGAGCTCAGTGATTATCACCGATGGCTTCTCTTTGAAAGAGTTCTTCTCTTTGCCCCATTAATCAGATAAAATTTGGAGAAGGAGCATTTCATTCTGGTATTTCAAGACCTCCAAGTCCTGGGCACTGTGAGACACCCCAGCAGCACCTCATCTGCACTTCACCAGCCAAGTGGTTCCAGCTCTGAAATCCCATGGCTTCACCGTGGACACCATCCAACATTCTGGCCTGGAGCTGCTGTGATTCCCAGCAGCTGAGGAGCTGCCCTCCTGATTCTTTTACTGGTAATTAGAACTCATCAGCTTTCTATGGTGCTCATTACTGTGGTGTTTGAGTGCCTATTTTTACAGCCTGAACAGCTCACTGTGCACCAGCTCCTCTCCTCACAGAGAGCAACCTCTCAGCTCCCTCTGGAAATGAGCTCTCCACATCTGCACCCTGCCCTGCTCTTCCCTCCAATCACTGCATCCACGGCACACCCTGATTAATTTTTTTCAAATAACATTAAAAGGAAGAAGATGCAGCACAACTGAAGAAGGCAGTAAACAAAGTCACTTAATTATTTGCTGTCCTCCATGAGGATTTTAACTGCCCTGATTACATTGTCCGAGTGGATATTGGGAGAAAAAAAGACCTTGGAAGAATTTGAGTCTGAAAATGCTGTGTTATCAAAAGCCAGAAGGGAAAGAATGACAACAGTGACTGAGAGCAGGCTGAACCAAAGGACACTCATGTGTAATGTGAGAAACCAAACATCCCCTCCAGGTTGTGGCAGGGCCTGACCTGGACAGGTGAGCTGGGATTACTTCCTCCTGTTCTTCTTTCCTGTTCCAAAACCAGACCTCAGGGAACGAGGGTCTCTGCAGAGCACCAGCCATGTATAAAGCCTGGGATGGTATTTTACAACAGGGAAACCAAGGCACACACAGAGGAAACATCTCAGTTAACACCTCTGGGAGGTGCCAGAGCAGAAACCCCTCTGGGCTCCAGGCTCTTGTCCTGGCAAATATTTAGAGGTGCATATCTGCAACAACCAAAGTTATTAGCAGAAACAAGGATACCCTAGAAGCAGAGCTCCTGGATGGTACTGAAGGGAAAGGTCAGATGGCTCTCTGGCTTCCTTCACCTTCCAGCTCTCAGCTACATTTTCAAACACCAGCTCTCTCCGATTTAACTGTGGTTCGATCCTGTTCCTCACCGGAGAAGCTGCAGAGAGCTTTGTGCCAGCAGAACACCCATCCCCAAGGGCCCTGCAGGGGGTTCCCAGAAATGCAGCCCCTCCTGGGGGCGCTGGGAGCTGCCAGTGCTGCTCACCCTCGTCGCTGTTGTCGTCCACGAGGATGATCTCCTTGAGCAGGGGCGCGGGGGTGTGGTTGACGGCGCTGTGCACCGAGCGCAGGATCACCGACAGCGCCTCGTTCACAAAGATGAAGATGATGGAGATCTGGGGCAGGTCCTTGCCATATTTCAGCTCTTTGCACCTGCAACACGAAGGGCAGAGAGAGAGAGAGAGAGACGGGGTCAGCAGAGCTCACAGGGCAGCGCTTCCAGCCAAGCATGTGGAAAATCCACAGGGCAGGCCCAGGGCTGCCACCTCCCAGCTGTGCACAGCTGGGGATTCCCACTGCCTGCAAATCCATCCCTGAATCCCTGCTGCTGGGAAGAGAGCAGCAAAGCAGAGCATCCCCGGGCTCAGAGAGCACGTCCAGAGCTCACCTCACCTGGGTGTGTGGGCAGATAAGCAAAAGTGGCCTCCAGAACAGAGCAAATGCCTCCAGCAGTACAAGGGAAACTCCCAAGTCCCACTCTGTCCCAAGGTTTACAGGTGCTCAGAAATGAGCCTTGTTCTTAAACAGCACTTGGGAATCTTCTTCCCATTTGCTTTGGAAAGAAATGAACATAAAATGAGCCTTGGTTAAATAGTCTCAATAAATGTTTTTGCTCTCTCAGCAGGTACTTCTGGGCACGCTCCTGTCTCTGAAGCACTGTTGTGACCTGGTGTCTTTGCACTCCACAGCCAGGATGGTTAAACCCAAACCCTTGTGATCATCTCCCTGGTTTCAAGAATCTTTCCTTAACTCGGGCAGGGTTTGGGGCTGGGTCTCTGCTCACACAGACTCCAGAGCAGGACAAAAGCAGGAGCTCCCAGGTTTCCACCAGCACCACCCCTGGCAAGCAGCAGGTCCATGTTCCATGGACACACCAGAGCTGGAGAGAGGGACACCCATGGAGCAGGGCTGGGGCAGCTCTGAGGGAGGGGGTGTTCCAAGTGACCCCAGCTCTCCAGGGAGCACAGGGACACAGATGTTGTCTCCCTGCCACATTTCATCTCAACTAGACACCTCCTCTCAGCAAAGCAACTGCGGAGAGCAAACGGGAGATCTGAAACCACTTCCAACAATTTAATTCAGCTCTCCAGCTTCCCCTACAATAAATCCATGTGGGGCAAGGACAGAAGGAGCCTCCCTGCCCCCTCCCCTCATCCATCACAGATTAGACACGGAACACGAGCAGAGTTCCCAGAATTACAATGAGTGTGCAGGGAGCAAACCCTGCCCAGATAAGCAGAGAAAGACCAAAGGCAGAGTGACATCCCAGCAGCTCCTCAACTCCCCAGCAATGCCTCTGCATTTAATTGTCCTAGGTGTTTCTTAGGCAACAGCAGGCGCTCTTCAGACTCCAGAATGAGACTTGGGAGACAAAGATTTCCTCAGAAACACAGTTTTCTTCATGAATCTTCTTTAGTTAAACAAGTTTGCTGGGTGAAAACACGGTTGTGTCTCTTGATTTAATTATTGCCTACCCTACAGCAAGCCAAGAGCTTGACAGAAGGGAACTAAACACTGAAAAGTATCTTCCAAAGGGAAAATCTTTCTTTAAAATAAATGAAAGAGCGGTCATGATGGGGCAAAGTGACAAGTGACCCTGAAATCCTGCCAAGAAGGTCAAACTAAACTGACTCAGACATTAAAAACAGCTTTTGGTGATGTTGATACCTGCTCTGGTGAAGTCAAGGCTGTCACAGGAGCAGGAGCGTTTCCTTGTAATCATTGCTCACCTCTGGGCAGCCTTCCCCCAAGGAATGCTGCAGGGAATAAAGAGCTCAGCCTGTGATCAAAGAGCTTCGGAGGCAAATCCAAACCCAGCTCTTTGAGGCTCATCTCCTGCTCATTGGCATTCCCCCTGCACCCCTCCTACCAGGGTTCTCCCTCCCCAGTCACGGACAAAGACCCAGGGAGAGGAGATGAGCCTGGGAGGGAGGAGTGGGAAACCCACATTGCTGGGGCACAAAGCTCCAGTTCTCCAGAGGCAGGAGAGGCTTTGCACAAGCACCCTGCTCCGGTGGCTTTGGCCTCCACCACAGAGCTGGGAAGGCAGCAATTTTAAACCAAATTAACATCAAATTTGTGTTGCTCCTCCCACGGGGTCCCTTCAGTGCTGGTGCCAAAAGCTGTGGGGTGAGCAATGCTCTGCCACAGCCTGCAGCTCCACGAGGCTTTTTCCAGTGGACAAACCAGCAAATATCCCTGCAAGTGTGCAGGAAACACCTGGAGCAGCTAGGCTGTCCTGGGGCAGGGAGGGGAAAAGGGGAGAGCAACACTGGAGCTCAACCATCGCTGGAAAGGCCAGGGAGAAGCTGCGGGAAACAGCGGGAACGGTGAGGGCACGGCGTGGGAGGTGGTGGGGTTTGGGGTTTTATCTTTTAAACATTTTTCATAGAAAAAGGGCTGATCTGGATGCTTCATCCTTCACACACCCCTGTGCAGGCAGAGGCACAGGTGTGACTGCTTTACTCTGGGGATACTCAGACCCTTCATGGAGGACTCACTGCTGGTCAGCAGTTCTGGCACAGGTGAGGCTGCCCATCCCTGCAGTCTCCACACCTCCCTCCTCACCTGCACCCTCAGGAACAACACAGGGGCCACCTGAGAGGCTGCAAAGCTGGGTAGGCACAAGATGGGAAATCCCTGCTGCCTCCAGAACTTCAACGACAACCCTGAGGAACAGCACAGAGAACCCAGCACCAACCCCAGGTCCCAGCAGGAGCTCCAGAGGCTCAGGGAGCCTCAGGGAGCTCCAAGCAATGCACCAAACCTCACCTGAGACTCCTGACACCCTCTGACCACAGTTCTCCCCCTCAGCCTTTGGTTGTCTGCCAGCCAGGGCCCTGGGAATTCAGATCCCAGACCAAAATACTTCAAAATTCAACGAGACTTTACAGCCCCTTCCAGTGCCTAAAGGGGGCCTACAGGAAGGCTGGAGAGGGAATTTTTGTAAGGACAAGCAGTGATAGGAGAAGGGGGAATGGTTTTAAGCTCAAAGAGAGTCATATGGGGACGGAATCCTTCCCTGTGAAGGTGGTGAGGCCCTGGCACAGGGTGCCCAGAGCAGCTGGGCTGCCCCTGGATCCCTGGCAGTGCCCAAGGCCAGGCTGGACACTGGGGCTTGGATCAGCAGCCTGGGACAGTGGAAGGTGTCCCTCCTGGGACAAGATGGGATTTAAGATCCCTACAACCCAAAGCACTTGGGATTCTGTGAATCTCAGGTTTTATTTCTAACACCCAGCTCATTCTTTATCTGGCCAGCCCAAAGCAAGTCTCATTCCAGGAAGTTGAATGTTCAGGGGGACACTCCCTACACTTGAAAACTTCTACATTTAAATTAAATACAAGGGTCAGACCACCACAATACATTCCAGGGTCAGCGATTAGCTACCCAGCTAAAGCCCAGCCCATCATTTGATGTTTAATTTAGCCCACATTCATCATTCCATCAGTACCAAAAGGCCATCTCAGAAAGTTCTCCCTGCCCATGGAGCAGGTGCTCTCCAGCCACGTGCACACCTGCAGGTGGCCCCAAGGCAGAGGCACTGAGCCAGTTTGCACCAGGGCCTGACTGGAGAAAGCTGAGGGAGGCTGCAGGTGATCCCTCCCCATCCCTGCTTTGCTAGGTGGGAAACAGCACAGAGCACCTGCCAACATCTGGAAATGAATTAGTGCACGTTACACAATTATGTTTTGCCCCACTAAATCCTGCTCTCTCCAATTAAACCTAGGCTGGCACCTGCTTGTAGGATTTATATCAAAATATCGTGAATCAGTAGCGGAAAGAAAGAGCCACCTCACAGTTTTGTCTCTCCTTTAGATCAATGGGGTATCAAAGAGGCATTTTATGTCCCATTAAATCATGCTTGAATATGTTTCATTAAATCATGCTCACAAAACTCTCCAAGCCTGAGGAGGCTGGGGAAAAACTCCCCATGTTCAGCACTGGGTTTAATTTAAGGACCTTGCTGAGGCCTCATTGAGAAATGTTCTTTGCCTTCAACAGAGGGGGGAAAAGGGGTTTCCTCTGTCCTTGGTCCAAGGCTCAGGCATGAAGGGAGAGGTGGAGGTGGAGCTCAGGGAAAGGCTCTTCCCCCAGAGGGTGCAGGCACTGCCCAGGCTCCCCAGGGAATGGTCCCGGCCCCGAGGCTGCCAGAGCTCCAGGAGCTCCCAGGGATGCCCAGGGTGGGGTTGTTGGGGTGTCTGTGCAGGGCCAGGGGCTGGATTGATGATCCCTGGGGTCCCTTCCAGCTCAGGACATTCCAGGACATCTTTTCTCACTCCAGAACAGACTGACAGCAGTCCCTGCATTAAACAACTCCCAACATCCTCCCCAGCCCCTCGTCCAGGGACACAGGATCTGGATGGGTGCAGAGGTGACAACTCCTGCACTGTGACCACCACCACACTTACTGGGTCCCAGATCTTTACATAAAGCCCAAGTCTGCAAACATTAGAACCTGCAAGGAAGCCCACAAAACAGATGTACTTACAGAGAACATCTTTTCACCTGAATCTCTGCAGTTCCTGGTTCATGTAAGAAACCATCCTGAAACAAAGGAGGGCTGAGAAGGGGAGCTGGAGGAAGGGGAAGCAGGGCTGAGTTTCTGCTGAACAGCTTGGTACACATCAGGCTGGATTAATCAAGTCAGCCAAATTCAAAAGACAAAAAGCACAAAACCCCAGCTCTGCTCCAACGCATGTTTGCCTGCTGCAGAGCCTGCTTTGAATCCTCTGATCGTTTGTTTTCTGCTCAGCACACAGCTGTAAATCCACTCTTCAGAGCAGCAGAGTGAGATTAGGATGTTTATTGTCTGTATCAGTAACACAAAAGGGATATCCCAGCATTTACTGCCTCATGATCCCTCAGCAGAAAAATCACCTGGAATCACAGCAAAAGCTCCTAAAGCACAGAAAGGCCACAAAGTGGCAGCTAACATTTACAAACCACCTCTTCCTGCCCAGTGATTTAACAAGATCCACTCTATCACTCAATTAACACCTCTTACCTGTTCTCTGGGGCACAAAGCCATTTCCATCACCCACCTGGAACTGCCCTGCCTGGCATCAGCCAAACCCCAATGGCTTCTGCACCTTCCCTTCCCAATATCACATTGATCAACACCAATAAATGCAGCTTATGGACAGCCTGGAGTGTAGGCTGTTCCAAGACAACAGAGGCACTCCTTGGCTTCAAGGACTCTTCACTCCTTGGGCTTCAGATCAGGCCAGGTTTGCACAGAGCTGCCAGGGGATGTGTGTGCTGTGGGGGGGACCTTCCCCAGGCAGCACCTTTCAGAAAGAAAATAATTTAATGAAAGGGCAAATAATACATTCAATTTTTCCAGGAGAGCTTTAGGCTGGAGCTCAGGGAAAGGCTCTTCCCCCAGAGGGTGCAGGCACTGCCCAGGCTCCCCAGGGAATGCTCCTGGCCCCGAGGCTGCCAGAGCTCCAGGAGCTCCCAGGGATGCCCAGGGTGGGGTTGTTGGGGTGTCTGTGCACGGCCAGGGGCTGGACTGGGTGACCCCTGGGGGTCCCTTCAAACCCAGGATATTTTATGAATCTGTGATGCCCTGAACAGCTCAGGGCTCAGAGAGGAGCTGGGCAGTCAGGCTGCAGCTTGCTTTGCCCCCCAGATCACTGAGCACAAATCCTGCTAATCCCAAGAAATCCCTAATCCCAGAGGCTGCATCAAAGATTATATCCACCCTTGGTCACCGGAATTATCTTCCACCTTCCATGCTGTGCCATGACATGCCATCCACTCCTGGCAGCTCCCACATCTACTCTGCACAGATCTCAAAATTTCTAGACTGCCACATTTCTTTAATTTGTGCCTTTTGCATGGCCCCTTCCCCCAGTGCCAACGTAAAACGCTGACCAAAGTTTTAAGTGGAGATGAAATCCCATTAAGTGTAGCTGTCCCCATTCCCAGGGAGGAGGCAGCACTCCATTCCTCTGGAAGCCTGCTCTGGTCAGAGTTCCCTGGATTTCAAATGTGTCCGATGTTTTAAAGGGAATACTTGGATTGAGACAAAAACCAGGCTGCAACAGGCCATCTGAAATTATCCAGCAGTAATTTAATTTTCCTAATGATGCTCTTCTAATCAATCCAGCCTGGAGCCCTCTGGAGCCATGTGTCCAACAGGGGGCACAGGCAGAGCTTGTCAAGTTCCAGAGAGACACAAACTGAGGTGAAGTAAAGAGGTATTAGAAGAACCCCAGTGAAGGAAAAGGGGCTGCTGCTCGGTCTCAGAACACTGACGGTGGTTTAAAATCACAGTTCTAATAAGCAAGGTAGAGAAAAATCCAACCTCACCCTCACTGTGCCTTAAACACTGGCTGCAGCAGTCCCACCCTCTGGCTGGGGATGTATTTTTGCATTTCATGGAACCTCACAAGGTTTTGCCCTGAGCTGTTTTCCTCCAGGCTGGTGCCACAGCTGGAGCTCCAGCAGAGGTTCTGCGTGGAGATTTGGCCATGCCCAAAGGATCAGCCAGCCCAGAGCAGGGCCCAGCCTGGCCCCAGCAGCCCCGTCCCTGCTGCAGAGGGCACTGCCAGCTCCCCTCGGGCCCGGCCTGCGCTGCCCGGCAAGGCAAAGGCCAAAGGGGACGTGAGGGAATGCCAGTGGAACACAGACCCCCCTCATACAGGGAGGGGCTCAAACGTCCCCTACAATGCGAGGGAAGAGGTCACACACAGGGGTCCTGGGCTTCCTGCCCTTCCTGCATGGAATCACTGAGGCTGGAAAACCCCTCTGAGGCACTACCCAGCACTGAGCCATGGCCCCAGGTGCCACAGCCACAGGGATGGGGACTCCCCAACTGCCCTGGGCAGCCCCTTCCAATGCCTGACCACCCTTTCAGTGAGAAATTTCCTCCCATGCCCAATCTAAACCTCCCCTGGCCCAGCCTGAGGCCGTTCCCTCTCTTCCTGGCTCCCTGGGAGCAGAGCCCGACCCTCCCTGGCTGTCCCTCCTGCCACGTTCAGGCCACAACAACTGTCCATCCCTCAAAGCCAGGACACAAAGGACACCCTGTGCAGTGCCCATGTTCCACACAGGCTGGAACAGGAGCCACGCAGGATGGGCAGGCCCTGCTCTGCTTTGGACAGATGTCAGGTCTGGAAAATACACCCAGGTGAAAAGGTCAATGAAATGACAGCAGGAAACCAGCAGCCTGCTCTGGGCAGCCACTGGAACACACAGCCCCTTGGCCTGACTGATGCCTGGCACAGGTAAGGATGGCAGCACCCTGTGAGATCACTCTGGAGCACACAGTGCTGCCCTGTGCTCTTAGGGAGCACACTCATGGCTGGGGCAGGAGTGGGACCTGCTCTGTGCTGCCTCACAGGGAGGGTCTGAGGAGCAGAGGCTGTGCTCAGACTGACGGACGAGCTGAGTTCTATTTCATAACTACAGCACCAGCAGCTCTGATGCTGCACCGTCCCTCATCTTCCCAGGGATGCCCCTCAGGGCTGTTCAGGACACAAATGTCCCCCAGAGCATGAAGGGGACATCTCCACCTGTCCTTCTGAAATGCCACCAGCAGCATGGAGAGGGCTGAACACCCTGGGTCTGCAGAACACCCATGGCTTTCGGGCTCTGTGCTGCTCCCTCACCCTCTGGAGTTATTCCTACAGCTCCTAATGGGGTCCTACTGCACCCCTCTCCAACTCCGTGGGATCAGCCATCACAGACACTCAGCACACAGGAAAGTCAGACACAAAATCTGTGCCAGCTGGCACAAAATGGACCCAGGTCACAAATCATTGAGTCAGGCTTGGTTGGAAGGAACCTTAAAGATCATCTCAGCCCATCCAGATCCTGTGTACCTCTGGAAGAACACAGGGCAGACAAAGAATGTGGTGATTATGGACAGCACGCCTCTTTATAAAAGCAGATCCTGATAATGGGTTCTCCAAGATTTCCTCCTCTCCTCCATATCAGAGTTCCAGATCTCCCTCCCTCCTGCCCGCCCCCTGCCTTTGTTTTTAATTCTGAGCACTCAGGAGCTCCCCAGTCTGGATCCTGACTTATTAATGATTTCTCTTTTGGCCATCACACTAAATAAATCCAGCTAACGTGCTTATCAGGAGCTTATCCCTTCCTGACATTTCAGTCTTGTAGCAGGCTCAAGGGTTTGAATATTTAAACAGCCAAATATTCTTTTGATCAGCAGAATAAATGACTTGTTACTTCCTGTCCTTAAAAACACTGTGAACATTATAGAAGTGCTCAGCCATGTTGGCACATCTTCCACAGGGCTGTGGAGCTGTTCCTGTAAAGCACAGCTCAGGAGCAGAGAGAGTTCCACTCACACTTATTTAAATGCCTTTTCTACAAAGAGCTTTGGAACTGCCACATTAAAGCCAAGGGTGTGTGAGAGACAGCTCGGTCAGAATTAGTGCACAAGAAGTGGAATTCTCCCCCAAACTCCTGTCCCAGAGATTGCTGCTTCAGGAAAACATCAGCTTGCAACTGAGAGAGTCACCACTGCATCTCTCAGTGCTGAGGTTCCCAAACTGAAAGCACTCCTCAAAGAGGAAGTACCAACAATTTTACCCCATTACAGGGACAGAGATCAGGACTCCTCCCATGGTGTGGTGCAGGAGCCCACAGCCAGCCAGTGTCCCCCTGTCACCTGGCACTTCTCAGGACAGCACAAGGAATGACATCCACTGTACCCAGTTCTTGCACAGAGCCCCTGGCTCCCCATCAGTCCCAGCAGGACAAGGCAGGGCTGGCCACAGCCTCTGCCCTGCATGACCAAGCTCCAAGGTCTCCTCATGGCCACATCTGGTCACATCTGGCCATCCACAGCACAGCTGGGGGCCCCCAGTTTGACAAGTCCTCAGGAGAAGGAGGCTGCTGTCCCCTTAACCAAGGCATGAGGGATTTAAACACAAGATGTCCAAGTTATGATGCTCAGGGGTGAAGCGGTCAGCCCCGAGGGGACAGGAGGTCAGCAGGGCTCAGGAGTGAAGCCTGCAGGTCCTGCTGCCTGGCTGGTGGCTTTTCTCTTCTCCCAGGCAAGGTAGATTGGGCAGGGAGGGAATTTAGGAGCATTTCTTTCTCTGTTTGTTTTAAAACAGTGCCCTGCAAACACAGCTGAACTCTGAATGGTGTCCAAACGGGCGTGGACTGAAGGAGCAGGCTTTGAAAAGGCTGTCTGCAGCATTCTACATGATCACAGCAGAGGCAGCAGCACCCTGACCTCCCCTGCCATGAGGATCCCAAGCTGTGAGACAAGGTCAGCTCTGAGTCCATCAGCACGTGCTGAGCAGCCCCCGTGTTTCCACCACGGAAGGGCAGGCAGGGACCCCTGACTCTGCTCCACAGGGCCAACAGCAGATCCTGGCCACTGGCAAGGGCTGAGTGCTCACAGATGAAAGGCAGTAATGTAAAACTGTAAATGAACAGTAAAGTGTAAATTAACAGTAAATTGTAAATTAACAGTGCATGTTCTGACATCCTCTGTCAGAGGCAGCTGCTGCTCTGTAGCTGCTCATGTAGGCACAGTCCTGGACAGGGTAATTCACAGACATCTCATCTAAGGCAGAAGCCAGAGCTCCCTTCAAGGTCAGTGAAGTGACACTGCCACTGCTAAAGGACAATTGATTCCAGCCCACCATCCCAGGTATATTTCTGTCAGGTAGAACACACTGCAGCTGTTTTTTGGAAAGGTGAAAATACCTTCTTCCTCCCCTGATCAGAGGCAGCCCCAGGCTGAACGTTCAGACATCAGTGAGGGAAGGGAGCCCTTCATGTCCCAGCCAGGGATTCCAGGGTGACAGTCCCACCAGCAAACCTCACAGCTCTGCTCAGGCAGGCTGGGATAAAACTGGCACTGCTGGAAAACTTCCTTCTCAAATTGAAAATGAAATCCTTGGTACAGAGCCTGAGGTAGGAGTGTTTTACTTGAATAGATCTCACGGGAACCCAGGGTTTTGACATCCCCAGGACAGACTTGGGGCAATGAAGAAGAAAAGTGGCCACCACTTGTGCTGCCTGGAACAAGGTGGAATGATGCCACTGCTGGAAGAGCTGGCATAAAAATGATGAACTTAAAAGACACAATGGACTTTTAGAGACAGCTCATCTTCTTTGTGATCACAGAGCCACGCTGCTGACGGCTTTATGAACTGGAAGATGAAGGGGTTTTTAAACCTTTCCCGTTACGTACAGAAATCACTGGGTAAGTTTGTTTAACCTCTGCCAGAATTGGATCAGCCTCAGCAGGGGTGTCACTGAGCCCTGTCTGCCAAATTCCTACACAGGGAATGTCACACAGGGAGGGCTCTGCTATCCCAGCAAATGTCACACAGGGAGAGCTCTGCCATCCCAAAATCCTGGAGCTGGCATCAGAGACAGCTCTGCCATCCCAAAATCCTGGAGTTGGCACCAGAGACAGCTCTGCCATCCCCAAATTCTCGAGCTGGCACCAGGGAGAGCTCTGCTATCCCAAAATCCTGGAGCTGGCACCAGAGACAGCTCTGCCATCCCAAAATCCTGGAGCTGGCACCAGGGACAGCTCTGCCATCCCAAAATCCTGGAGCTGGCACCAGGGAGAGCTCTGCTATCCCCAAATGTTGGAGCTGGCACCAGAGACAGCTCTGCCATCCCAAAATTCTGGAGCTGGCACCACCACAGCCCACCCCAGCATTGGCTGCCCACTAGGGCACACTGACACACTGGTGAGACACTTGTACTGCTGTGGGTGGAAAAGAATAAAAATGAGTCCCAAGCACTATCAAAAGGGTCAAAACCAGCAGATGGGGCTGATTTAGATCTGCTTTTCCCCTCATTTTCCAATGCCAGGTATCAGTTAACTGAATGCAATTAACTGCCCATAAATACTGGTGCCCCTTCATGTAGGGGACACTCAGGATGGAGAGTTAACAAAGCAAAGACCACACACAAGCATTCATTCCAAAGTGCCAGAAGTTTCCCTTTATTCCACAGAGGAAGCTCCACACCACCCCTGCTATTCTGTGGAGAGATTTGCTCCTGTGTGGCTTTTCTACTGTCACAGGTGACATCTTCCACCTCTGCCAAAACAAAATACACAACAGACAGAACTGGGAGACAAAGGTGACCAGCTCACAGCCCGAGCACACAAAGGCACTCAGTTTAACCCAGTGCAAAACTGCAGCATCATGAATACAGCAGGGAGGGGTCCAACCTAACACAGCCAGTAAAACAAAAGCTGAATTATCACAAGGTTAAGGAAAAAAACTCACAATATAAATACAATAACCCCCTCGGAAATAAAAATACTTCAACTCCTCCCTGTCCTCTCATAAAACCCCAAACCAAAACACAATCAATTTTTAGTGACAGGCTGGAGATGCTCCACAAGTGGGGTTTCACATCCTTTTTGTTGTGCCTGCCTTCACCTGCAGAGATCCAAAGGACAGCAGCCACAGCTCCCTCCCACAGACACTTCCAGTGCTCCTCCATCCCAGAGACCAGGATCTGAGCTGGGAGATTTGTTTGCTGCCACACCAGAGATGCTGACAGGAGCATCTAAAGGCTGACACAGTGACACAGCTCCTCTGTCACCCTGCCACCAGCCCGGCCCCAGAGGAGCCAGGTGTGGCAGGGAGCGCACACCGCCTGGCTGGGTGTGTCTGGAGGAGCACTGGCCATGGATGTGGCACCTGGGGACATGGTGGCAGCCTTGGCCGTGCTGGGCTGGACTCCATGGTCTTGTAAGGCTTCTCCAGCCTAAATAATTCCATAACACTTAACAAAACACAGCAAACTCATATAGAAATACGTGCAGAGATACACAATGAACTTTAAAGGCTTAAACGTGATTTCTGATCTCTTAACTCTGCACCTTGCCAAGACATCCTCGGCACCTACACACACCAGAGGTTTGGATGCACACCTGAAAAGCAGGGAATTCTGGACTCCTCTTACCAAGGCCATTGGATTTTTACCTGCTTTTCACCAGTCCTAACACCAAAGCTCCCCCACCTGCACAGCCAAACACATCCAGACACACCCAAGGCTTGGCTTTGCTGCCTGCAGCTTCTCAGGTTCCCTCTGGCCCACAGGAAACCCACAGGAACTTGGCAGCTGAAGGCCTGGGAGGTACATCCTGATCCATCCATGGGGCACTGATGGGACTGAATGATTTCCCCATGGCTGGGCTGCAAAGCACCATGACTGAAGGACAAAATGTTGTAAATCCCACTGCAAGGTTCTGCTGTGCCAGCACAGGCAGGTTCAAGCTCCCTGGATACCTTAATCCATAGGCACTGCTTCCCAGCTCTTCCCTACACATCTGTGCTGCTTCCTGCCTGAAAACCTCAATGGCAGAGGAAAAACCTTCTGGGTTTGTCCTTCTGGTGACAAACAGCTCCACAAATGGAACCCACTGGTACCAAACAAGCTTTATTTGTGCTGTCCTCTGAAATAAAGCTTCACCAGGAAATGAATTGATCTCCATTTGGCCTTTGTAAAGATTATGAACGGGCTTAAAAGAAAGCAAATGCTCAGCCTGCTATTCATCCTGCCACTTCCTCATCATGCTCCATTCATTAATTGCTTATTCTAGTTTGGATTTTGCTGATTCAGTGCACGTGTCTGCTTGCAAAAGGGACTGCCAACATTAAATCTATTGTGTCTATCCTTTGATGTACATTTTTTGTGATCCAAGCATCTCAATACACCTAATGCTGTCTGGTCTGGTACAGTTCACTGTTTAGAGATCCAGGTTCTCAAACAATTTCTGACCACAAAGCCCTGAAACTTCCTCACATTTCCCCAGGAAACTTGATTTTAAAGCACCTACTTTATTCCCAGTAATTCTTCTTCAGAAATGTTCAGCTCTATTTTAGAATTAGAGTCTCAAAAATAGGCATTACAATTTAGGGACATACAGACATTTCTAAAGGCACATTACTTGGCAAGTCCTAAGAAGAAATCATCTGCAAAGTTGTAAAATTTTACAGAAGAGAATGGGATTTAGTCTGGTGAGAGGCTCTTGTAATAAAGTTATTAGGCTCAGACAGATCTAAGGGAGATAAAAGCCAGAGCAATTCCAAGTGTCACATCCACTTACCCAGCCCTGGCCTTGCCCAGCTCTTTCACACACACATGCACAGTAAGTCATTGAGACCTCCTTGCTCTTGGATTTTCCTGCTGGAAAACTGCACAAATGGCTGCAGGACCAAGGCTGTCAAAGCAGCAGAGCCTGACTCCCCCTCTGCCTGGTCTGGCTGGGCGTGTGCTGGCTTGGAACAGAAAAGCTCTGGGCAGTCCAGGGGAGCAGGCTGGTGGCACAAACAAACACACAAGCCCTGATTTCCTTGGAAGCCAACTGGAGAGAAGTGTATCCAAAGCTTAAATTGGTTCATTTATTCTCATAAGCACAGTTTAGTCAGAAGTATTTATGATAACACAGGTATTTTTCAGCAGAGGAGTTCAGAGGAGCACAAAAGCAAGTTGTTAAATTACACTAATCCCATCCTCTGCCGAAGTGATCATTTAATACTTCTGTTTACATTAGGAACTGTTTTATAGCACACTCCTGCCACAGAAGTCTTCCCTGAAGCACCATGTTCCCAACTTACAAGAACAGGTAATAACTTTGCAGTCAGGAAGGGAAAATTGACAATTAGTGGAATGTATGGCATAAAGAAGCCCGAGGTGCTGTGCTGTAAATCCACGGTCACAGGGTTTGCAGGTGACACTGAGCAGCACAATGGAAATAAGAGACTCTCTAACAGACACTAAACAAACTCCAGTTGCTTTCCCCAAAGCACTTTCTTCCCAACTGAGTTTAAAGCAGATATTGGGACCTCCAGCACCAAAGGCTTCTGACACACTCCTGACCCTACACAAGCTGCCAAAATGTGCTCCAGTGACCCCTGCTTCAAAAGCAAAAGAAAGAAAAAGCTGTCCTGTGTTCCCATCTAAACCCACGACAGAAACACAGCACAAATCCCTAAACTTTTCCACAGGGAGTCTGTCAGCTCCAGTTCTAGGGGGAATTCTCAGCTCCCTGGAGCCAGCCCCAGCTGCCTGTGTGTCCAAGGAACCAGGCTGCTCCTGCAAGTTAAATAATAACCAACAAACATAAAGCACAGCTGGAAAAGTGTGCCTTTAGAGTCTTTACCTGCCCAATATTCAAGAAAAAGCATTGCTGGAAGTCAGGAGCAGCATGTCCAAACACACTGAGGAATAAAGATCAATACTGGTATTTATTCAACAGCCTGCTGGTTTGTATTAGTGCTGGGAAAGCAATGGAGCAGCAAAGAGGCTTTTTCCTCTCTGCAAATCATCCCAAAGGCAGCAGAAGTTGCAGCCCCATCCCTGGAGGGCAGGAGGGGCAAAGGGCACCAGCAGCCCCTGCACACGCAGAGCAGCAGCAGCAGCAGCAGCTCCAGAGCTCAGAGCCCTGACAATGCAGAAATAAAAACCTGAGTTTGTCTGGAGCTGGGTTGGGAACGATCTTCTGCCCCCGTGACCTTCAGAGCAGGGAGGGGGCAGCCTGGGCACAGCCTCGAGTGACACCACCAGGAGCTCACTGGGCTGCAGCTCCTGCCGAGGGCCAGCTCTGATCCCTGCTCTGTGTGACAGGGACAGGGCCCAGGGAAGGGCTGGGGCTGGGCCAGGGCAGATCAGGCTGAGCTCAGGGAAAGGCTCTTCCCCCCAAGGGTGCAGGCACTGCCCAGGCTCCCCAGGGAATGCTCCCGGCCCCGAGGCTGCCAGAGCTCCAGGAGCTCCAGGGATGCCCAGGGTGGGGCTGTTGGGGGTCTGTGCAGGGCCAGGGGCTGGGCTGGGTGACTTCACTCCTCACTTCAAGACAGACCCGGAGGGGCTGGAGCATGTCCAGGGCAGGGAATGGAGCTGGGGAGGGGCTGGAGCCCCAGGAGCAGCTGAGGGAGCTGGGAAGGGGCTCAGCCTGGAGAAAAGGAGGCTCAGGGGGGCCCTTGTGGCTCTGCACAACTCCCTGCCAGGAGGGGACAGCCGGGGGGGTCGGGCTCTGCTCCAGGGAACAGGGACAGGAGCAGAGGGAACGGCCTCAGGCTGGGCCAGGGGAGGTTTGGGTGGACACCAGGAGGAATTTCCCCGTGGGAAGCATTGTCAAGGATTGGCAGGGGCTGCCCAGGCAGGCTGGGAATGGCCATCCCTGGAGGTGTCCAGGGAAGGCCTGGACGTGGCACTCAGTGCTCTGGGCTGGGGACAAGGTGGGCATCGGGCACAGCTTGGACTGGATGGCCTTGGA
This sequence comes from Promerops cafer, assembly GCA_013398275.1. NCBI lineage: Eukaryota > Metazoa > Chordata > Aves > Passeriformes > Nectariniidae > Promerops > Promerops cafer. Next base: position 25,697 of record VZSE01000282.1, read on the forward strand.
GGGCTTTTCCAACCCCAGAGATTCTCACATTCTCCTGAGCTGGGTCCCTTCCAGCTCAGGAGGTTTCCATGACTTTGTGCAGCCTGGCAGAATAAAACTGCCTGGAGCCACACAGAGATGGGACAGATTAGGCAGGACAGAACACATGGACAGAAAATATCCACCAATCCATCCCTGAGCTGCAAATCTGCTCTGGCTTTGGTGAGCCCTGTTCTGAGACACAGCTCCTGCATGCCAGAGCTGTGACACTGATACTCACTGCTTGATTTCTCTACTTGCTCTCCCAGAAAATTTTCAGGTGGCACCTTTCCAAGTACTGGAAAATATTACTTCTCTTTTTATGGCTGAAGCTATAAAAAGCCAAGGGCAGGAGTGTTTTTCATACAATGCTGGATCAAACCCACAACCATCTATTAGAAGGTGCACAACCAGTCCTGGGTTTTTCCTAGAGCTGTAAGGATCTTTTAATATACTCCCACATGCAATTCAAAGGGAATTTCACATCTGAAATAGTAATTTTTTTTGTTCTTCCACTGTCTTGACTCCTCTCTAGTTTTCCCTTCAGTTATTTGATGAAGAAAAAGCCCTACATCTTGCCTCTCTTTTCCTGGCTGTTGTTTGGATGTAGGACTGAAACCCATCAAAGCACTCTTTGCAGAAAGTAAAATAATGGATTGTAGTAGCACATTGTGCATGCAAGAGAGAAGGAGCACTTCTGACCTCCTTTGTTTGCAATAAGCAGCAATCACAACAAATAAACAGGCCTGAATCTCTATTTCCTAGCAAATACCACTCTCATAATTCAAGTAGTTTGTTTTGTCTTCTTAAATGTTGTCCTTCTCCACAGACTCACTTCATCAAGCCTGGCTGAACAGCCCAGGGCAGGACACGAGTGACTGGCACATCACCACAAATGTGTGCTCAGGAATGTCCCAGATCCTTGAGGAAACCATCACTGAGCTCTCCCACTGGCTGCAGTAATATTTGCACATCTCAGACACTTTACCACAGCCAACACAGTCCTGTGGGCAGAGGGAAAGGCAAAAAGCATTTTGTTTCGTTAAAGGAGGTTGTGCAACCTCAGTTTCGGGGAGGAAATGAGATGAGACAAGATGTATGGAACAGTGACAGGGGCATCTCCTGCCCAAGCTGTGGCAGGTGTTGAGAAAATACCTCATATCAGTGCCTTGGTACCAGAGAAATCTGAGACAAAGGCACCTGCAAAGGCAGGGAGTTCAGTTACTCCCCAAGTGGAAGAGATTTCTGTATTTTCACAGGAAAATAAGTATGATGGCACATGAACCTTTCCCATCAGAGCCAAGCAGGGGGCTCACAGGCTGAGCACAAACCATGGCCAGTGTGGGCTCTGCAGGAACATTTGGGATCCAGCACAAGAGCTGGGCAGGCAGGAGTGTTCTCATGGGCAGGAGACTCAATTACAGCCTCCAGGTGCATCCTCCTGGGCACTCCTGACCTGTCTCAGTCACATCCACATTCATCACTTTCCAAATATGCATTCTGTTGTGATATAAAAAGCCAAAATGGAATTCTTGAGCCCTGCAACATCCCATAAGTCTGAGGGAGGCTGAGGCCCCATGGCAGCCCCATGGCAGAGGGCAGGAGGCTCTCCAGGGATGGGGAGAGACCCCAAGGGGAACAGGACCTCCCTCCACCCCACAGTGTGCTCTAGCACCCAGCAGGTACACACTGAGAGCCCACAGAGGCCACACACAAACCACCTGAAATAAAAATTAATCAGAACTTGATTTAGTTTCTTTAAGTTAAGCTGTCAAACAACAACCCAAAGTCTACCCAGAAGCCAAAATTCTCCATCTTCTGCACTCTATCCCAAAGAAAGGCTCTCAGCTTGCTGCTGCACGAGGTCCCTGGTAACAAAGCAGCTCAAGGCAGATGGTGCTGAAAAGCTCCGGAAATAACCGGGTGATTCAGGCACTGAGACTCGCGGGGGGACGGCTCTGAGTCAGCCCAAACGCACCGCGGGAACAGTCACAGCAAGGCAGGGAGGTGGAGCTGCCCCTCTTCAGCTGCAGGCGATGGGGAGGCTCTGCCCAGGGCACCTCTCCACAGGGTCCCGCGGCAAACACAGACTGTGCTGTGAGAACACAGCAGCAGATCAGGCTCCCAACGCCCCCAAACCTGTTCCATCAGAGGATCCCAGACGGGTTTGGGTTGGAAGGGACCTTAAAACCCATCCAGTGCCACCCCTGCCATGGGCAGGGACACCTTCCACTGTCCCAGGGTACTCCAAGCCCTGTCCAGCCTGGCCTTGGGCACTGCCAGGGATCCAGGGGTAGCCACAACCTCCCAGGGTAACCTGTTCCTGTATCTCCCCACCCTCACAGGCAGGAATTCTTTCCCAATATCCCATCTAACCCTGCCTTCTGGCATGTTTAAGCCATTCCCCCTCATACTATCAGTACATCCCCTTGACAAAGTCCCTTTCCATGCATTTCCTGACCAATGTGCAGGCAGGAGAAGGAGTTTTGTCTCCAGGCTGGGAAGCCCTCAAAACATGTGAAAAATCAAACTGTGGGAGTTGCATATCTCTTACACCATCCTTGCTCTTCACTTTAATACCTCGAGGCTCCCCTCCTGAGAACAGCTGTCGAGAGATTTGCAGCAGCAGGAATGTGTCATCTGCACCCAGTGATCCAATAGTCCTAACAATTGTGGGTATTATTTCTCTTAAATCTACCCCTTAATCCTATAATGCCATAAAATACCACTGAATCAGAGCTTAGCAGGATTCCAGAAAGGAACAGACTTTTAAAGAGATAATGAGAACTCCAAATTTATGTTGGATAGGATTGAAAGGAGAGAATGGGGGAGGCAGAACGAAGCAGATGGGCAGATTATTTCATAGTTTCCCTTAATATGATTTCTTCAACCTGAAGCATCTGGTAATTCCACTATCAGAGATTAGATACTGGATAAGATGGACAGGCAGGCTGATCTAACAAAGCAATTTTATTTTCTGGCTACACATAGGAGAGGTTCCCATTAAATCCTGTATCACAGGATAAAACAGGATGCATAAAACGTTGTATCCAAGCAGGGAATGTTTGCAGGCCCTGGGATCCCATGTAAATATGCTTCACTTTCAATACAGAAAACAACACATCTCCCAAACCCCCATCCTCCCCAGGCAGGCTGCGAGTGCTGAGAATGGATAAACAATAAAAGTCACACAGCAGCCTTGTCCTTCAGAGGCTTTTGCAGAAAATTGAAGAAAATCTCTCCAGCTCATTTTTGTGGAGATTTGTGTAGGAGTCCTGCAGGCTGCAGGCAGCACCTTGGGTACTTCCAATCTGGAAGCAGAGATTGTTTCCCAGAACATGCAGGAATCTCATCTTAAAGCCAAAAAACCCAATCAAGCAGGATAGACGTGTTCCCAGTGCCCTTCTCATTATGGCCCTGTTTGGCAGCAAGTTCTGGAACAGCTCACCCCAAAACACCAGTCCTGCCTTACTTAGCCCAAGGAAGAGCTTTCCCAGCCATGCCAGCTGGAACCTGTTACTTGATTCACTGGAAAATCTCGTGCACACCCAGCACAACCTTTCCTGCTCAGCAGAGGGTTGGGATCAGGAACACCAGTAAGGTCCAGGTGTGACAGGCACAGCTCCACACAGGTCATCCCAGACCACTGGCATCACTCCTCTGGGAATCAGCCCCGGGCAGCCCCCAGCCCCCTCAGGGGAAACAGCAGGAAGAGCTCCCACCTCCCAGCCCAGGTGAGCAGCCCCGGCCAGAATGAGGGAAGGGGAATGGGGAAAGGGGAATGGGAAAAGAGGAGAGGGGAAAGGGGAATGGGAAAGGGGAAGGGGAAGAAAAAAAAGGACAGAGGAAAAACGGAAGGGGGAAGTTTCAGGGAAGGGAAGTTTCAGGGAAGGGAAG
>VZSE01000282.1:29772-85699 GCA_013398275.1 Promerops cafer
GGGAGGGGAAGAGAGGGGAGGGAAAGGGAAGGGAAGGGAAGGGAAGGAAGGAGAAAGGGGAAGGGATAAGGGAAGCAGAATAGGAAAGGGGAGAGGGGAAAAAGGGAAAGGGGAGAGGAGAAAGAGGAAGGAGAAAAGGGAAGGGGAAAGGGGACAGGAATCGCTCAACTAAAGCAAAGATAATAATCTAAACTACCAGAAAGTGACACCACAATTCCCCAAATCAGGGCAAACAAGGTATTCTGCCACAGCTCCTGGCACTGGGAAAGACCTCACCTTCTCCTGAACGTCATCCTCACACCTCTGGGACCATTTTCCCAGGGAAACTCCCTCCTTTCTCTGCCTCTGGCCAGGACTGAGAGGCCCTGAGCTGTAAGCTGGGCTGGCTCCTCCTCACCAACAGCACCTGAAATCCCTCAGAGCAGGGATATCTGAGTCCCTGAACCCTCAGTGATGCTGACCACGAGGTGCAGGGAGCCTGGAGACACACAAATATATACAATGTGTGCCAAACTTCCCCTAAACTCTCCTTAGTCCACTTCCCTTTGGCCACAGGCACAAAAAAGGAGCAGGAAAAGGCCTCAGAGCTCTGATGCAGCTTTGCTCAGCACTCAGGGCAGTGACACTTGACCACATGAATCTTTCATTAAAAACAGGGAAAACTGAGAGGAAAGGCTGGGGGGTGCCAGCCTGTGCCAGCACCAGTCCCAGTCCATTGGCATTCCAGACACTCTGCAGCCTTTAGCTGAACCACACAGGCTTCACTATTATATTTAAAACTACTACATGCTTTGTAATGCTTATCAGCTGGAGGGTTTTCAACAGTTTTTCCCCACTAATGGTGCAATTTCAAAGCCATTTAGGCTAATTTCCCTTGACTTGAATCTATTTTAATCAGAGACCAGGATACTTGACTTAAATGGTTTGTGTTCAGCCCTTCATAAAATCAGCCATAAAACTTTATGCACTAAATAGCGAGGGAACCTTGAAGCCAGAGGTAGGAAGAAGTGAAACTTTCCAAATTCTCCAGCAAACTCCAGCCTATTACACACCAGACCAACTGTTCTCTTACAATATCAAGAAAATTGATCCCCAAAACAAAAAGAAAACCAATAAACAAAATGGTTTAAGAAGTTCTTTCATAGATAAAAGGCATTAAGTTGTGCAGCTGCACTCAGTACCCACAAACTCTCTCCCAAGTCTCAGCCCAGCTCCAAACTGAAGCATTTTTAATGCAGTGCTGTGCCCTGTCCTCTCCCCCACTCTCCCATGGAATGATGGATAGTGGAACTCAGGAAAAACACAACGCAAGCCTGAAAATGTCAGAATTAATCCTTTTCTTCCCCCAAAATCTGAAAAGAAACATTACTTCTCAAATTAGTTCTCGCCAAGTAATGCTGGCTCTGCTGGAAGTCAGAGCTGTGGATGAGAAATGGAAATCAGCAGCTCAGCCTCAGGTAAGTGCTGGAGAAGGTCTCGCTCCAGGGATCTGGGATTGTGCTGGGATTTGCATATCACAGAGGCAAAGGTGCAATTTGTACCTGCAATTCAGCGTGGCTGGAGGAGCTGCAGCTGCACAGTGCATGCTGGGCTTCCATTCCTTTGGAAACTCATCCAGGGATTTCTGTCGTCAGTGGCTGACAGCCCTGGATGCTCCAAGGGGCCGTTCGGAATTCGGGCTGCGCCCAGAGAGGTGAAGGAACAGGAGCTGCCCCTGCTGCACAGCCTGGACAATCTGGAGCTCCCGGGGACAGAGGGAACAAGAGCTGCCCCTGCTGCCACAGCCTGGACAATCTGGAGCTCCCAGGGACAGAGGGAACAAGAGCTGCCCCTGCTGCCACAGCCTGGACAATCTGGAGCTCCCAGGGACAGAGGGAACAAGAGCTGCCCCTGCTGCCACAGCCTGGACAATCTGGAGCTCCCAGGGACAGAGGGAACAAGAGCTGCCCCTGCTGCCACAGCCTGGACAATCTGGAGCTCCCAGGGACAGAGGGAACAAGAGCTGCCCCTGCTGCCACAGCCTGGACAATCTGCCACCACCTGGCACACGGAGCTGCATCCCTGGCTGCATGGTTTTCAATGCTCTGCAGATGCCAGGCAATAGCTTTGTCACTGCCCCAATGACACAGGCACTGGACACGGATCTTTCACAATCTAAACCTCTCTCAGCTCATTTTTTTATCAGGGATTTCACTCCAGGCCTGGACAAAGTGACACTTTCCTATTTTGAGGAACACTCTGGCAGCCATATCTAAAATTAACCTTCACAAAGATAAACTTGCAGCGTGTCTTTTCTCATCCTCTCAACAAAATGATGTGTCACCTCTTTTAAAGCCTGTTCTCCTGTGCTGCTTGGCAGGTAAACATCACCAGCACCCTAAAAGCTCAATCAAAAAAAGGAGAGGAAGAATATTGCCACTGCAGAAACTCCCTTTAAAGTCCCAGATCTCCAGTGGGAGATCCCAGAGTGTCCCAGGAGGGTCCCTGTGCTAGGAGGAGCCTGAGGGCAGCCCAAGGGCCCTGGAGGTCCTGCAGGGACATGAAGGAGCTGACAAGGAGGGAGGGAGGGAGAATCTCTGCACACTTTTACAGGGTATTAAACACCAAAAGCTCAGTGAAAGCAGAGCTGAGCTTCTGATGGCATCACTTCCACCCAAAATCACAGACTGCTTTAGGAAAACAGAGACAGACTGGGAAGAAATTCACTTTTTTTTTCTCTGATAAATCATCTTGATGAACTCTCTCACTCTTTCCAACTACCTGGAACAAGGGTGGGGCCGGGTGGAGATCAGTTTCTTCTCCCAGGTACCAACTGACAGGACAAGCAGAAACAGCCTCAAGTTGTGCCAGGGGAGGTTTAGGCTGGATGTTAGGAATTATTTCCTGACAAAAAGGGTGGTCAGGCCCTGGCACAGCTGCCCAGGGCAGTGCATCCCCATCCCTGTAGAGGTTTAACAGCTCTGTTGATGTGGCACCTGGGGACACAGGTCAGTGGTGGCTTTGGCAGTGCTGGGGAATGGCTGGACTCAGTAACCTTTGAGGGCTTTTCCAACATCAGTGATCCTGTGATTCCAGGAGCTCAGTTCCAGCCCAGGCCCCCAGTTTCTCATCACTGACCAGGGCTCTGTGAATGATGAGGGAAGAGCCAACAGCACCAAACCTGACTGGGAAAGCCACCAGCACTGCTGGCTCTGGGGTGCATCTGAGCACACACATTCCCTCCTGGAGCACCTGGCACTTACTTGGTTGGCCGATAATCCGGGATGGAACGATCCAGGGAAATCTTCTCACTGAGGTAGGAGTTGTAGCCATACTTCTCGTGGGGACCCTTGGCTTTCTCCTGCTCCTCGGGGGACAGGGTGGCTGGGAGGCCACCCTTGCCACGGCCACCATAGCCCTCAATGAGACCAAGGGACTTGGACAGACCTGGGGGGAAAACAAAACAGCATCGCTGGTAAACCCATTCCTGGTAAAACCCATCACTGGTAAACCCATCCCTGGTAAAACCCATCATTGGTAAAACCCATCCCTCGTAAAACCCATCCCGGGTAAAATCCATCATTGGTAAAACCCATCACTGGTAAACCCATCCCTGGTAAAACCCATCCCTGGTAAAACTCATCCTTGGTAAAACCCATCATTGATAAACCCATTCCTGGTAAAACCCATCACTGGTAAACCCATCCCTGGTAAAACCCATTCCTGGTAAAACCCATCATTGGTAAAACCCATCCCTGGTAAAACTCATCAATGGTAAAACCCATCCCTGGTAAAACCCATCATTGGTAAACCCATCCTTGGTCAAACCCAGCCCTGGAAAAACTCGTCATTGGTAAAACCACCCGTCCCTGGTAAAACTCAGCCTTGGTAAAACTCATCATTGGTAAAACCCATCATTGATTAACCCATCCCTGGTAAAACTCATCAATGGTAAAATCCATCCTTGGTAAAACCCACCCCTGGTAAAACCCATCATTGGTAAACCCATCCTTGGTAAAACTCATCATTGGTAAACCCATCATTGGTAAAACTCATCACTGGTAAAACCCATCCCTGGTACAACCCATCCCTGGTAAAACTCATCATTGGTAAAACCCATCCTTGGTCAAACCCATCGCTGTTAGTTCCAACTCCCAAAGAAAAAAAAATACTCCAAAAATCCTGGGTATTTTAGGTTCCTGGCTGTTTTGGGTTGGTTTTCTGCAAACATTCCATGTCCTCCTTCTTTGGCCCAATGCTGGAATAAAAATGATTCAAGTCTTGCAATTCCTCACGGCTCAGGCACACTGCTCCTGCCAGCCCTGCCCCTGGCGTGCCACTGATAACCTGTCCCAGGATCTGTGCATTTATTTCGTTGGTGGGGAGGTTATTCAGGCCTCCTTCCCACTCTCAGAGAGGTAATTACATGGAAGGTTAGATGTCCCCAGGAGAAGGATAGGTTGAACACAGAGCAGGAATAAAACAGGGTTGGTTAAGTGCCAGCTGAATGAATTTTTGCTCAGTGTGAACAGTGAACAGCATACAAATGGTAGGAATTTAAAAACAATTTCCCCTCAAACCTTTCTTATCTTTTAACGTACAGCATTCCCAGACCCTTATCAAGGGGAATTATTTATTTATATCTGCATAGCTGAAGGAAATAGGCAAAGTTCAAAATGATCTGCACATAAAGAGCTCCATGGATGACTTGATGGTGGCTGTGGGAAGCCAAGTCCATGCTCATGCTATTTTTTATTAGACAGGACACCTGGAATTTTAATATTTTTCATTAGCAGAGATTCACTCTCTTTTTGTCAGAGACATAAAAATAATAATGATGGATTTTGGTTTGCTTTTTTATCTGTTTGTTTTTTAATAATGAAAGACAGCAGGGTATATTCCCATTGTTTCAATGGCAGAGCCCTGACTGAGAACAGGACAGATTTTGTCACCTCTGAAGCTTTTGAAGGGACAATAACCCTGAGGTTGGTCCAGCTCCCAAACCTGCCACTGACTCCCATNTGGCAAGGAAAATCTCAACATCTTTCCCTGCTCCATCAGAGTTCCTCTGACCACACTGGGCTTGATCAGATTTTATCTGAGAACAGTAACAACAAATCAGCTGCCAGGAGCCCCAGGCTGTGACCACACATCCAGGCTGCCTTTCCCCAGCTCCAGGCTGAGCAGGAGCCCGGGGATCACTTGGGAAGGCTGGGAAAGGTGGCACTTTGTGGCCTGCAGAAGCTCAGCAGGTCACTCTGTGAACTTCCCAACCCCAAATGGTTCCACTCCAGGAACCCTCAGCACACCCAGTTTGCTTTTAAAGCTTAATTTTGCTTTTCTTAATTCATTTGAACACATTTCTCTCTGCCAAAGTTCTTTTGCTTTTTGTGCTTTGAAGCCACACACCTGTAAGGAGGGAAGTGGGGACTTCCTGAGGGGGGCAGAGGCTCCATGGATGGAGGACACTCAGTGGGGTGTGGGAACCATGGACATCCCAGCACCCAGCTCTGATAGAAGCAGGCTTTAAAACCACAAGCCCAGGTTATTACCAACAGCTGATAACAGATAATTAACTCAGACCCCAAGGCAGTGCTTGTCCCAGAGCTCCACACTTGAAGCCAGCAGGGAAGGATGATCCCTCCAAGGCTAATCCACCCCCCCAAGACCCCAGCCAGCCTCCAGAGGTTCTCACCTCTGGCTCAGGTAAGGGAGCTGTGCTCCCAAGCACAGCAGCTCAGTGAAAGACCTGGAATTCAGGTGAGGAACCTCCCACAGTGCTCAAAACACCACCAAGCACCGAGGCCACGCCAGCCTGGGGGACAGACCCCAGCACGCGTTTCTCTCTGCTCACTCAGTTTATTTCTGCATATTCTTTCTACTACTTTAAGTTGGTAAATGCTGATAAATCAACATCATTTAACCAAAGGAATCAGTCAAATGGATCCATTTGTGTGGGGCAGGGCACCACCATGAGCCCACCATCCTCCCTTGCAGGAGAGCACCAGGAGCAGGCAGAGGCATGGAGATGAACACTCCCAGGTGGGATGTGCCAGGCAGGATCCCCTGTCTGTCTCTGGGCTGGTTCAACATTTCTTCTCCAGCCCAGGCTGTTGGGAGGGTTCAGGAATGTCACTTCGGTGTGTGGCACTCAAAGCAAGAGTCAAGAATGTTTGGCAAGGAAGACAATTCAAGTCCAAACAGAAGAGGAATTTGTTTCCAGCTGGCTGAAAAGGTGCCTCAGGAGGGGCAGAACTGGACACAAGTGGTGACAGCACATCCTCATCCAGTCAATCCATTCAATCCATTCATTGACTTTTATTCACCACAGTTTTGGGCACCTTTCCGTGAACTTGGGGTGCCTTTGCTGTGACTTCAGGAATTACCCTGAGCCCAGCCCATGTGGCTGCTCGGGATATTCTGGGATTCCATGGAACCTGCTCAGAACTGGCCTGCAAGGGCCAAAAGTGACACAAGAGACAGCATGAGCAAAAAAGGCCAAGAGCATGGTGCCATCAGCTCGTTTCCTCGAAGAACAGGGTTGAAAGCAAAGAGTCAAGACTGTTCCCAAGTCACAGAGCAAATCCTTTATCATTCTGGGCAGAATGCTGAAGTGCTGAACCTCTGCCAGAAAGTGTCTCCTGATGCCTGCTCCAACCTACCTGTAGTGATAAACAGCACTAATCCCCACAAAAAATCTTGATCTTTGGAGTGAGTTCAGCCCCTGGGGAATTCTGCAAGCTCAGGAGATGGGAACAGGCTGCATGGAGATGAGGTGTTGGTGCAGATCAGAGCTCTGAGCAGCCACAAGCTTCACTCATCCCAAAGCCACACTCACAAAAAGCTAAAACAGGAATTTTTTTTCAGAATCTCCTAAAAATTCTGAACTTTGGAACAAATGAAATATATTGCTATTGTACTGCAGGAATAGAAGGGAAAAGAAAAAGCAAGACAGCACTTGGAGCTGCCAAGATCTGAGCCCCTCCTGCTGGAACAGCCAGACAGGGGATCCCTGGGGAATGGCAGGAGTTGGTTTTCTTCAAGATGATATAAAAATGTAATCTCTACAGCAAAATTATTCCTAGACTGAGCACAGTTAGAGTAAATATATTAGTCTCTTCTTAAGCTGAGTGTATTTCAGGAGAAGGCAGGAGTTTTCTAGGACAGAGAAAACCTTTAGTGAAATACAATCTACTGTGATTCGCAGCCTTCATTTCCAAAGGCTCCCAGGAGCTGGAGGAGGGGGAAAGCTTTTTGCTCCATGTCAGCCTGGATGAAGGAAAACACTAACCCTCCCATACAACCCTCAGCTGAGGAAATTTGTGATGAGGGGGCTGGAGAAGAAGGAAGAGCCCTGAAATGAAAAGACATTTCTGAGAAATGGGTGCTGAGCTTAATGCTGGGGGTGAGGAAGGAAAACAGCATCAACCTTGCAGGGCCTAAAGGGGTCCCAGGGGGCTGGAGAGGGACTGGGGACAAAGGCTGGAGGGACAGGACACAGGGAATGGCTTCCACTGCCAGAGGGCAGGTTAGGTGGGATATTGGGCAGGAATTGTTCCCTGGGAGGGTGGGCAGGCCCTGGCACAGGGTGCCCAGAGCAGCTGGGGCTGCCCCTGGATCCCTGGCAGTGCCCAAGGCCAGGCTGGATGGGGCTGGGAGCAGCCTGGGACAGTGGAAGGTGTCCCTGCCATGGCAGGGGGTGGGATGAGATGACATTCAAAGTCCCTTCCAACCTAAGCCATCCTGGGATTCTAATACAGGAAAGATTTCTGGAAAAGCAGATTTTTTAGCTGCCATCTTTCCATATCTGTATCTCCTGCAGCACAAGGTACAGAACACACACAGCTCAAGGTGGAAGCCACATTCTGATAGGGAAGAAGAACTTGAAGCCCTCCTTCTGCAGAAGCAATAAGTAATACTGAAATGGTACCAGAAAACACGGGAACCATAAAGCAAAATTAAAGTAGATGTCTCTGCAAAGCACAGCTCTTACTCAGTGAAGCACAGTGGATTTTTTCAGCCCCAAGAGCTCTCACAGGGATGTTTCTTCCTGGCCTACATCAGCCAGAGAGCTGAAGGCCAACAAGGAATCTCTGACTGGGGAAAAAGCCAGACCGAGGAGGTAAATGGCCCAATGTGGGAGTGTGTGACCTGCAGGGGAGTCAGAGAGAGGGGACCCAGCAGGGAGGCTCTCAGGGTGTTGTGTGAGAAACCAGAACTGCTGCAAAGGGCAGAATGTCCCAGGGAATGCTGGAAATTATGGGAACTGCTGAAGATTTTAGTGCTGTCCTGCTGATCACCGCAAACACAGACGGTTAAAGGGAGGGTTCATGAACAATGGGGGGCAGAAAAACAGGCACCAATTTTCCTCTGCAGCCTTGGTGGAACCTGGGGCATGGGATATTCTCTCCTTGCAGCAGTTTTTACACAATTTTAGCCAGATTTGCTCAGGCCTGTTGTTATTACAGCTGTAGGTTACACCTGTGTAACGTGGAGCCCTGTGCTGCCCCAGGGTTGTGGGAGCTGTGCAGGGAAGACAAACCCAACTGGCCCTGTCAGCTTCCTTTGCTGTCACTGCCTCCCCAAAGCATCCTCACACTCCTGCAGGGGAAACTAAAAGTAGCTCTAAAGGGATCAGAAGATGAGAGTTTGCTTTCTCCTGGGGAAAAGAAATAGATATAAAGTTTAAAAATGAGCTTGCCCAGTGAAAAATTCCCCTGAACCCTATACAATTCTATTCACTGTACATGCTCAGTTTATTTTTCCTGGGGCTGACCACTTATCAAAAGTTCATCCCCCAAATCAGATGCTGCAGCTAAAGGGCCAGTGCTTCCCCTTCCACTGGACAGTCCTTTTCCAGGAGCTGGATTTTAGCATATCAGGACATCTCCCCCCGTGCAGGAATGCACGGAGCTGCCTGGTGTCCTTCACCATGCAAATGAAGTGTTGGTTTACTGCAGAGATTATCATGAGCATGGTGACTTTCAGAAGTGGGGGGTCACAAAAACTCCCACCCTCTGCCTTCATGCTGAATGACAAATGGGAACTGAGAAAAAGCAGCAGATGAATGGCAAGCAGGGATTTTAGCAGATACAAACTGAAAATAGAGCATATTTCACCTGTACTCCAACATATTGCGTCTCTGAAAAAGCTCCTGCCTATGAAAAATTATGTGAATAATTCTGGCTGAAATGAATTTGTCCAACAGAGCATTAAGATTTCACTTAAACAATTGTGACAGGTAGGGGTGAGGGAATTGAACACATTTTCTTGCAGCCCAGCCAGGCAAGGACCAAATCCAGGATGGGCACAGCTCATTTTTAAATATATTTAATAATATAACCTTTTCAATGCCAGGCTGGATGGGACTTGGAGCACCCTGGTCTGGTGGAAGGTGTCCCTGGCCATGGCAGGGAAGAATGAGATGAGCTTTAAGGCCCCTTCCAACACCACCACACTGGGATTCTCTGATTAAAGCTTAGACTGGATGATGACCTGTAGAAGAATGTTTTAAGCCCAGCTGTGCTTACATCATAATGGGAACAGTCAGACAATGTCCAGGTTTCTGCCCACCTTGCACTCCTTGGAAAGGGTGGAGAAGGGAGCGCAGTCACTGCACAGGTCTGAAGTCTCATTTGAAATGTTTAAACACAAATCTACATTTACAGGTCCATACACACAGGGATTCAACAATGAAGTTTTCTTATCAATATAGAAGTGGAAACAGAGGGAAATTACTTTCAGAGCCAGAGGGAGGATCAGCACCCAGAGCAAGGACAACGCAGTCATCAGGACAATGTCAAAGCCTATTTAGCCTATTACACTACCAGGTTCTGCTTCCAAATGATAATTCCCCAATCACGATTTGCTCCTGGCACAAAACAACAGAAACCCTTCCTCAGGCCAAGGCTGTTTAGTTCTGAGGAATTATTTATTTGGTTCCAACACCTGGGACTGGTGCAAGAGCCTGGACATCGCTGTGTCCTCCCTGAAAGTCCAAAAATAGTGGCATTTACCACTCTGCTCACATTGATAAAATGACTTGTTGAGAAGGGCAGAACCTGGCAGCAGAGCTGGTGCAGAGCAGAAATCCATAGGCTAAAGCAAGCTCTTTGCAGCTCAGCAGGCAGAACAGGCACTGCTGTCATGGGAGTCTCAGGCACAGAGACCTTGTTCAGACACAAAAGACAGGACTGGAGGTGATTCGTATCCCGGGGAAAGCCTGGGCACACGTGGAGCTTTCCTGGCAATTCAGCCATGAGAGCAGTGCCCTCTCCTGTGGGTACAGCCACCCCCGCCCCAGGAGCTCTTCTGCTGCTGGACTCCCCCTCTCAAAGGGGAAATTCCACCCAAGAAGCCAGTCCCTTACAACTGTTACAGGTTTGTTCCAAAATTACCACCCCACTGCCCTTCATGTTTGTTCACATTCACAGCACCAGCAGCTGCCTGGGAATTCTGGATAACAGCCTGGGACCTGGGAGCAGGGAGGGATGAAGGGAATTTGCAGAAAAGGTAAAGAAAAGAGTTTGTTGCAGCAATCTCACCTGCATGTTATGACAAAAATACAGATTTATACCTCTGACTAACATAGGGGACTGTCACATTCTCGAAATACTGGAGAAAAGGGAGGAAAAAGAGGCAAAAAGGAATAGATCACAGTAACTAAAAGGAAAATCAGGATCAAAACCATCACTAAGATCATTTAGTGAGAGAGCTGACTGCAGTCACACCACACCTGTGTTCACGATGTTAGAGAACTCCAGAGAACTGGCTTTAGTAAGCCCTGCCTAAGGCCTGCTTTCAAGGATTCAGTATTCCTGGGATTCAGGCACAAGCATTTCCCCACCAACACACTGCAAGGTATTTGCATGAGCTGGTCAGAACAGTCCAGAGCAACCTTCCCACCAGCCTCCCCCATGTCTGTTCCAGTGGCACAGATCTCCACAAAGCACCAGCACGCCCAGGCAGCAGTGAGAAAGCACAGGAGACCCTCAGAGAGGGGAGGGGACTCTGTGAAGAGCAGCCAGCATAGAACTCCAGACTGGTTTAGGTTGGAAGGGACTTTAAAGTTCATCTCATCCCTACCCCTGCCATGGGCAGGGACAACTTCCACTGTCCCAGGGTGTCCAAGCCCTGTCCAGCCTGGCCTTGGGCACTGCCAGGGATCCAGGGGCAGCCCCAGCTGCTCTGTGCCAGGGCCTGCCCAGCACAGCCAGGTACCAGTGAGGAGACCCAAGCAGGGAGAGAACAGATGCCCAGCAGAGCAGAGCAGAGCAGGTCCCCCAGCACAGCACAGCACAGCACAGCACAGCACAGCACAGCACAGCACAGCACAGCACAGCACAGCAGGACAGCAGCTTCATCCAAGACACCACAACCAGATCTGCATGGCTGAAACATCCCCTGGTGAGACACTGCCAGCAGCAGCCTGGGCTCAGTTTTATTCCAGGACCTTCATCCCCAGTGCCATCACTCTGCACACAAAATGCTCACAGGCTCCTCCCTGCAGGCCTGTTGGGCCATCTCCCCCTCCCCAGACACCAGGCCCCTGCCAGGGGAGCAGGGCTGGCTGCTNGCACAGCACAGCACAGCACAGCACAGCACAGCACAGCACAGCACAGCACAGCACAGCAGGACAGCAGCTTCATCCAAGACACCACAACCAGATCTGCATGGCTGAAACATCCCCTGGTGAGACACTGCCAGCAGCAGCCTGGGCTCAGTTTTATTCCAGGACCTTCATCCCCAGTGCCATCACTCTGCACACAAAATGCTCACAGGCTCCTCCCTGCAGGCCTGTTGGGCCATCTCCCCCTCCCCAGACACCAGGCCCCTGCCAGGGGAGCAGGGCTGGCTGCTGCAGCCCAGCCACGGCCCTGAGTGCCCTGCGGAGGCTGCAGGACCAGGGGGGCTCTGGGCACGTGGCTGCTGCTGCTCCGTGAGAGGAGGATGGATGAAGGCTTTGCCCAGCCATCCATCTGCTGGGAGGGGACACACAGTGAGCTAAAACCTGATGAAGTGTCAGAAGAGGAGTCTGTATTAGCAGCTACCAAGGCCATACAGCATAACCCACAGCAGGACCTGACGTTACAGGCCTGACACTGTTCCAGGAACTTCAAAGATCAATTTAGGGCCTGTCACCATTCCAAAGACAGACAAGGTGCCTGCTCCATGCACCTAATGGGGTATTGATTCTCCACACACCCGAGTGCAAGCTCTGCACTTGGTGGACTCTGCTGAAGCCCCCAAACTGCTCCCAGACACGTGCCTGGCTCGGTGCCTGTGCGACGGCTCAGGACACAGGAGCTCCAGGGAGCAAGGCCAAGGGCAAAAGCAACCTTGCATATTTACACTGCTCAGCCAAGGGCCCATTTGGGTGATGAATTAAGTAATTACCTGCAGCTTTATTTTTAGGAGGCAGGCCGCAATTCAAGCAAGAGAGAACTTATCTTGCTCTCCTCTCTGAGCTGCCAGGACATCGCTCTGGCAGGACACACTCCTACGTGCCAGGCTGCTCAGGGACCGTGGCAGGAGCAGCTCTTTGCCCAGGAAAATCCCAGATATCCCATTACTGGGAGTCTTCAAGGGCAGGCTGGATGGGGCTTTGAGTGACCACTGGAGCAAGATGATCTTCACATGTCCTTTTCAGCTCAAACCATTTTGCTGCTGAGTCTGGAAACGTCTTTAGTACAGGCATTTTAAGAATTCCCAAACTCTTCCATCCTCAGCAGCAAAACATCAGCCCTCACATTTGTGCTCAGGCAGTGATTTCTGAGGCCAAACTGCAAACTGCTCATCCCCAGGTAGTCACTCCCACCACCACTCCAGGCTCAAGCAAACCTTTTGTTGAGCTTTCATTGCTGCTTTTATTCTCCAGTGCAAAATTTCAGTTCTTCGGGTAACACAGTCCATTCCCACATCCAGCAAAACACATTTGCTTCCAGGCAGAGCTGCTGCTTGGGCACAGAGATGTCAAACTTCAGTGCCAGGCCGAAACCACACAGCCAAAGGTAGGAAAACAACAATTTCTTAAATCCATCTTGTCCCAGAGAAACTGTGACTGGAGTAGCACGTGCAGTGTGATGGGACTACCCCAGGGAGAGGAGCAGAACCTTGGGAACAAGTATGGAAACAGGAAAAGAACAGAACCCACAAAAACACAAGCGAGTGGTTTTTGAACCCCATTCAAAGGTTATAAATAATATTTAGCATTTTTACTTTCACAAGGAATCTGTTATTTCCAGACTGTGTCTCTATAGCAAGCTGTTAGTGTTTGTGGTTTCCTCTAATGTATGCTCCTGTTTTCCTTCTAGAAACATTTCCTCTCTGTATAGATTGGCCTGTTGGAAAGGGGGAAATTGCTGCCATTTGGCAAGATAAGAAATGGAGAAATACCACAGTGTAAGTGCAGACATCATCAATACAGAAGTGGCTGCTCAGGTTTTGGGCTGAGTTTCGTGGGTATGAGGGAAGTTACACAATTGTGTGAGCCCCATGCACAGGGCACCTCCTCACAGAGCCCTGGGGGAGGCAGAAACGGCAGATGGTCACCAGAACACCTGTCAGGCTGTAAAGCCTTACAGAAGCCTCCCTGTTTCCCACTCCTGCAGTCAGAGGGGGGAGGAACACACGGGTGGTGTTGGTAACCCAAGGCCCAAGCACAGTTCCAGGTCACTGAGACAGGCTGGGCACCTGCGGACAAAAGGGTCCGTGGGACCCTGAGAAGCACCACATTGCACAGGGGGTCTCAGAACACTTCCAGGTTTCTCCAAAGGGGCCCTTTGATCCAAATAATCCCTCCTTGGGTTACCTCGAATGTGCTCAAGCTGTAAAGACTATGATTAGAGGAGGGATGACATTGCCCAAAACTGGCCTTCCCAAAAAAAGGATGTCATCATGATGTGAACATGGCTGCAGAGAGAGAAACTCTGGGTTTACAAGTGCATCCTTAGCAAGTATGTACAAGCCACATCCCAACTAACTGCATTTTACTGAGCTGTGAACTCACTTATTACTTTTTAAGGTCAAGAAAGTCCATTTGGCAGGGGTTTGCTTGGTGCATTTAACTTCTGTGCTCAGACACTGTCCTCACTCAGTGCCCAAGGCCGTTTACTGCTGGTTTTGGGGTGTGCTCTCAGTGCTCTCAGACACACAGGGCACCCCAGAGAGTGCTTGTGCTCTTCAAACTCCTTCCATCTGTTTGTGCTCTACCAATGGGCCGTAGGGGTGACACAGCCAAAGCCAGAAATAAAGGAGCTAATTTGGTCATCAGAGAAAAATATTCTCCACTGCAATGCCTTCATTCCTGCACACATCTGCACTCTCCTGACAAACACAGCAGCCATGGACCCGGGGTGCTTTATGTAATGGATGCATTGCTGGAATGAGCACAGGAGCACAACAGACAAAAACCTGGGATTGTCCCAGTGTGACTCAGTCTCTGTGTGGGGAGGGAAGAGCTCTGTGTGCATTCAAGGACTCTACTACCAACCCCAGCTCGCTGAAAGCACTCAAGCGCTCAAGGAAGGCATGAGCTGAACTGCTGTGCCTCAAGGAGAGAGCCTGGAGCTCACTCTGCACCATCCATGCACATCTGTGAATGCTGACACTGCTCAGCATTGGGAACAGTTCCTAAGAGGCCCCAGATCTGACTGTTTAACTCCATGTTTCTATAGAGAGCTCCTGATGATAGGCACTAAGTGCTTTAAAAACATAATTAACGCTCAAAGCACTCCTGAGAGGCAGCTAAATATAGGACTGGGAGTTTCAGCTACCTGGAGTAGGACAGTCCTTGATCCTTTTGTAGAACACTTGGTACAACAGGGCATGCAGTACAATCGGGTCTCGGTCCCATTGTGCTTGGGGCTCCCAGAGAACTCAGGAGAAAACACACCTCACTCCTTATCTAGATGTCAAACACAGAAAATCACTTACCCAAGGTGACTTAGCTGAGGATTAGTGTTTACAGAAAGAACCTGATTTCTTAGGAAATTAGAGAAAGGAAATTAGAGAACCTGCCATGGCAGGGGGGTTTCCTCCAGAGGCCCCTCCATCTGGAGTGACCACACCCAGTGACAGGTGACACCTGAGCACTCACCACTGTGCTTTGACCACCTCGCTCCAAGGGCCAAGCCCCAGCTCCGTGGCTGATCTGGAAGGACCAGGTAAATCCAGAGGGCCTCAGCCACTACAGCACTTCACAGGATCCCATTTTCAGCCAAAGAGGAGTGTCTGGAGCCATTTTTTGAAAGCAAGGTGTTCAATGAGAAGAAGCCCCAGAGGTGGATCACTCACATCCAAGTGTGTGGTGTCCCCATGGGCCTCCCTCAGCCTCCTGCCCTGTGGAAGATCCCCATACGTCCTGGGGAGTGCCACCAGTGTCACGACAGTCACACTTGCCATTGCATTTTTCCCTTGGGGACCAGAAAGCAAAGAGGACTCACAAAACGTGGCCTTTGCCAAACCTCCAGTCTGGAGGAGCTGCCCTGCGTCTGCCACCCAGCACCACGACTTCCCAGGCCAGCACAATCCTCATCTCCATTCTCCTTCCCACCCTCCACACTTCCTTCTTCTGTCATTCCCTCCTGCCTCCGTCTGACTTCCATCCCTTTGAGTTCCAGTCTCCTTCCACACCACATCCCCTGAACGCTTCAGTCCTTGCTGCCCTCAGTCCCCTCCTGTCCCCAGCACTACCCATCCTCTGACCTGCCCCGGGGCAGCCAAGATCAGGCCCAAGACTCCCCCCAGATTCCCATGAATACTAATTAATCCCTCCCTAAAAGCTGTGCTAATGAGAAACCCTGCAGCTCCCCAGCTCACAGGCAGTGACTGCTCTTTTTGTGTTGATACTTACAGTTAAAAAACCCCTGAATGCCTTCCCATTGCTTGCCCTAGACAGGAAGGGAGAAACCCGAATTGTTAAGGCCATATTTTAATTAATTCCCAAACTGATAATCTTAAACAATTCGGGAAACATCTTGCAACAGCTCTAAGTGAGTTTTATCCTCCCCCGCCCCTTCCACCTCCCTGAGGAACACAATTAGCACCCACCTGCCAAAGCTGGCCCTCCTCGCCCTTCAGCAAATTGAAGGAGTTAAGAGGGGGAACAAAAAGTGTTGTTGTACAATACCCAGGGTCAGCAACCTCATTTAGCAGCTCCCTGCCTTTGCAGGTCAGGTTTAGCAGGGAATCTGCTGCTCTCTGGAAAATGCAGTGGACATTGAGCTGCCAAACCCTGAGCTCCATCCCCGCCCTGCTCAAGCAGGCCCTGGAGCTGCTGTGGAAAAGATGCCCTAAGAAGAGGATGGTCATGCTTAAAATCCCCTGGATGAGAACAAATCCAAGCAGAGAATGAAAATCCAACCTCACTGTGAGCCTGGGACAGACAACAGGAGCTGAGGACCTAAACTGGGGACACCTTCCTCTATGGGGACAGGGTCACACCCTGCCCTGACTCACTGAAGGGGATCATTTCTTTTCCCTCACTCTTTCCCAAGGACTTCTTTCCAGGATTTGCCTCTTTTTTCTTCCCTCTTGCCATGGCAAGCCTTTCACACCCCGCAGTCTGCAGAGACTGTGCTGTCCTTGGGGAAATTGTTCACTTCTGAGCAAAACAGCTCCTGCTTCAGATGGTGGTCAAGAGAAAAACCACAAGCATTACATCCCTTTCTCCAGGTTTAGGGATAAGGACATCCCACCTTTGAATTACAGATCCAGATTGCTCGCAGGTGTTGGCCAAAAAGAATTACAACTGTGGAGCAGGAAGCGAGGAAAGGCGACTTTTGCGCTGAAATCTTGAGTTTCCAGCACACACTTTCACAGTGGAATGTGACTGCAGGATTGCACTTGCTCTTCAGTGCTGCTTTTCCAGTGTAAAGCCTCCCATCACACCAGAAATCTACATCCTGCTTCCCCTTTCCCACAGTCACTGCTACGATAACCCTGTGCTCACAGCCCTCCTGCATCTCCACAGGCAAGTGGCTTCCAGCCCATCCCCGTCCCCAAATCCTGCCCTGTGCACCAGCCAGCCCTTCCTTTTCCTTCCTTTTCCTTCCCTCCCCTTCTGCTACACTTGCTGTACCATGATCCAGCCCTCCTGCCTCAGCCATCCCACCCCTACAGTTGCTCGAGGTCGCACCTGCTCGAGTGCCTTTTCTCTCAGAGAGGGAATATTGGTGTTTCTGGCTATTACAGCATCTAATGGCAGCATTCATCCCCCTTTTCCTCAAAACTGACCCTTCAGCCTACCAGCAGACAACCCTGGGTACCAAAACCCTTTAATTCTAAGTATCCATGTGTTAGAAAAATTAATCCACAAACACCAGAGGTTTGTGTCCAAAAAGGAGACAGAGGAGTCCTTTTACTTTATTTGAATAAAGGGAGAGGCCATGGGGCATTCCCCTGGGGTCTCTCCAATTTTTGGAGGATGCAGCCTCCTCTTTATCCCAATTTCCTGGCCACATTTCCCTCTCTCTTCCCCCGTTGGCTGAGGCACTTGAGAGACACAGGCTTCCCGAAATGCATAATATAGCTAACATTCCCCTTTAATGTATAAGCCCCCTTTTAATTTTTAATTCTTATGGAGTTTACAGGTTTTCCACCTTGTTTCTTATATCTTTCAATATCCAATTTCATTTATCAGCAAACCTACAGTTTTTTGTAAAGGCAGATATCTTCTTTTCCATTCATCAATCAGTGGAATCCTTCCCATTGTTTCTTTTATCTCTCTAGTCTTGTCTATCAGCAGACCCAGGGCTTGTTTGTAAAGACAAATCTGTCATTCCTCTCACATGGTTAAGTGGAATGCCAGGATGCTCTGGATTTATTCCTCCACATACACTTGTCCTCAGTTTTCAAATTATTGATGGGAACATCACCATCAGAAACCCAGAATCCAAAGTACCAAGCTGAACATGCTCAGGGGCTGATGCTGATTTGGCATCAACCACAATTTAGGCTTGAAACAAAGACTGCAGGACTTTGAAATCTGAAATTTGGAGTTTCACTTTCTAAGTCTGTGAGAGTCTTCCCTAGAGGACAGGCAGGAAGAACCGTGACCCTAAAGCACTGCTGTGCTCTGCAGGAACTTCAAAGTGAGCCATTAGTTTAGTTCAATTTATTTAATTTGCATGAGTAAAAAAGAAGTTCTGAGCCTCAGAACCCACAGCTGGGGGCCCTGGGTGCGCTGGGACAGCACCTGAAGGCACTGCAGCCTTGGTAATTATTCTCCACACCTTCTTTTAGGGATTAAAACAAGCACTGAACTCCCGAACCCGAGGTGCTAAAATGGCTTTGGAGCAGTCTGACCTCCTGGGAGTCCTTCCCCTCACTTCAGTGAGCCCTAAGACAGATCCCTTTTATCTAAAACTGACCAGTTTGCTGCAGGCCAGGGCTTTCAGAGAGGAGCATTTACCGAATCTCATTTCTGACCCAGGGAAAGTTTTCTCTGTGGCCATCACCCCAGTTACCCACTTGTGTCCATCATCACTTCCCTAATTTCGGTACCAGGCAGATAAGGAGTAGTTGGAACCGTTTTTTTTCCTCTGTTTTGCAGGGGGAAGGACAAGGCATATACAACACAAAAATACAGCCCAAAAGTAATAAATGTATTTGTGCTGCTCAAGGTTTCAGCTCCAAACTGGGGCTGGCAGGAGACTGTGGTACTAGAAATTATCTTGCTAACAGAACAACAACAAAACATCCTGTCTAAAGGTCAGATTCTCAGGAGGATACATTTAGAAGGACAGTATCACATCCTCTAGGCGAAATAATTTGTCATATTTTCAATACCATGCTTGGAAGGGATGTGCTGCTCATTTCAACTAGACCAGCCTCAAAGACCAATTGTTTTCAGACCAAGACTTGTGAAATAGCCCATGTGCTACACCCCAAACCCCCCAAAACCCCCACCCCGTTTGCCAGCACAGGCAGAGACCCTGCCAGCCCAAGGAGAGGCCTGGGAGGGGAGTGGACACTGGAAAATACTCTGCATAAATTAAGGCTAAATGGACTTTTTTTGGCTGTGCTTTAATGCCCCAGCATGGCTGTTCTTCTGTAACCCAGAGCAGAGATAAAAACCTCAGGATGAGAATATCTGACAGAAAAAAGAACAATATATGTTTACTAATTTTTCAAAAGGTCCCAGGGCAAATTCCCCAATTTTGCACAGATTAATTAGAGTAATTAGTTAACTCATTAACTGTAAGGTCTGTGAAGCGCCGTGTTATTTTATTGTTCATTTGTACTCAATGAGATCTTGATACATGGCTGGGTTTCCTAAACACCACCTAGGTACAAATAACTAATGACAACAGCAATAAATGAATATATTTAAGGTGACTGCAAGACTCTGGGACAAGACTCAGTTAATCAGCACAATTTTATCACCCTCAGGAGGGAGGTGAACCTGGCCTGAGGGCTCTCTGTGCTCGTGCCAAAGCAAAGCTAAGGAGCCCCACAAAGTCCCCTGTGTTTGAGCCTGGGATTATTGCATGGCTGAGACTGCAGGGACTGAACAGAATTTTACCAAATCTGCTTTTATCTTCTGCAATGTCAAAACTCTGATCTGCAGCCAATGCTGGCTGCTGCTCCGCTGACTTATTTTTAAACACTTGCCAGCGTGTTATAAAATGAACATCCCTCTCCTCCCCGGGCTGGGGAGAAGAGCTGCTCCTCCTCCAGGAGCAAATCCCATCTGCTGCCTGCTCCTGGGACACCGCACGTGGGGAGGAGGCAGGAGCCTGGTGGACCCAACTGCACAAGCCACTCGGGGCTGCTGGGGATCAGCCAAAGGCTGGACTTGACCTTGGAACCTTTTCCAGCTTGGATAATTCTGTGAATCACCAGCAGGACTCTTTCAGGAGCACCTGAGGAGCAGCACGTGCCCATTGCTTGGTTTCACTGTCTGAGAGCTCATGGAACCTCCTCCTGTGAGCTGACTGGACTTTGTGCTGTAAATAAAACTTCCTCTTATTCTCCACCTTAATGCCTACAACCCCCAGCATTTCCATCAACCTCTTACCTTACAAAGGCAATGAAATCCCAAACACTGGGGCTGTGTGTGGGCTGTGCCAGCCCCTCAGAACCACGGTGTCTGTGCTGCACAGGAATGTCTGTCCACAGAGCAGCAGGAGAAATGCTTCCCATATGGACCCTGAAATAAATACAGGGCCATTGTGGCCCTCATCTCGTAATTCCTCATATGTTACATGCCTGTAAGTGTCTGCAGAAAGTAACTTGTTCTTTATGTTTAAAAAAAACCCAAAACACCAAAACCCTGCTGTGTGTATTTCTGGCACTTCTTTAGCTTGGCTCTGAATTCCGGGTTAGGCCATGCATTAGTCAAATGAAATAATAAACAGCTGAAAATCATTACACAAGACTAATCCTATCTTAAGGATAAGTCTGTATCCTACACTTAGTAATCAGGTACTAAGTCCTATTTCCTGCTATTAGTAACAAAAAAAAAAAAAAAAAAAAGGGGGTTTAGGTAAAAGTTTTCAGAGAATCACAATTAATGGCCAGGAAAAAAAAAATCAGTGACTTTTCCCCTCAAGTTTGATCCATTACTCAGAGTAATGTGGCCACTGCTGCCCTGCCTAAAATAAGCACATCATGTTTTCATTCGCATGATTCCCTATTCTGTGAAATTTAAACAAAATCCATGTGTTGGCAGCAGCCACCAAATACCTCATGGCCCAGCCCACCACCAGCAGCTCCATGAAGCCAGTTTTCCCCTCCTTCCAGCACGCCACTCTTCCAGGCCATCTGCTCTGCAAAGCCCCACTGGAGAAACAGCACGTGGCTACAATGTCCAGTCACCAGAGAAGGAGGGAGATCAATCCCTGAGGATGCTGTGCCCAGGGTTAGGTGCAAAAACTGACATTTGGGTGCAGCCAGCTGAGCTGGAAGAGCCCAAACCTCTTTGGAATCACACAGTTTAAAACTCTCAAAGTTCTGAGCTGAGTATTTACCCAGCACATGGGGCTGGCTGAGGAGTCTGGCGGGCCCTTCCTTTCCATCAGGGCTGGATGATACCTCTGGATGGAGAACTGTGAATCCCACCCAACAGCCTGGGATTCTTCATTTCCTTGGGCTGAGGTTATTTTTAATCCCCAACAGTTTAAGCTAAAGGTAGAGCAGGAATTCCCTATACCACCACCACCAGAGATGAGTGATCCATGACCCTTTAGGAGTCCTTTGTGAGTGTCACACGTGCTACAGAAATATGGAGAAATTGCTTAAATCACTTTTAGACTGGAGACTCACTAAGACTGCTTAGGCCTGAGAAAACAGGGAGTTGGGAGAATTTCCCCCTCAAAAGCCAAAGCTTTGGGAAGTGTGCATGTGGGAGTGCAGCCCCTCATGGAAACACTCCGGTCACACAAGTGTCACTCCCCAGTGTCCCCAAGAAGAGCAGTGGAACAGAAACCCAACTTATTCCCACCAAGCATGACATCAGTCACACCCCAGAAGTCCACCCTAAGAACACATATTCAGTCCCCTCACTGCTGGGAAGGAGCACTTCCAGGAACCAGGAGTACACCCAGGAATAGGACAGGCTCAGAGGAATGGCCAGGTTGGACTGGATGGTCCTCGTGGGTCCCTTCCAGCTCAGGATATTCCAGGATTCTGTGAGCACTGAAGGCAGCCAAATGGAGCAGCAACAAAGACAAGTGGAGGAACCACAAATTTCTTGCTACTTTCTGAGCACCTGAAACTTGGGCTTAGGGATAAAACATTTATAGGTGTGAAGACACTGCACAGCAAAGGCAAGAACAGTGCTGTTAATTCCTCTCTGCATTAAGTTTGGATTCTGCACCTTTTGCTGGAAAAGCAGCAGGCAGGCACACAGAACAGCCAGGGTGGAGGCTCAGGAGACTCTCCAAGCAGAGGAGAACAGATGCTTTCCACAGCTCACTAGCACGTTGCCCACTTTAAGGTTATCCAGCAATAGATTTGTGGCAGGTCTCTGGGTTTTGTCTTTTGAGGCATGAACACTTCAGGCCTTACAATGCAAGTATAAATAAAATGTAAGTAAATGGCAAGGGAGGAGCAGTCCTGCTATAAAACACACAGAAAAAGTAGTGATTTCATAGGATGAGTTTTCCCCTGGAAGTCCTGCTTGTTTTCTAACATCTCAATACATCTGTGCAACCCTTTTAAAAACCCAGCCATCCAACAGATCCAGCCCGGGCAATGCTATCACAAGCACTAAATAAAAGCCCAATAATATTAGAGCAGTGCCTTTCACAGGCAGCAAGACATGATTAAGATAAGAAAGGTGAAGAATGCCCAGAGATTCGGGGCAGGAGCAGCCAGGGATGGTTGCTGGAGCAGATCCAGCAGCATCACACAGCCCAGCTATCTCCTGTGTCATCTCCCCATCAGATTGCTGGAGCACATCACAGCCTGTCACACACTCCAAGCACAGCCCCCATGTCTCTCCAGCAGCACATTTGTCATCCTGGGAGCTCTTCACTCATCTCTGCTCCATCTTATGCCTGTGCATGATGCTCACATGTGCCACAGCAACCTGCAGACACTTAAGTCCTCAAAGCAACAGATTTTCCTTCCCACTGAGGCAGCACAAATGAGTTTGTTACATTGACTGGAGCTCAGTGCAAACAGCAAAGAGCCTGGCTGCATATAAAACACAGCGAGAGAGCCAGCGGGGGCTGAGGGGCTCTCTCTCACTGACCATCTCTGAATGTTTCCAGCTCTGATAAAGAAAGATGTTAAAAAGGTTTCCCATCCTTGGGCCAACTGAGAGCTCTGGTTTAGGCATATTACACTCTGTTTCCATATGGAGTGAGAATTTCCAGGCCAGCACCTGCAGCCAGGTGTTTAAGGGTATTTAGACTCCAATTTCCACCAATTTCACTGTAAGCTAAATAATATTAACTTAAATCACAAGTACTCTTGAGTTCAGTAAGTGTTTGGACAACACTCTCAGGCACAGCGTGGGATTCTTGGGGTGTCTTTGCAGGGCCAGGAGTTGGACTTGGATGATCCTTGTGGATCCCTTCCAGCTCAGGAGATTCTCTGATTCTATAATTGAAAACAGAAGTGATCTGTGAGGATCTCTTCCCTGAGGTCACAGGAGACAAGTGGAAAGAGGCAGAACACCAATTAGTCCAGCAGCAAACTTAACTGGTGACAGCCTTTCCTCCTGGTACATCTGGGACCTTGGGAGATATGTCAGACACCTTCTGTGTCCCATTGCCAGGGGATCCCAGCAGCACCTGACCCCCATAGCTCTGGATGCCTTTCCCATCCTGATTTGGGTTGGGAAAGGCTTCAAAGCCCATCCCATTCCACACCCTGCCATGGGCAGGGACACCTTCCACTATCCCAGGCTGCTCCTAGCCCCGTCCAGCCTGGCATTAAACACTAAAATATATTTGATATGCACTGTGCCCAATCCTGACCTGCCTGTTATGGTCCTTGCCTGGCTGGGCCACTTCACTGTACCATGTCATGGAATCCCAGGCTGGGCCAGGCTGGAGGGAGCACAGAGGGTCCCTGGTGCCACCTCCCTGCTCAGGCAGGGCCATGGCAGAGCACAGGGCACAGCACTGTGCCCAGAGGGCTCTGCAATATCCCCGCTGAGGGACACTGCAGCCCCTCCCTGGGCAGCCTGCTCAGGGCTGGCACTGCCCAGGGCAGAAGTTGTGCCTCCTGTGCAGGGGCAGCTCCTGGGCTCAGGCCCTGCCCGTGGCTCTGGTGCCACTGCTGGGCCCCGGAGCAGAGCCTGGGCCCTGCTCTGCCCCTCCCTGCACACAGGGACACCCAGGGCTGAGGGCCCCTCTCAGCTGGGGCTCCTCTCCAGGCTGAACAGCCCCAGCTCCCTCAGCCTTTCCTCATTAGAGAGATGCCCTCATTGCTGAACTTAACACTGAAGATGTGCTTAAGTGGGTCTGAGTCTTAAACCCCTTGTATGGGCCAGTGAAATGAACAGTGGGACACCCAAACAGGCAAGAAAGGAAACACAAGGCCTGCCTAAATACAGGCCTGTGGATTGGTACCTGCTGCCAGCTGTACCTGGAAAAGACACCCCCTCCTTGTAAGGGCTGACAGTTTTGCATGGGAGAACACGATCCATTCCAGCCCTGCTTCCTGCTCACACCAAATGTACCTGCCCACAGAACACTGCCTGGCATCAGGGGAAACTTCCTGTGCTCAGCATCCTCACAAATCAAGGCCAGGATCTGAGTGATGGCAGGGAAATACCTGCAGCTCTGTGATCCATGGTGTAAGGCTGGAAATAGCTCATGCACTCCATTCAGGTACTGAAGAGATGGATGCTGGAGGGGTTTAACTGTGCCCTTGATATTCCAGCCTGTAATGGGTTTTTGAAGTGACTGTAAGTCTGAGGGAAGGCACAGCAATGACACTCTCAGAAACCTGAATCCTGACAAGCACAGTCCCAGGAGCCCTTGTCAGGGTTGAAACCTGCACTTTGAAGAAGGCAGCTGGATAATTCAGGAATGGGGGAGCAAAGCAATGGACAGGAGGGCTGGGATGTGCTTACCTCAAATGACAAAATGCTCACTTGTGTGGAAGGGCTTCACTGCATCTGCACTTTCTCCTGCTCTGGTCAAAGGGAAAAGCAGGGGAAAATAGAAAATGAGAGGAAAAGGGAAAAACAGGGGGGGAAAGGGAGATGGTGAAAAAGGGACAGGTGAGGAGATAAAACCCTCAGCAGTGGTAAATTCATTGAGGTGTGCAGTTTAAAAGGAGGCCAAGATTTCATGTGAGCTTCAGGGCCAAGGCCATACTGGGCTCTATCATGACCCAAGGTGTCACCACTGATTCTCTCTCCCTGCTTTTCCTCTCTAACTTAACTAAAACTACCTTTGCCCACACCCTGGACTCCAGCCCAGCCAGTCGTGGTGGATGGATCCCACAAGTCCCCCAGACTTTTGTGTTGACACCAAAGTCAGTGTCCAGAGATCTTCTGCAGGACCAGAACCAGAAGCACTGGTCCAGCAGCTGCTTTTGGCCACTTATTTTTGTTTCATTTCAAAAACATGAGTATTCCCATGGCATTCAACACAGCATCTGCCCCTGGACTTCAGCTGCAAACAAAGAATCAAAGTCCCTACAAGGCCACCTGTCTGTTCAAGGGGACACAGATACCTTGTACAAAAGGCATGAAGCACTTGTTTAACCTCAAACCCATCCCTAGGAGCAGGATTAGCACCAAATGAAGAAACAAGAAAAAAACCTCAAACTGTAACGGGGTCAAATGGAACAGCAAGTGCTGCTTTAGTGGGAAGGGCAGCAAATTAAAAAAATGTGGCCTTTAACAAGGTACCGTGGGTAAGACAGAAGGACAAAATAAAGGCACCAGCATCACTGACTGCTGCTGGAAAACTGCCTTTTTGCTTCAGTGCTCTGTACAAACCACAGTATCTGTCCCAGGGCCGCAGATGTAATTTGGTACAAACGCAGACATGAATATGCTTAAATAATTCAGGGCAAAAATCTAAAGAATATGGGCTGCCTTGGGTACTTCCTGACATTCATCTTCAAGACACAAAAGAGGCCAAACAACTCGTGACTGGTGTGGTTGGCCTTATCAAATCTCTCTCTCCCCTCGCACAGATTAACGTCACAGCAGATCCAGCCTGCCGTGCGTTATCCCGCTCCTGCCAGCGCCGGGCCAGGGAAGGCTGTCAGATCCCTGCTAAAATCCATATCTGCCAGCTGAATGCATGAACCTGCTCTGGGGGGAAGCCTGACACACCAGCTTCTGCCTTGGAGCAACTCTATTAAAGATCCTTCTGAGGGAGGGAAGAGGAATAGGAAAGAAATCTCTGATACTATTTTTAGTACTAATTCTAAGTACTAAAGCATTTAGATGGGATGGAGGGAAGGGCACAGAACTGTCTGAAGTTCAACAAAGGCAAATGCAGGTCATGCACCTGGGGAGGAACAGCCCCAGGCACTGGCACAGGCTGGGAGGGGCCTGCTGGAGCAGATCTGAGGAGAAGAAGCAGGGAGTTCATGGTGGACTATGAGATGTCCCTGAGGCAGCAGAGTTCCCAGGGGACAAGAAGCCAATGGGTTCCTGGGGTGCATCAGGAAGAGCATTTCCAGCAGGTCAGGGAGTGATCCTGCCCCCCTGCCCAGCCCTGGGCACCTCTGGAGTGCTGTGTCCAGCTCTGGATCCTCAGCACAGCAGGGCCAGGAGCTCCTGGAGCGGGGCCAGCACAGGCTGTGAGGATGAGGAGGGCCTGGAGCACCCCCGTGCCCAGGAAGGGCTGAGGGAGCTGGGGCTGTTCAGCCTGGAGAGGAGCCCCAGCTGAGAGGGGCCCTCAGCCCTGGGTGTCCCTGTGTGCAGGGAGGGGCAGAGCAGGGCCCAGGCTCTGCTCCGGGGCCCAGCAGTGGCACCAGAGCCACGGGCAGGGCCTGAGCCCAGGAGCTGCCCCTGCACAGGAGGCACAACTTCTGCCCTGGGCAGTGCCAGCCCTGAGCAGGCTGCCCAGGGAGGGGCTGCAGTGTCCCTCAGCGGGGATATTGCAGAGCCCTCTGGGCACAATGCTGTGCCCTGTGCTCTGCCATGGCCCTGCCTGAGCAGGGAGGTGGCACCAGTGACCCTCTGTGGTCCCCTCCAGCCTGGCCCAGCCTGGGATTCCATGACACGGTACAGTGAAGTGGCCCAGCTTTCTGCAGGAAAAGGAAGACTCAGGCACAGAGGCCAGGACCCCTAAAACTGGGCTCCTTGAGCTATGGTGTGAGAGCAGAGATTTCCAAAGACACCTGGGTGGCTGGGGGGGTCGGGCTCTGCTCCAGGGAACAGGGACAGGAGGAGAGGGAACGGCCTCAGGCTGGGCCAGGGCAGGCTCAGGTTGGACATCAGCAGGAATTTCTCCATGGAAAGGGTGGTCAAGGATTGGCAGGGGCTGCCCAGGTGAGGTAAGGAAGTTAAGCATT
Source organism: Promerops cafer (assembly GCA_013398275.1). Lineage (NCBI taxonomy): Eukaryota > Metazoa > Chordata > Aves > Passeriformes > Nectariniidae > Promerops > Promerops cafer. The sequence continues at coordinate 56,692 of VZSE01000282.1, forward strand.
AAAGAGTGATTGATTAGGGGCTGCTGACTAAACAATACATATTACTTACTTAACATTTACTGTGCTTGCAAAAGCAGGATGAGAGAATGCAAGGCCACTGTGATAGGGAAAAAATTATGATTTCATTCTCAATCTTTAGACTCCTAAACTGACAAGAACCAGTCTTGCACTTTGGACTGTAACTTAGAGACTAGAAAGCATGTGTAAGGAGGCAAGGTGAAAAGTTCAGNCACAGGCTGGGAGGGGCCTGCTGGAGCAGATCTGAGGAGAAGAAGCAGGGAGTTCATGGTGGACTATGAGATGTCCCTGAGGCAGCAGAGTTCCCAGGGGACAAGAAGCCAATGGGTTCCTGGGGTGCATCAGGAAGAGCATTTCCAGCAGGTCAGGGAGTGATCCTGCCCCCCTGCCCAGCCCTGGGCACCTCTGGAGTGCTGTGTCCAGCTCTGGATCCTCAGCACAGCAGGGCCAGGAGCTCCTGGAGCGGGGCCAGCGCAGGCTGTGAGGATGAGGAGGGCCTGGAGCACCCCCGTGCCCAGGAAGGGCTGAGGGAGCTGGGGCTGTTCAGCCTGGAGAGGAGCCCCAGCTGAGAGGGGCCCTCAGCCCTGGGTGTCCCTGTGTGCAGGGAGGGGCAGAGCAGGGCCCAGGCTCTGCTCCGGGGCCCAGCAGTGGCACCAGAGCCACGGGCAGGGCCTGAGCCCAGGAGCTGCCCCTGCACAGGAGGCACAACTTCTGCCCTGGGCAGTGCCAGCCCTGAGCAGGCTGCCCAGGGAGGGGCTGCAGTGTCCCTCAGCGGGGATATTGCAGAGCCCTCTGGGCACAATGCTGTGCCCTGTGCTCTGCCATGGCCCTGCCTGAGCAGGGAGGTGGCACCAGTGACCCTCTGTGGTCCCCTCCAGCCTGGCCCAGCCTGGGATTCCATGACACGGTACAGTGAAGTGGCCCAGCTTTCTGCAGGAAAAGGAAGACTCAGGCACAGAGGCCAGGACCCCTAAAACTGGGCTCCTTGAGCTATGGTGTGAGAGCAGAGATTTCCAAAGACACCTGGGTGGCTGGGGGGGTCGGGCTCTGCTCCAGGGAACAGGGACAGGAGGAGAGGGAACGGCCTCAGGCTGGGCCAGGGCAGGCTCAGGTTGGACATCAGCAGGAATTTCTCCATGGAAAGGGTGGTCAAGGATTGGCAGGGGCTGCCCAGGTGAGGTAAGGAAGTTAAGCATTAAAGAGTGATTGATTAGGGGCTGCTGACTAAACAATACATATTACTTACTTAACATTTACTGTGCTTGCAAAAGCAGGATGAGAGAATGCAAGGCCACTGTGATAGGGAAAAAATTATGATTTCATTCTCAATCTTTAGACTCCTAAACTGACAAGAACCAGTCTTGCACTTTGGACTGTGACTTAGAGACTAGAAAGCATGTGTAAGGAGGCAAGGTGAAAAGTTCAGCTTCAAAGACAACAGTTTTACTTTATCTATACGACTACTAGAAAGCACAGCACAAGCACAGAAGGATTTTAAGCTCATTATAACACGAAGCGAAGCTAGGCGGGGCTAGGAAAATGAATATGTATAGGCCTGTTGTGAAAGATAGTGCAGATGTAACATTTCAGGGAATAAATAGAAGAGTAAGTGTTGCTGAGGGCACGCATGCTTTCAGAGGAGCATCCCCCATGTGTCTCTACTTTACAGCTTCCATGAGTTGTGGAGTTTTTCCACGTATCACACGGAGGTTTGGAGTGCCCATCCCTGGAGGTGCCCAAGGAAGGCCTGGATGTGGCACTCAGTGCTCTGGGCTGGGGACAAAGTGGGGATGGGGCACAGCTTGGACTTGATCTTGGGCTTTTCCAACCTTAATGATTCCATGAACAGCTCTGCTGCAGAGTGCCCTCCTGAAGATGCTGCTCCTAGAGGCAGTTGCTGCTGTGCTGGTGAAAGCTCTGCAGGGGCAACTGATGGAGGTTTAAAGTGGGTTTCACTCAAGAGGAGCAAAAGAGGCATTCAAGCAGAGAAAAAGCAGCTGGAGGAGAAGCAAGTTTTTAACATGCAAAGGCAGAGAAATCATCACAGAACCACAGAATGGGTTAGAAAGGACCTTAAAGATCGTCTTGTTCCACACCCTGCCATGGGTCCTTCCACTAAAATGCCAAGGCTGAAATGGCAGCACAAAAATCTGAAGAGCAGCACTTGCCCCACAGAGGGAAAACCCCCTCCAGATGAACTTGCATGGGCAGACACACTCCCCGTGGTTTTAAGACATAAGAGCCACTCTTGAAGCTCTGAAGCAGTGTCTGGTTCAAGGCCAGAAGCCAGGAGGATCCAAGTTAAACAGTTTTCAGGGCCTGCAGGCAGCCCCCAAACGAATGCTTGGTACAGCAATTTTCTCATCAGAAAGATCCTAGAGAACTGTGATTCCAAATGTAGAAGAACTCCCCACAAGGACTCCAGGTACCCCTGCTGCCCTTGTCTCACCTGACCAGCCACGTTCTGCAGTCACTGACAGAGCTCTTCCAGCTGACCAAACATGCTGAAATCACAGCAAAGCCAAAGGGCCACATCAGTGCTGCAAAGAAATCACCTTTTCTCCATCTGTCCCCACTCCCTGCCTTCTATTTATCTGTCCCTGGCAGAGATGTACTGAGGGTGACACTTGAGGAGCTGATGGCACAGAACAACATCTTATTTCCCCACACCTGACAAATGCACCAAGAAACCAGGGCCAAAATCACAGGTCAGGGTGTCTGCAGGACTGCAGGAAGTCAGCCACGCTCATCTTATCCATATCTAAAGTTCTGATGCAGAAAAGTGCTGTTTGGAGGGTTTCTACTACAGACTGAGGCACTCTAAGGGTTAATGTCACCAGTCTGTCACACAGGAAGTCTGAGCAGGGGAAAGAGCTCATCTCAAACACCACGGGGGAAGAAGGGCCCACTGAGAGCAGCAAGGAGAGGCACAGTTAGTGCTGAACTGATAACTCATCCAGCCTGGGCTGAACAGATGATGCATTTTGTGAGTTCCAGGCATTCTCCCAGAACACTGATGCAGCTCCTTGGTATGAATCCAAGGGAGTTATCTCTCAGTCATTCTGCCTCCTTGTTAAAGGTAGGAAGAAAAATGTCCTTTATTATCAATTCCAAATTGTTCTCCAACTGAATTACCTGCGAGGAGGTGAGGTTATTTTAGAAAATATGTAGAGTCCTGTATTTTTAGCTCCATGAACCTGCCTTGTAAGAATCTGAAGACTGTTGCTGATGCTCTCCAGTGGAAGGAGTTTGTGCCTTTTGGCTGATCCATCCACCCAAGGCTCTCCTGTGGGGATGAGGGAGGAGGGCGGGGGGCCCGAGGAAGGACAGAATGTCAGTGAGCAGACTGAACCTCAGCCCTGGGCTTTAACCACATGTGGCAATAAACACCAGCAAGCTGCACAGCTTCCCAAGCCTCACTTGAGCACTGACTGCATGTAACACCTGCCAGCTCCTGTGTGTCCAGCTCGGCTGGCTGGGGAAGGAGCAAGGTGGGATGTCTACAGAAGAAGTTTTACATAAGGACTTTAATAAGGGACTCTGAAGGAACAAAAACTTCCCCCCAAACTGAGGAGCATCCCTTCTTGGCTACAAACTTCCAGGGAAACAGCCTCCTCATGTGCACACAGAGTGCTCTCCACACTGGGCATGGACATCTCTCCCTGTAATGATCACTCAAGACTTGTGAGTGCACCAGGAAAAGCATTAAACCAAACCTAGTGGAAGGTGTTTTACCAGAAGAGTCATGTTGGACACTTCAGGGATTTTTTTGGATGCCTCCAAGCTGAAGGTTTTAGAGCCCCAGCTGTGCCTGCACACACGGAGCAGAGATTTCTCATTTCATACATCATTTACTCCTGCAGTGATTCCACAAAGTCACAACATGTCCCTAATACACAGAAGGGGAGAAATCCATTCTTCTCATGATAATGGCTCGGGCTGGAGATCCTGAGCAGAGATTGCTCAGCACAGCAATGCCTCTCACTACAGGATAATCACATGTCCTTAATAGAGAAATACAAGGCAAACCCAGGAAAACACCAATTCCTCACAGTCAGAGGATCCTGGTTACAACAGGAGCTTTCCCTCAGCTCTGAACAAGTTATTTAGTGCACCAGCCCTAAGTGGAGCCTAATTCTCACTGGAATCTGTCAGCATTTCCAGAGAAGGAAAGAGGCCTGGGGAGGGCCAGCAGTGCCATGGTAACATGAAGCACGCAGGCCCCTTTCCATAAGCTGGGTACCAGCAGCAGTTAAACCAGTCAAAAGAGTTACGACACATTTGCAAGTTCAGGTTTGCTTAAAGTGTCCTCCAGTCAGGACTGAGCTGGTTTTGACTTGAGCTCTGCCATCCCATTGCTCTCCTCCCTGCCCCTGCCAGCCCTGCAGACAGAGGGAAGCTCTGCAGGATGGGAACCCCTGGCCCTTTGCTGAAGTTTCAGCTGTACTGAGCTAAAGCACAACTCCAACAGGCACTGTAGTAACAGGGACAAATATAATATATATGTATATATATATAAATTTTAAAAAATAGAAAGTGAGAGCAAGAGCACTAGGAAGGAAAAGCAGGGTGACATCAAGAGTGAAGAGTGAAGCTGTGAAGGGGAACACTGCAGCTCAAGGCTGCAGGGTGTGACCAGGAGAGCTGCCAGGCTGGGTGAGCCCAGTGCTGGGAATCCACTGGAGCTGGAGCTCCTGGGGAACAGCAGAGAAAGGGGCAAACACAGCTGATGCTTCACCCACCCCAACAACGACTGCAGTGAGCCCCAGGGCCTTAGCAAGGTGTAAAACCTCAGCAGGTGAAGCCCCCAGGGGAAATTCAACACAAAAATGGGTCCAGGACAGCCATCATGAATAAAACCAGAGGTTACAGGGAATTGTACACCCCAGAAGGCAGCACAGCCACAGGAATGAGCTGATTCCTCTGCTGCAAGTCTCACTAGAGATGCCCTGGTGAGAGCTGGCAGGAAGGTAGCAAAGCAAAATACTTCAATGCAGTGGTAAATGAAGTTCAATGACTTGTAATAGAAATTTGTGTCCATCTTTTGAAAAAAGCCAGAATTTTCTTTGGAAAATGTGGGGGAAAAGAAAACAAACTTTAATCAGATGTCTAATGTTCCATCCCAAATCCATTTGGAAGAGTCTGGCAAAGGAGGTACACTTTAAAATGTTACCAAAGGGAAGGGACTGGCAGTAGGACAGAGCATGTTAAAGTGAAAAATTAAATTAAAGGCTCAAGGGAGAACTTATTAGAAACCTAATACTGTGAGATTTTTCATGCCTCTGTTTGGTCTCCAAAACACTGATTTATTAGAGATCAGCAAAGGAAAGGACATATGAAAGAATACATTCACTAATACATGTATCTTCTATAATTTATACAAAATCTCTCTGCCTGGTGTCCTGAGAGCCTGAGATCCTTCTGTGCTGCTTCAGCAAACAAACAAGACCCCAATTAACTCCACCAGACACAGAGCACAACACAACTCCTGTGCCTTGGCTTGCACACAACCTGGATAAACACAGACACGGAGCAGCAATCTGCCTCTGCAGGCTTCTCTGACCCTCAAAAGTCAGGAGAAAATGTTTGATGCCCAGCAGCAGGTGAATTATCCCACAGCTATGTGAGGCCCTCAGGAATCTCTGACTTCCTGCCCTGGACCTGCTTCCATGAGCCAAGTAACTGGTCTGGAATCTCCTGGTGGCTGAGTGGGACAGCACCAGCCCTGACTGGGTGTTCCATCTGTGGGACCTGAACATTCCCCACCCAGGCTGGGGCAGAGTGGCTGGAAATGGATCTGGTGGGAGGTGCTGGTCAACAGCAGCTGAACATCAGCCCAGGTGTGCTGAGGTGGCCAAAAAAGGCCAATGGCACCAGGGCTGTGAGTGGCAGCAGGACCAGGCAGGGCCTGTCCCCTGTGCTGGGCACTGGTGGCTTACCCTGAATCCTGGGGTCAGTCCTGGGCCCCTCAGGACAAGACAGACCCTGAGGGGCTGGAGCGTGTCCAGGGCATGGAACGGAGCTGGGAAGGGGCTGGAGCCCCAGGAGCAGCTGAGGGAGCTGGGAAGGGGCTCAGCCTGGAGCAAAGGAGGCTCAGGGGGGCCCTTGTGGCTCTGCACAACTCCCTGCCAGGAGGGGACAGCCGGGGGGGTCGGGCTCTGCTCCAGGGAACAGGGACAGGAGGAGAGGGAACAGCCTCAGGCTGGGCCAGGGCAGGCTCAGGGGGGATTTTGGGGAAATTCCTTCACTGAAGGAGGTTTAAAGCATTGAAAGGGGGTGCCCAAGGAAATGGCAGAGTCTCCTTCCCTGGCAGTGTTCAGAAAACCACGCGGATGCAGCACCTGAGGACGCTGTTCAGAGGGGAACCTGGTGGTGCTCTGGGCGGGACTTGACGATCTTCAGGCCTTTTTCCAACCTGAACAATTCTCTGCTTCTGAAGCATTTGAGGGCAAAATCTCCCATGTGTGCTACAAAAGAGCATCCCTTAGTTAAGCTCCTAGAAACAGCTCCTTGCACTTTGTACAAGGATACACAACATCTTTCCACACATATTTGCTGTCTCCAGCTGGATCCAAACTGAGTCTCTGATCCCCCTTTATTTCGTTCCCGTAGCATTCCTGGGATTCCATGGAAGGGCAAACACAGGGGCTCAGGAGCACCAGCTGATCCAACAAAGGAGCTCACACTGTGTGAACCCCTCTGCCACATCACCCTGCAGAGGCTCAGAACCAGCACCTCCAGGCTCTGCCCTTCCAAAGGGCTCCCAGCAAACTCATTACAAATCCACAGCTGCAGCTGACCCCCATTAGGAAGTGGTTTATTAAATTAAAACATCAATCCCAGAAAGAGATGTTTGCTTAACAGACATAAACGATTTGGAGACCTCGTGCTGCAGGGCATGAAATAAAATCAAAGTGTGGCAAAGCCCAGGGAATTAAGCCATAAAGGGAAAGCAGTGGGAGGGATGCAGGGACCTCTTGCCAAAGGGAAGCTGCTTATCACAGGCTTGGTACAGAAAGATCCCAGAAATGCCACATGTAGACAACAAAAACCTCAGCAATTACCAAGGCATACTTGGACAACAGGTACTAATGACATTTGAAAATCTAAAAAGCCTGATTTTACAGCCCCTAAGTGGAGATTTGCTGTCTGACAGCTTTCCCTGCTTGCTTCTGTACAGAACTGGGTACATCGATTACCATTATAAATTCCTGGGTTTTTTAACCAAGGAGATGGCATTTTTTTTAAACAAGGAGTTTCCAAGATGTTCAAGTGGAAGTCAAATCCTGCCCCTGCTGACCACCACTGCTGACTCCCTTTACCACTGCTGCACACCAGGCTACATGGCAACAAAACCAGCCAAAATCTCGCCAAAAACCCGAAACCTACCAAAAACTCAAACTCCACCCTAAATCATCCACATGCTGCTTATCACCTCACCTCCAAACCCAGAGAGGATTTTGGACACTGCTGCATCCCAGATCTTTCACTTCAGTTCCTCTTGGAGGTCTGCATGTTCCAGCTCTCAGTTTTTACCCTTCAGGAAGGCTCAGCTGCCTTTGCCCCTTGCCCTGCACAGGAGGCACTGAGTTGGTGTCAGCCCCCCTGCTGGCTCTGGGGTATCTTGGAAACACCAGTCCCACTGTCTCTTTGGAAGGTCTCATCAGCAAGGTCCCACCCAGCTGCACCAAGTGCAGTTCAGACCATTTAAAGGGCAGAAACACCACACAAGGATTTCTTCTCAAAATCAAAACCCATTCTTCCTCTTGCCCCTAAGAGAGATGTTCTCTCTGACTCCAGTTTCTTCCAGAGTGAGGCCTTTAAAATTGCCCTCCTTTCTTCCAGAGGTCTAGGTGAAACACCCTGCCCAGCAGCCCCAGCCCGCACAGCTCAGGGACATCCCAGTGGCTCTGACCCCTTGGAAGTGGCTGCATCCAACCTTTCTCCTCACCAAGATAAGGTGTCTGAGTCATTTTGTGTCTCTTTACCCATTCCAGGGCTCCAGAAGGTTGTGAAGTCTCGTTAATAGGTACCCAAGGAAAGGCTGAGTGCTCTGGCAGGCAGCAGGGGCTGCAGGCAGCAGTGGTCCCAGCCCAGGGGAATTGCAGGAGCTTTACAGGAGCTTCACCAGAGCAAGAGGGAGGGAATCCAAAGGTTCAGTGATGCAGAAGCTCCATATGCAACAGCACAAATTGTCAGTCCACACGTATTAGGAAAAACATCTAGTTAATTTCCTCAAGAAAAGATGATTTCTGGGGCTTTCCAGGGCCTGGCACTCTCGGAGCTCCACTCCCACAACAGACGGGCGCGGGACACGCTCGGTTTGCACACAAGGGCCCATCTGTTCCATCTCCCACAGCTGCACCAGGAGCTCCACTGGCTGGATTTGCACTGCCACCCCCACGGGAATGTCTTTATCCTATGGCACAGACAAGCATGTCTCAAAAAGGACACTGTCATCATCACTGCTCAACTGCTTGAGCATTTTCCCTCCCTGGGGCTGAGCCCTGCCAGCTCCCCAACCCTGAGGACAGGATCTCCGGGCATTCAGCAGCAGCTTCATTTGTCCAGTGCCATCCACATGGAGCAACTGGTAATGGGAATGCTTTAGCTTTCAAAGCCCAGGCTTAATCCTTGTATTTTATAATCTCACCACAGAGCAGAGCAACTGCACTGAGTGATGGTGAGAAGCAAAGGACCTGCTGACCAACAGCAAGGGTTCAGATGTGTGGGTTCTTCAGCCAGATGTGTGTCATGCCCTAGGAGAGACCTCGCCAGTGCCTCAGAGTCCAGCTGTGACATGGAAGCAGCTCCAGTGTACCACAGTGCCCGGGTACCTTGGATCCCAGACTGCTGTGCTGGCACTGCTGGCTGAGGGCCACAAACAGTTGGAAAAGGGCTCCCAGCCACCCAAAGCCATCATCCACAGCAAACTGCCTTCAGCTCCAGGCAAGAGGCTACAATCCTAGAATCTAAGCTCTCATTCACCACCTATTTGAAGACAGCTCTCTAACAACAAAGGACAAACCAGCTTTCAGCTTTGGTTCTCCTTGTAGGTATTCCCCAGTCTGTACCAATCCCCAGGTCCTGTTTTCAGGACAGCCTTTCCCAGAGTTAATCCTGACATGGGCCAGAGTCACTTCTTCCCTCTCTCTTCTCAAGGGGCTTTCTGGTGAGTGAAAAACATCCTGTTTTGGGAACTGGCAGGCTTTGGATATTTGGGCAATATCCTGCCTTTCCCAACCTCTCCTTTCCCTCACTGCCAGTGAACCTGGGCAGCTTTTTGGACCCTTCTCTGGGCAGGGCAGACACTGCCAGTGTAACAATATTTTGCCTGCAGATGTTTTCACCCGGTGCAAGCTCATTGCATCCCACCAGGACCCCCCTGAATACACAGAGCTACAGAGCTTCCCTGCAGGAATTACTGCTTCCCACTCCATCTTCCTGCGGGTTCTGACAGCCCGGGCAGGTTAACACCAGACTGATGAGCAGACAAAAGCTCCACCCTGGGAGCAGCAGGGGTTCTCTCTGCATCCTGGAGCATCAATCCTCTGCAGCTCGGGCTGGGGCTGGCTCGTGCAGAGGCTCTGCTGCCCCGAGAGGGGCTCAGGGTGACAACCTGGCCCTGACCATCACCTGACAGCACAGGGACTGGGGCCAGCACTGAGGGCAGAGAGTCCCCAGTGCTGAATCCCACCCTGAAACTCCAGTAATGGACATCAAACGCTCCCCTGCACTTTACACCCCTCTAACAGACCACCCAGGGCTATGCCTGAATGACTTCATTGGTATTTCTTAATTATATAACTCTCTAAGTGCTCTGCAAAAATTAGATTTTTTAATAGAACTTACTTGTTTTACTGTTCAATCAAATGACAAAATGTCTAGGGAAGGCATTGGCTTGTTTGCTCTCCAACAGTCGAGCAGATTAAAGTGAGCTTTTTAAAATATTATATCAAAATAAATCTTTCTGAAAGGAATCATTAAATTCCTCCCATAGACAGCACTTGTTTTAATGCCACAGAAGGAGGCTGTAAAAGGTTTTCCATTTCTGTTTGGGTTGTTTACACTCTCCAGCATCAGGACACACGGATCTGAAGTGCATCCTATCGACACACACATTAAATACAACTGCTCCCAAAAATAAATCACAGCTTCGCTGCTGTCTGCCATCAGCAACACAGTCCTGCATGGGGGACTGGAAAAGCTGCAAGGACCACTGAGCAGGAGGAAGAGCTGGGGATGGAGACCTGCAAAATTCTGCCCAGAGAGAGCTTCCAAACTTCCACAAGGTGCAAGCTCAGAGAAAAGGGGGGAAAGCCCTCTGCAACCCCACTGACCACAGGTAAGACACATCCTTGGGGCTGTAGGGTCACACCAGCTCCGAAGAACTCCTGACGGTGACAACATTAATGGCCTAGAGTTCCACAAGTGGCTCAAGTCTGTATCATTCTGGGCTCAGGTTTCGGAGTTTACTTTGATTTTCTGAGACACTGAGGCTCTACAGACCCTGTTAAGCAGCAGAAGGACTTGGAACATCTTCCAGCCTTTCCTTCTGGACAGGAAAGATGGTGGGACAGGGAGGACCTGGAAGCACTGGAGCCGTTCAGGTTCATTTCCATGAGACACTGTCCTGTCCATGTGAGCCCTGGACCACTTTAAGAGCAGGAATTAACAGTAATTCCTGGCAGGAGTTACAGATACAGGAATGTCTTTGAATGTCCAGCAATTACTGGTGCCATTTTGCCAATGTCTGGCCCAAACATCCCCCCTTATTTCAGGCACATTTCCCACCCAGACTGCTGGGTGCAGCTCTGAGCAGCTCCAGTTAAAACCAAACTGAGAGAGAGAGAAAAAAATGTAGCAACACAAAGCAAGAGGATAGCAAAGATTTCAAAAATGTGTTTTTATAGATGAGAAAATAAACTGGGACTCTCCACCCTGGGAAAAAGGCAGGTGAGCTCGAGGACAGGTGAACTCTGCAATGCTGAATAGAAAAAAAACAACAAACCACCAAGACACAGTTCCTCATTGCACCTCCCCAGAAGTTCACACATTTTCACAGAATCCCAGAGTAGCTGGGGTTGGAAGGGACCTCTGGAGATCACCCAAAGCAGGTGACACAGGGACACATCCAGGTGGGTTTGGAATGTCTCCAGAGACTCCACAACCTCCCTGGGCAGCTGTTCCAGGGCTCTGCTACCCTCCACGGAGAGAAGTTCTTCATCCTGTTGAGGTTTCCTCTCTGCATTGAGTCAATAAACTTATTTTTTATAAATGTTACTTAAAGCAGGCCACAGATTTCCTCCAGACTTCACAGATGTGAAGGATGGAAGTTTAGAGGAGCTGAGTTTTGACTCAGAGAAACAGAAATGTTATTAAAAAGCAACAGGGGACAGTAATTGCATAGAACAAAGTTGTTACAGGAGCACTAATGCCCCGAGGTGGCTGTGAACAGGCTTTTTTCACCTACTCATCAGTGCTTAATTTTTAACTTCGTTCACAGATCCTGCCGAATTCCTGACAGGCTTTGTTAACTCAGCTATGGCTCCAGTGAAACCCAGCTACCCACAGGGCAGGCATTTTCAGGCAAAGACAACCAGACACACGTTGTTCTTACTAAATATTTGTCCCTCTGCAGGGTAGGCAAAGAAAACTTTTTAGTGCCTTCTCTGCCTAAATGAAAAGATCTTCATCTCTACATAAACACCCTCAGCTCAGACCAGACTGTCCCAGCCAGGAGCTCCAACCAACAGCCCGGACACTCAGGACATCCCCCTGGCAATGCAGGAGTGTCCATCAGTTCTGGGCCTGTGAAAGCTCAGATCATCACAGTTTCCTGCAATGCCTGAGCGGCACCAACTCTGGATTTAGAAATTGTTTTGCAGATGATGCAAGTGGAGTTAAGACACAAGCCCAGGAAGCAGCACTGGCAGGGCACAGCAGCCCTCAGCACCTGAGTGGGGGGGGGGTCACAAACCCACTGGGACAGGAGCATCAGCTCTTAGGGTACAAAGGATGCATGTCCATGGCAGCTGTGACCATGGTCACTCTGATCCAGATACACATCAGCCAACCTGGCCCAGTGGAAGGTGTCCCTGCCCACAGCAGGGGGACCCCAGGGCTGAGGGGCTCTAAGTCCCTTTGGCCCCAAACCCCTCAGTGATGATTCCATGACACAACGACTTCATCCCAAGGGCAGTGGCCAGGAACAGCACTGGCCTTGCAGACACTGTTCTGCAGAGTTAGGTCCCCGCCTAGGGTGGCACCTGACCCCAATCAGACACAGGTTATCACTGAGAGAGCCCATTTTAAAGATAACAGGCCACAAAGCCCACACCCACACAGGCAGTATCCATTCCATGGCACACACGTGACTCCACGTGTCACCTGGATGCAAAACCAGGAGCAAATACACCTCACCACCCACCTGCTGCTCCAAGCCATCCCCTGGGGCATCCCCGGATCTCCAGAGCCCTTTGGCAATTCCCCACAGGGATGTTCCTGTGCTCTGAACATGACACTCGAGACCCCAGAGCCAGGCGCCTGCTCCCCCTCGTTGAAGTGAGGCAACCTGGCAGATTTCCCACAATGTGAAGCCAAGATGAACATTCCCAAAAGCCCCGTGTGAATGGTGTCACCTCCCCAGAGCCTCCAGCGCCAGGCTGGCCAGACACAGGAGATCCTCAGCTCCGCGTCCTCCTCCGCTGTCAGGTGAGTGTCAGGAGAGGGCTCAGCCAGGGGAGCTGACACAGACCCTCAGAGATTATATAAATAAATAAAGAGCCCATTTCCAGCCCTGCTCGCTCCCCTCTCCCTTTAAGTAGGTCACTCTGCCTGCTATGGAAATCAGCTCATCTTCAAAGCAGGTTTGCTCGTCTCCTTATCTCCTAAATGTAAGGGAAGTGCAGAGCACTGTCAGAGCAAAGGGGGATTTCAGACTAATTTAATTTATGTCTGTCACGGGTATAAATATGAAAGTGCCCGTACTTGTGAGAGAAACCAACCTGAGCCACAGAAACACAGGACAGCTGGAAGGTGTCTGCCCTCCAGGCAGTTCTGAATGTGGCCAACAGCTACAGGCCCATGTCCCTGACAGGGAACACAATGTAAATGGAATACAAAGGCTCTTCGTGACCTAGCAAGGGGAAGCAAGAAGAAAAAAAAAGTCTCTTGAACGAGACTGAAAAAGCTCAAGGGACTCACATGAGAGAAGCCCAGCTTACATCAATTTCAGCCTGAAAATTAGGCCCTACCTTTTTATTACGTTAGCCTAGCACAGAGCATTCCAATTGGTACTGGCAGTTAATAAAGCTCAGGAACAAAGCCTGATCCTAACCCTGCTGAAATCCCTGCAAAGAGCAGAGCTTACACCTGCAATGAAGGAACCAGAGTTCCCTGGTTTTCCTCCCCACATGAAAGGATGCAGGCAGGGCCCACTCCTCAGGAAAATGTACAGGTTGGGCTGCAGGGCTTTGAACCCTACCAGTGGTTTCACAGAATCCTGGAATGGTTTGGGTTGGAAGGGACCTTAAAGCTCATCCCATTCCATCATCTGCCCTGGGGAGGGACACCTTCCACTGTCCCAGGCTGCTCCCAGCCCCAGTGTCCAGCCTGGCCTTGGGCACTGCCAGGGATCCAGGGGCAGCCCCAGCTGCTCTGGGCACCCTGTGCCAGGGCCTGCCCACCCTCCCAGGGAACAATTCCTAATTCCCAATATCCCATCCAGCCCTGCCCTCTGGCAGTGGGAGCCATTCCCTGGGTCCTGTCCCTCCATCCCTTGTCCCCAGTCCCTCTCCAGCTCTCCTGGAGCCCCTTTATGCCCTGCAAGGGGCTCTGAGCTCTCCCTGGAGCCTTCTCCTCTCCAGGTGAGCACCCCCAGCTCTGCCAGCCTGGCTCCACAGAACAGGCAATATTCGAGGAATAAGGAAATTTCTGAGCTGTGCCCATGCACTCACAGAACATGTTCCTGCTGCTCCCACTCCCAGCCCTGGTCACTGAACAGGTGACAAGGGACACCTGGGGAGCCAAGCTCTGCTCCCCAGAGCACCCCAGGCTGCTCCTGCCCAGCTGCTTTTGGGAAGCTCTGGGGGCCTGGCAGGACGGAGTGTGCAGAGTGCAGGGAATGCAACTGAAGGCAGGAAAAGGAATCCCAGTGCTCAGAGGAGGCAAATACTGGAAAGGTTTTATGTAGTAACATCTAAAAAACAAGTCAAAGAAAATGAACCACAAAAATTTCATTATTACTTGAATGCCCCTATCAGCAATTTTGTTATAAAAAATAAACTAAAAATCAGCATTTTAAAACTCAAGTAAAAAGGAAGCTCCTTAGACTGGAAAAGCTTTTGCCTTATGCACCTCTGAACATAATCGCCTGTACAAGCTCCTGACACAGCACGAGCAAACTTCTCCTGACTCCCAATTGTGCAACTTCAGCCTGTTCTTTTGCTCCATTGGTCCAGGCAGAAGACTCCTGGATCAGCTTTTTTTCCCCCTCCCCAACTTCTTGAGTTTCAACTCTTAAGGCTTTAAGCCAAGGCTCAGCGTGGAGGTGTGAGAAGTGCCAAGGAAGGAGCAGGCAAGAAGGGGAAAATCTCTCTTCCTGTTTTAATACTTTTGGAAGGGGTGGGGCTGCAGGTGAGATTCTGCCTCCAAGAGCAGCAGGCATTTTGCCCCCTAGACTGCAGAGAGGGAGCCTGGAGCTAAAAGCAGCAGGAAATGAGCTCAGTTCAAGGCACCCACAGCAGGTGTGTGCAGGATCACACCCAAAGCTCAGCACGAGGACATGCAGCACATCCCACCCCTGGCACCACAGCCCCTTCTGCCAAGTCAAGGAATTATTTCACAGGATATCCAGTAGAGAGAGTCTATTCCAAGTTTTCACCCACACTCAAGCTTCTTTAAGAGTTTAAGGTTTTAGTTCAAGATTTGAGTCCACCCAACCCCAAAGCTCTGCCCTGGGCCAAGCTCATAAGCCTGTTACTGCCTGGGCACACCTGCCAAAAACTAAATTAAAAAAACACCTCATAATTGCAACAGACCTGGAGGCTTCTGAATTTGGAAAGAGCATGATTAATATTAATCTGTATGATTTCATAGTAGGTAGAAATACAGAAAATAGACAGCACTGTGCCTCAAGCCCCAGAATCAACTGGGATTTTGACAGCACATGCTGGAGAAGACAGCAGCAGCTGTCAAGTCACAGCTGGAGTTGCCTCTGGTGAAGGTGATTGAGAAATGGGATTAAGGAAAAAACCAACACAAATAAAATATAAGGTAAAATAACATGCAAAGGGAACAGACAGCTGAGCTAACAGGCTTGCCTTGCTGGCAGAGAATCCCAATAGCTCTGAGTTGCTCATTTCCTTTTTCCTTCAAGTACAGCCCTAACTCACACTTTATGAGTGGGGTTTTTTACCACTTCTCTGGCATCCTCAGCTCTGCTGTGCAGGGAGGTCACTCACACAATAAGGCTGTGGTGGGGTGACCCTGGCTGGGCACCCTGGGCCCACCAAGCCCCTCTGTCACTGCCCTGCTCAGCTGGGCAGGGGAGACAGGACACAGGGAAAGGCTCTGGGTGAGATAAGGACAGGCAGGGATCCCTCACCAGGTGCTGCCATGGGCACACAGACTCAGCTGGGGGAAATTAATTTATCACCCATCAAATCAGAGAAGGAAACTGAGAAATAAACCCAAATCTTAAAACACCTTCTCCAAACCCCTCCCTTCTTCCCAGGCTCAACTTCACTCCTGATTTGTTCTCCCTCCTCCCCCTCAGAGGCTCAGGGGGATGGGAATGGGGCTGTGGTCAGTCCATCACACATTGTCCCTGCTGCTCCTTCCTCCAGAGGGCTTGGACTCCTCACACTCTGCCCCTGCTCCAGCCTGGGGTCCCTCCCAGGGGAGAGTTCTCCAGGAGCTGCCCCAGTGTGGATCCCTTTATCCATGGGGTCAGTCCTTCCATGGGGTCAGTCCTTCAGGAGCTGCCCCAGTGTGGATCCCTTTATCCATGGGGTCAGTCCTTCCATGGGGTCAGTCCTTCAGGAGCTGCCCCAGTGAGGTCCCTCCCGTGGGGTCACGAGTCCTTCCAGCAAACCTGTTCCAGGTGGGCTCCTCTCTCCACAGGATCACAGGCCCTGCCAGGACCCTGCTCCAGCAGGGGCTTCCCGTGGGGTCAGAGCCTCTTCAGACCCCCCTGCTGTGCCCTGGGCTCCTCCTGGGGCTGCAGGGGGGTCTCTGCTCCCCCATGGATCTCCCTGGGAGCCGCCGTGCAGCCGGCTGGTGTTGGCTCCCTTGGACATGGAGGAAGCTTCCAGCAGCTCCCCACAGAAGCCACCCCTGTGGCCTCCCTGCTGCCCAAACCTTGCCTGCAAACCCCACACAAAGGTCAGTGTCCTCACAACATCTGCAGGGCCCTCAGTGAGGTCACCTGTCCCATCCCACTGTCCCTTGGAGCAGCCAAATGGGCCATGAACAAACCACTCTGATCTTCTCGTTCCCACAGTCTCCTCGTGAAGCTGCTTCCCAGGCTGTGACCTCTCAAATGGACACATTTCCCCTACTAATCCTGAGGATTTAAAGAAACAAACAAACAGAGCAGTACTTCCCAAATCGCAAAGGGCCCCACAGCAGCCGCCCCGGGCACACCCTCGCTGACTCACAGGAGTTTACAGCACACAACAATGCTCACAGAACGTGTCTGTGTTCTCCAGCATGGCTCCTCTGCCTCATCTATTTCTGCTTCCACTGGAGCCTTGGACATCAAAAACCTTCTAATAAAGAACAGTGTGAGGTGAGCTCTTCCTGCCAGCCTCCAAAAATCACCAATAATACACAATATTTCTTTAAAAAAATAGTCACCAGCAGTTAGCTTGAAACTAAAACAGCTGCAGCATTTAAAACATCTACTGCAAATGCAAACTACTTCAGAACATCATAATTAGTAAATGGCAAATATTAGGAGTTATGGGGAAAGGGATCGTTAAACCAGACTTTAATAGCCCAGCATCTCTTCCATTCCACGTGAAAAATCCAGTCAGCACACACTTTCAGCATTAAACCCACATTAAGAAACAAACTGCTTCATTTCTGGAGTTGTAAAAACAAAGGTTAAGTATCTGCTTCAGCACAAACCCTGTAATTTTTCCACAGCAACTGTATTGTTTTGCTTTGCACAGCTAATAATACCTGCCCTGCTTTGCACCCACTCATCTCCTGAGCGAGGCTCACACTGGAATCACCAAACCACAACAAACTTCCAAGGACTACATTTGCCATTAAGGCTTCTGGAAGTACCTCTCCTTTTAGTTATACTTCATATATATAAAGTAGTGAGTTGAAAAGACACTTTTTTTGCAGAGAGCCCTTTTTCCACTACTTGTAACAAAATAAGCAGCTGGACAACATTCAAATATTCCTGAAGCAAACCAGAGATGCCCCCAGGACTGCTGCTCCTTGCCTGGACACTCCGTCCCATCCCATGCCCCATCCCTCCCTCTCAATTCCAAAGGTCCCCGCCCATCTCAGCCTCCTCATCCGCCCCCTTCTCTGCTGCCCTGGTTTCTCAGCCCCATTTTTTTGAGCTGCCATTTCAACCACTCCACTCATTTTCCCTTTACAGCCACTTTTGTCCCTCCATGGGGACAAGGGTTCCTGTTCTTGGTACATGGAACAGGGAATGCTCCCAGCCCCGAGGCTGCCAGAGCTCCAGGAGCTCCCAGGGATGCCCAGGGTGGGGTTGTTGGGGTGTCTGTGCAGGGCCAGGGGTTGGGCTGGGTGATCCTTGGGGGTCCCTTCCAGCTCAGGACATTCTGTGATTCTTCTCACACATCCTTGCCAGAAATGCGTGGACCAGTTTGATAGCATTAAAGATAAACATGATCTTGACAATATCCGACCATCTCAGTCTGACTGGAAGAATTATAAATAAATTAAAGCAGTTTCTCATGCTTTATTCTGGGCAGCCTCAGAATAAAACTATACCAGAGATGTCTCCACCCAGGTCTGTAGCTTTGGAGTAAATATGGATATCCGAATCAAATTTCTTTGGAATTTCTGGAATTGGAGCTGGGTGTTTCTGGATATGCAGAGCTGGACATTCAGGGGAATTCCAGGATTTTCCAAACAGCTGCACAAAGAGCATAAATTATGCTGAAGGCCTCCAATGGGGATGTGATGTCTAAGTTTTATTCCTTCCTGTTCTCTGTCCCCACTGCAGCCTGGCAGGCAGCTCTAATTTGCAGGGTCTGGTGCTGCTCTCAGATCAAACAGACAGCATCAGTAGGAAGGAAATTTCGTGAAAGGAACACAGCATTAATTAGTACTTGGAAGTTGAGCAACTAACTAGGAAAAGACTGGTGAAAGTGTTAAATCCCATTTTACTGCCTAGCCCCTTTCATGTCTGTCAGAACAGTGATTAAACTCCCCCAGAAAGTCTGTATTGATTCAGTACTTGATCCAAAGGCAACTCAAGTCAATATGACCTGACCCCACAACACCTCCCATGTCAGACACTGCAAAAGGCAGGAACTACCTCCAGACACTCCTGACAGGAGGTTTGAGGGGTGTCTGCAGCTCCATAAATCACCTGCATGATGCACCTCACTCACTGTCCCCTCCTAATGCAGCACTGAGCAAACAGCCCCACATGTGAACCATTTCCCTTCGTGCCAGAGAGAGCAGCTCCCTCATCCCAGGGGGTAAATCAGTCATTTATTGTTCCTGACCTGCACCTGAGGGGCCTGAAAACCAGACTGGCAGGGTACTGTCACTTCATCCAAAGAGCCCCGTCCCACCAGCAGCACCTGCTCCTCCAAACTGAAACTTCTGGTTCCCCCAGCTTCCCACAACCAGGGTCCCTCTGTGTGTCCCTTTAATAATTGCTTTATTAATTGTTGGGGTATCCTGTGCAGGGCCATGGGCTGGGCTGGATGATCCTTGTGGGCCCCTTCCAGCTCAGGATGTTCTATGATCCTGTTATTTCATTTTCTAACATATCTGCCCTTCACCATAATCATCATGCAATTAATACAGATTTAAACCAAGAGGAGTTTGAAATCCAAAAGTGACAGGGAATTCACACAACTTTAGGTCTAATTCTCCCTCCACCCAATCTTCTGCCCCATTCTGCATGATTTATATTAAGTGGTTTGAGAAGAGCCTGTTTCTCACTGGTTTATAGCATCAAATATCAGGGACAGGAACCGGTCAGGGCCACTGGGCAAGGTCACAGCCTAAGGGAGGGGGAATCACTTATCACTCCATCCCAGCTCTTGGAATGGATGCCCAGGAGCTGCCCCTGCACAGGAGGCACAACTTCTGCCCTGGGCAGTGCCAGCCCTGAGCAGGCTGCCCAGGGAGGGGCTGCAGTGTCCCTCAGCGGGGATATTGCAGAGCCCTCTGGGCACAATGCTGTGCCCTGTGCTCTGCCATGGCCCTGCCTGAGCAGGGAGGTGGCACCAGTGACCCTCTGTGCTCCCTCCAGCCTGGCCCAGCCTGTGGGATTCCCTAAGGAGGATGAAGCACACCCAGCATCTCTCCTGCATCACTTCTTCTGTTCCCACCTCTTTGATGCCAGTTCCAAGTATCTTCAAATAACCAAAACTCGTCTGCAGGGTTTTCTTTGTTCCTATATCATTCCCCACATAAAAACCTCATCTCTTCCTGTCCTTGAGACATCCCTTCAGTACTACATAAGGAAACATAAATCCCTAACTTACATACTTTTTCTAATAATATTCTGTGTGACTGCTGGAGCATCACACACAACATCAGAGTTAGAACTGAGCCCCAAGCCTTTCCTGCTGGATCCTGCTGCCCTCAGTGGTGACACCAGTCCCTCCTGATGACAAGAGCAACAACTTCCAGCAAACTGAAATCCCACATTACTGTGTTTGGGCTACCCTTAGCAAAGGGTAAGGCACGACGTAGTTTACACCAGGATAATGGTTATTACTGTTATTGTCTTGTCAGTGCAAAGAGGAAATACTGCAATAAAAGCCAGCAGAACAGGGGGTTTATGTTCCCAGCTATTTAAAGCATTCAGTGTTCCAACCCACCTCTCTGAAGGCAGCAAATACTAAAAACACACAAAGGTCAACAAAAATTTAACATCTAATAATGAAATATAAGTGAGCTTTGAAATTCATTAAATGGCTTTTCACTTTTTTATTCTCCTCCTCTGCTTTGTGTTTGTAAAGTGTGATCAAGCAACTGCTTTGAAAGAATTAGCAGTAATTTGGTGCAAACGTGAGTGCCCTCATGATTTCATTTAAAGTGTAATATAGGCAAAGACCCAGAAAGAGAATCTAATTGTTATTTTAAAATTAACCCTCCCACTTTACCTTTCTGCTCTGAGAACAGGCATAACCACGGTGGGCCATTACCCTGCCCAAAATACTGCATGAGCTAATGAAGATTAAAACTAAGGTTAAGTAAATTCTGGCAACCAGCAGGTGAGAAACCTTGTGTGGCTCTCTGAGGCTCTGCAGCTCGAGGAAACACCCAGAATAACTCAGCTGGGCTCTGCTGGTGTCTGTTAATCCACTGCTGATTTCTCTCTTGTAATGGCTTTCTGCTTTCTGTGTCAGCACTTAGACACCAAGGAAAAGCAATCTGGACTTCCAGGACCCACCAACACAGAAAGGCCCTGCTGTTCCATAGAGGAGAGGGAGCAAAGGAAGTCCTGTATTCCTTTTGGGTGCTGGGGAATGCAGTCAGAGGGACCAAGGATGCTCAGAGGCAGCACATGGCAGCACCCAGCTCTTCCCAGCCTGAGCCTTCCCCTTCCAGAGCCAGGGAGGTGTTGAGGGCACTCACACCTCAAACCACGGGAAGCAACACAAGACCAAAGGACAGAGGTTAAACTGACAAAGGGCAGGGTTACGTGGGATATTGGGAAGGAATTCTTCACTCTCACCCTGGCACAGGTTACCCAGAGAAGCTGTGGCTGTCCCTGGATCCCTGGAAGTGTCCAAGGCCAGGTTGGACAGGGCTTGGAGGATTCTGGGACAGTGGAAGGTGTCCCTGCCCTTGGCAGGGGTGGCACTGGATGGGCTTTAAGGTCCTTTCCAACCCAGCCCAGTCTGTGATTCTAAGTCATTTCCACTTGCACATAATAAGGGTACTAAAGGGGAGAGGGACCAAGGACTCCCCTTCCTTCCTTCCTTCTTGAGCATCCCATGCTGACACATCACACCAGTGGTTTTTCTGCTCTAGAATTAAATCCCCATGTGCACCACGGCACACCAGCTGTGAGGGAAGACGTGCTGATTGACTGTGTGAGACATGGCCCCAGAGCTCCAGAGAGCTCTCATTTTCCCTGTCAGCAGGAGGAATGGTGCTCCTGCACAGCAGCCTGGGTCGCAGAGCCCAGGGAGATCCCTATTTTTAACAAATCCATTAAAGCAGAGTTCTCGGGTTACTCCCACAGCAGAGACCCGGTGATGCTGTCGGTGTTTCCTGTTCCAAGGCAGAACAAGTGCTGGCACATGGCAGACAGCCCTTGGCATCACTCTCTGGGGTATCAGGGATCAGAGTGACTCCCAGGGAGGAATCCCTGGGAGGGCAGGATCACAGGAACTGGGATTCATTACACAGCGAGTGCCATGTGAGCGCCGAGTATCAGATTTTAAAAAGGAAAACGCCAACTGTGATTTTTAGCCAACTCACCAGGAATTTTCTTCCTTTTTCAGGCAACTTTGCACCCTCACAAGGACCCGATCAGCAGAGCCCTGAGCTGCACCCAGAGCAGGCTGTGATGGCTCAGCACAGCCCTCTCCTCCCAGTTTTACGTCTCATTGCATCATTCCTGCATTATTTTTAGATAACCGTCAGGGGATGTCAGAATGTGGGTCGATAGCTATTAGATTTATAGGCAGAAATAGCAAGGCTTGTAGCTATAAGGTGTAAAGCATTCAACAATTTCTAGAACAAATCTGACCGTGGGGATTGGGGGCTGGAAAATACAGTTGTTTGTACTCCCAGAACTGTTTAGGAAAAATAATCTCCGTGCTGCTCCGATACATTTCTGGAGTTGAATCACTGCTGTTGACTCACAGGAGGGTCAATACTCCGAGTATTCAGCTTGAACAACCCTTTGCAGACTTTGATAAGGACATCTTACCAAAAATAAGCCTCCCTTTTCAATGTAATCTATCAGCATGCAGAGTGCCCTCAGCTACACCCCACGGCTCAGGCGTGTCTGAGGAGCTGGGAAATGGCAGCCTGCCAGCAACATCTGGAGCAGATGTTCCATTTTAGGCAAAGATTAGTGGCATGAATCACAAAATTAGTAAAACTTCCTTGGTTACCTGAGCAGGCTCATTTCCCTTTGCTGTTGTGCCCTGTTAACAGGTGGGTTTCTCGCGGGCTGCATTTTCTGATCAGCAACACTCGGGCTCTCTGCCAGGACAGGATAAGGAGGGAGGATGGCCTGGAATGGACCAGAAGATTCCCCAAAAGCCAAGCACATGCACAGCACATGCCTAAAGCCAACTTCATCCATCTGCCTGGTCAAGAGGGGAGCTCTCCAAGACAGCAAGCACAGGACTGCTCCTCAGCAATTCCTGCTGCCATTCCAAAGGGCTTGGGGTATCCAGGATGCTTTGGGGGCCCAGCAGGGGAGAACACCATGGGAAGAGTCCTGCCCTCTGCAGTGGCAGCTGGAAGCCTCCAGGCACTGAAACATCTCTAGATGCCCATGCTTCTCCAAATAAATCCAACTCCAAGTGTCTCTCCCTGGAGACACAATAGGACACTCTGGATCTGGACTGAGGCTTGCAAGCAGGACTGTTACTCACATAATTACAGCACCTTTCTGGGTGTTCTGTATCCCTGGGGAGATATTTCTCATAGCTGCACAACTAAATAGGCAGTGTAAACCTAAGGTAGCTTTGTGAATTCTACCAGCCAGGGAAGGTTGTTTCTCCATTCAGGAGGCCTGAATTAAACACTGAAACACCACTGTTGTCACTGTATTCTGGTCACTGCTGTTGCATCCCATGAATCCTGCGTTGTCTCTGCACGACAAATGTGTTACTGGCTTATTACTCATTCATTGTCAATGTCAGGCAATGTTTGGATCATGATGCCAAACAACCATCAAACTCCAAAATTATCTATCAGTTCCTTGTCAGATGGGTTGCAAACTAAATGTCACATTCATGTCTGAGCTTCCAAATGCTTCTAAATGTCTATCTTAAGCTTCACCTTTTAACTCTATTATTTCTCTAAGAAGGATTTCCTTTATTCATTCCTTGATCAGTATCAAACCCAATTCTCAGGAACCTGCTAAGAATAATTTACAGGCAGCAGCTCTCAGGTGCCTTGAGCCTGTGCAGACCTCTCTCCTGCTGTGAGGAACTTTAGGCTGAGAACTGCTAAAAGCAGGTACTGAGTGCATAATTTTCATTATTCCTAATAAAGAATATGGCAACCAAATCTGTTGGGTTTGGTTAACATTTGTTAACATTTGGTTAAGCTAAATGTTAAAGTGGCAATTTTCATCAAGTTGCTATATAATATGTAGAGGCCATCCTACATAATACAGTTATTTTCTACTTCAGAAACATCCTGATAGACAGGGAAGCAGCATCTCAGCTGCTGTGTGACAGCCATCAGTTAACACAGCAGCCACATCCCCATCGTGTATCTCTTATCTCCACATCATCATTTCTTATATCAAAGGATTTCACCCACCGAGGCTCTGCTCATATAAAGAACTATTTTAGCTCAGAAATATCCTTAAAGTTTGGGCCCTACTGCCTACAAACAGCTTTTCCCTCCTCTCAGTTATTTACACTTAGTTATTTATCTTAATCAGGGAATTTCTTAGCATTTAATATATTACCTACCCGTTAAAACCTTAATATTACCAGGCTGTGGGTGTAGTGCTATTACATTCTCCTAAATGCTGATAAAACCACTTTTAATTTGCCTTATTTACATATATAATTTCTATACTCAGTGGTTAGCTAAGTTTGTAATGTGTTTGGAGGATGATAAGTGCTAGAGAAGATAAGCATTATCTTATCCTTATGGGAAGCAAATCCACGTATCTCCAAAGTGTTTTAAGTTAATTAAGTGCCACTTTACAAGGATAGCAACACCGTGCTGAGGGCTGTGGTTCAGTGTCGGCCTCCATGTCCATATGCAACCCTCCCAAAGTTAATTTCCTAATTGGATAAGCAGATGAGAGCACAGCCAGAACACAGGAGGCTGCTGGCATGCACTTGGCTGTACCTCAGCGTGTTCACATTATTCCATGTGCAAAAGCACAGATGCAGACTGCTTTAAAAAATGAACACGGGCTTATTTCACCCCCAAGGAATGTAAAGTTCCTTTTCAACATTAACATTTGGTAAAAGCAGCAGTTTAATCTGTGCATTTCTTTAGCACAGGGGAAGAAGCCTTCTCTGTTCGCCCCTTTTCTGGCCAGCTTCACTTCAGCACTCCATCACTGCTCTCTCTTTTACAATTTGCAAATAGCTTTAATTCTCCCTGATCTTTTACATCAAGTTGGACAGGGCTTGCAGCACCCTGGGAGAGTGGAAGGTGCCCCTGCCCATGGCAGAGGGCTGGAACTGTGGAACTGTCGTTAGGGTCCCTTCCAGCCCAAACCATTCTGTGATTCTATGACCTGTTGAGAGACCACAAAATAAAATTCAGAGAAGAGCTCTGGATGAGTCAGCAATGCCCTTCTGTTCTCTGCCTTGCAGTATTTAGTCTGAAGTTCAGACTTTCTGTACTTTTTCCACACTGCTCAGGTAGATGCCAGACCATTCCTGCGACGTTGGCTTCCGAGCACTTCCCGGAGTCAGCTGCTGCTGTGAACCCACCCCTACCCACCAGTATCCAAAGCAGCAGAGAGGGAGTGTCCACCCTTCACACTGCTTGGAGGCTTTCATCCAAGAGCCAGACCTTTGCTGGCACAGAGCCTGGAAGGTGGCTGCCTGGGAGGTTCCTCAGGTCCCCAGTGAGCAGCAGAGGTGACCTGTTCACATCTTTCCTACATGCTCAGACATGGCAGGTACAGGGGATGGCTCCCCACACCCAAGCCCAGGGTTTATTGAGAGTTCTCTCCCTCCTGCAATCCCTGTTTTCCAATGGCAGCACCATTTACTGATCCATCCCACTGAGAGGGTCTCACAGTACCTCTGGACACTGGACACAAACACCAGCTTTCCTCAAGCCATGTCACTCACCCTCCAGCCACTGGGATGTTAAAAGCTTGGCCCACCTTTGCTGTCTCTGGGTCCTAAAAATGCCCAATTTCTCAAATTCCTCATAGTCATCAATGGGTTCCTACATCAGCCCCAGAGGAATGGGATGAGCTAATGGGAAGATTTTGCCCAGTACTTCCCAGGAAGCAGCACGCAGCTCCTGAAAATGCTGAATGCTCCCTTCTGAGTCTCTGCTCCCTTCAGCTCCTCACCTGGTCACACAGCACGGAAACCCCCTCTTTGTAAACAAAGAGACAAACTGAAAAGCTCATTTGTGCAAATCTCCATAAAGTCGGAAAGAATCTGGATCACAATTTGTACTTATGTAAATGTCAGCCCACAAAAAACCAGGCTTGGATCAAAAAGACAAGTTGTAGTTAACACCCAGAGTAAAATACACACCTTCCTTTCTGACCTTCTTTAACTTTCTCTGGATATCTGCTGGACAAGAGAATTCCATCCATAAAAGAGAGTACAGAAATTAAAAATCCTCTGAACTCCCAGATCAGTGCCTACACATACAAAGCCCTGCATTCCAAAGGGCACCCTCGGACCTCTTTGTGTGGAAGCCATCAATTAGAGATCAGCAAAGATCAAATTCCACACAACCTTCCACAATGAGCTAAAGAGCAATAATCAACTTCTAGAAAGAACAAAGCAAATGTACAGATTAGGCCACCTTTGGGACAGTTCTTCTTGCTGAGAGAGGAAGAGAGCTTGGTGTTATTTCCAGAATGACATGGCAGAGAAACACCATTCAGAAAGAAGGATTGTGTCAAATCCCTCCTTTCCCAGAGCCAAAGCAGTGATGTTTAGCTTGTTTTTATGGCCAACCTTTACAGAGATAAATAAATACACACACATAAAACATGAGGGCTGCTGTACCACCGAGAGCTGTTATTTCCAATATGCTTTACACTACATGACTCACAAACCAAACCCACAGCACTGGTATGATCAGATTGCTCATTTCATCTGTACAGAATGGAGCTTTTGAAGACATTCAGGTTTTTAAAGATGGCTTCAACTCCCACTGAAATCCAGCCAAGTCCTATAATGCAGGAAAAATCTGTAGCTGGCTGCACCCAGACTGGGTTGTAGCTTCTCTCTTTGGCCAAACACTTCCCAATGCTCTGTGAGGTGCAGGCTTTCCACTTGCCACCCTATGGATACTTCATTCCATGATTTTGTAGCTGCTAAACCGCAGATCAGATTTCAGGTGAAACATGACCTTTTAGAACCAAAAGAGAAATCTCATCTCTCATTGAGTCGTTGTGCAGGGAGCTTGGCCCAGAGCTAAAGTGGGGTTTGTGAGGCACGAGAACAAAACTACCCGCACGAAAATGAAAGAGAAGTGGTGAGCTCC
Source organism: Promerops cafer (assembly GCA_013398275.1). NCBI lineage: Eukaryota > Metazoa > Chordata > Aves > Passeriformes > Nectariniidae > Promerops > Promerops cafer. The sequence continues at coordinate 83,296 of VZSE01000282.1, forward strand.
CATCTGCACACTTCCAGCAGGCAGGAGATTTTAGGTGTTCCTCAAGTGCCCAGGATGAACGCTGACCCAGGCACAAAAAATTCCTGGTGGGAAAGCCAATCCAGCTGCTCCTCATGCTCAGCCCCAGGGGCTGTCCAGTGCCCCTGACTGTTTCCTTTCAGTGGGTGGGGATGGGGCTCGCCTGGCCCCCCACATCTTGCTGTAAACCCCAACCCTGCTGAAGCACAGCCCACAGCCACCCCTCAGAGCACTGAGCACACTGAGCTTCTCTCAAAACCACATGTACCAAATATACACTTGACCCAAAGTTACATAAGCGCTGTGCCAGAGCTATTTTTTAGCCAGACTGATCAGCGCAGCTATAAATCACCCCAGGATGCAGAGTCCAGACAAGATGTCACATTTATGTGCTCAGCTTTCTGCCTGCCCTGAGAAAACGTTTGTGATATGCCAACATATCTATTCCCTCTCTGCCTCCCCTGGCGTGTAGGTGCATGACTGCTGCTCCGCACTGAGCAGGCTCCAGACAGCACTGCCCGTGCCCACAGCAGCCTGGGGACAGCCCTGAGCTGTCCCTGCCCCTGCAGCTCCTCTCAGCAGCCCAGGCCACTGCCAAGAGCAGCCCCCGGGGCAGGGCAGAGTGGGGAGCTCCAGGTTAACCTCCACAGAAGGGCAGTAAGTGATAAGCTCACTCTGTGTCTGCAGGGATGGCAGACTGCTGCATGATCACTTGTCCTGTCCTAATCCAGCATCCTGAGATAAGGGCTCTTGAGCTGCAGTTACTGCCCAAATAACTGCCTAAATCCTCCTGGAAACTTCTGCCCCAGCAGGATCCAGGACCAGGCAATTTCACTATTTGATTGCAAATAATATTCAACTTTCTACCTTATTCCTCGTTATTTGTACACTTCTCCTCTGTTTATCGCTCACCAGTGCCGCTTCAGCATCCCGTGGTGCCAGGCACAGGCAGGACAGGTTTCTCATGCAAGTGTATAAAGTAGGAATATCAGTAACACTTTCCTCCTCAGCTGAGTGCTCCAGTGCTGTCCCCAAAGCCACTGCCCGAGCTCTGGGAAAGCCACGCTCTATCCCTGCACCTGCCTCTCCTCCTGGGTGCAAAGTGACACCAGCTACAGCTCAGGCTCGGCAGAGACACAGCACACACCAGCTCCTGGTTCAGCACAGCACAGAATGGGGCATGAGCTCCATATTCCAAACTTGGAGAGGGAATCACACTGACACTGCCAGAAACACCAACTCTGCTCATTCCAACACAGAGAAACTTGCAGGGATTAAATCTACAGAGATTGGAAGCAATACGCAAGACCCTTGATTGAAATTACATCTCCAGTTGTGAATCTGTGGGGAACAACTTTAAAAAAATCAGCTTCTACAGTGAGTGTTTTAATTAGGTATCTCACCTAGATTTCTTACATCTTTGCAATGTGTTTCTCTATCCTGCACAGCATCTTTAAAACTCCCTTTCTATGTCTCTGAACTACTGAACCTGGTGAGATTTTAATAGAAATCCCTTTTCTGTGCTATAAAGAGAAGCATTACTAGAGATTTTAATTAGCAGTTGTCAGTGCTAAGCCATAGGAAATACTGAATAGTTTGCTTAACTTCTTAGAGAAAGTGCCTTTTGCTTTCTGACCTTCTGCACTCAAATGATGAAACACACTTGAGCCATTTGAAAACTCCTTTCCAAACCCAGCTCTGTGGGAGTAAAAACCATTCCTTCAATCAATACACCCTGTGCTGCTCCAACCCGTGTTCACCCCCTGCACACCCGGCTCGTTTGATGCAGAAATCGTGCCACTCTCATTTTCTGACCGCCGCTGTAAATCTGAAAGGCACCATTCTGTTATTACCATTTCCTTCCATCCTGTGCAAGGTACCCCGAGCTTTAGACACACACGGAACTTGGAAATCAGATACTAAATCGATTCAGTCCGTTGAGACTCCGTTTGCACAACAACAGAGGGGAGAGCAGGGGTCCGTCATGCAAACTTCAGGCAAGGCGGGCACCTGCTCCGAGCCTCGATTCACCATCACCGACCCTACCCCGAAGGCATTAAAGAGCAGGAGAGCTGTTCCTACCATTCAGCTGCCTGTAGACTATGTCTTCTAGGAGCGAGAGCCTCTTCAGCACTGCATCCTGGATGGAGCTGATGCCGTGGGCTGTCAAGTTGGCCACTTCTGCCCTGGGATGGATGTCATGGAATGAGTCGCCGCTCTTGCTCGTGATGGGTCTGCACTTGGCCAGGAAGAGGACGAAGCCAGCCACGGCGATCAGGTTTAACACCAGCAGGACTTTGACTCTCCTCAAAGAAGCCATCAAACTTCCCGAGGGGCCCCGCCAGCCGCCGCGCTGCCGGCAGGGCTATGGGAGCGGGCCGGCGGC
>VZSE01000282.1:86204-96223 GCA_013398275.1 Promerops cafer
GGCCGAGCATCGCCCCCGCCGGCCCTGCGGGATGGGGAGCGCGGAGTGGGCAGCCGGGGTGCGGGGTGCCCGGACCGTGAGGGGGATGCGGGCTGCGGGCTGCCAGGGCCGTGCGGGGATGGCGAGCGCTGGGTGCGGGGGCCGTGCGGGGATGGCGAGCGCGGGCTGTAGCGGGCGGAGATGGGGCCGGTCGCGGTAACGCGCTCGGGCTGCTCGGTGCCACAGAAAGTTTGAGCCCCCGGGCGGGTGCGTGGCCCTCTCTTGGACTCTGCTCCCCGCTTTCCCGGATGGAAGCTTTGCCGTCTCCCTCGGAACCCTGGCTTTCCCTGCCCCGGCACGGAATGACAAAGGAAGCATCCTGCTTCCCCAGGCTCCTCCATGCCGGAGCGAGGGAATGACTTCAGAGCTGTCACGGCTGTCATTAGCAAGGATCGCCTGTACCTCAAACCCTGACATGAGGTAAAGTGATAAACATCATAAACTACAATTCACAGCCAACGTTTTAATGCCAGAATGCTGAATCTTCTCATGAGGGCACAGCCACTACTGAACACCCCCAGTAGCCCCCGTTTTCTGAGCTTTATCCAGGTGCCACAGTTAACCCTGCTTTTCAGAAAGATGGCACCAACAGGCATTAAAAATTCAAACAACCTTGAGCCATTGTATCCTGCAAGACAACTTTTCAAAAGGTAAGAGAATAACCCCTCTCATCTTCAAGCCATAATTAAAAAAGAAAAAAAAAAACACACCAACAAAAAATCAATGCCATGGAAACAAACCTAAAATTGCTTTGGAGGATTTGGAGTTTTAATTCAGTCCTAGCTGTGCATGAAGTCTTTTATGGCTTCTATGTTCAGACCCAGGATCCTGCTACAAACCTGGAGAAGAGACAGGCACATAACTCAGACCCTAAAATACTGTGGTCAGTCCATCATCCACACTCAGGTTCATTATAAGAGGGTGAAAATGTGAATGATTTGTGTGACATAGGGCTAGAAATACCTCACAAATTGCTGAAAACCAGCTTTTGGCAGGCACTGAGGGGAAGCTGATTTGGGGGTTCTATAGGGGTGTTTTGGCACACAATAAACAGAAGGTTTGTTTCCAAAGCTGACAACTGAGATTTTTCTTCTCTATAAATAAAAGCACTTTTTATTAAACAAATAAACAAACACCACCCCAACTTGGCAGAGAAGTCTACCAAAAAGGGAAACCACATGGTTTTAACTGTCAGGAGCAGAAATATTTGTGCAAACAGGAAAGTACCTGCTGCTTATTCTGAAGCAGTCTGGGATAAAGACCCATTCCCATTTTCCTCATTACCACTGCTCCCACTGAAGTCAGTCTGGTGCATTACACAGAAGCAGCAAGATCTATTTTAATTATAAACCAGTTTGGAAAAAGCTGGATTTAAAGGCTTTTGGCACATGGCTGTTACAGATGATCCCAATGGGAAAAAAAAAATCTTAGGATCTAAAAAAAGAGAATGCAAGAATTTGAAGCAGCTCCTTGATGAAGGACAAGGCAAACCTATTTGCCACCACTTCCCCCAAGAAACGAAGAGAATTAAGTCCCCAAAAAACAGGAAGGAGGGAGAAAGCCACAAGTTCCCTTAGGGTGACAGATGGCTACAGGGCACCTGGCACCCAGCACCCATGAGTGTGTGGTCCTGGGGAGGACAGCACAGCAGGAAGAAATAAATATGTCCAAAAAATGCAAGGAGAAAATCTCTGTGTGGGAAATAACATGAGAGCTAAAAAGTGAGAATACACATTTCAAGAGCCCCCCTGCCCTGTCCAGGAAGATTAATTTCCAAAAGCTCCCCAGGTTTCTGTTGCTGCTGTTCTTTTATTCTGGGGAGAGGCAAGCAGCAGACTTTGAAGCTGTGCTGGCTGACAGTGATCCCATCACCTGGGACTGAACCCAGCCCAGCTGCACCTGCCTCCAGGACAGCTGGCCCTGCTGCTGGCCTCGGGGGCAGCTGGGCAGTGCTTCCCTCTGCAGAACTGCCAGGGGAACCATCCTGAGGAAAAGCTGATCCCCTTCCTGAACTGGTTTGCAGCATTCCGTGTTCCACAGGCCCCTTCTGCCGTGCTGCTCTCAGCAGCAGCAACAACTTTCCCTTCATTTCTTTCACTTGGGAGAAGTTATTTCAGTTTTGTTCAGTTGTACTCCAGTCACTTCTGGCCTGAGGAGACCAAGCAAACCCCAGAGTATTCACAATAAGCATCACGTTCCCTTCAGTGTGTCCTGAGAACCACCCTCAGCACGTTCTGAACGAGGCTCAGCTCTCTGGGACTGCCAAGGAGCCAAGTGCCACCTGTGCCACCAGAGCTGCAGAATTATCCACAAACACATCCCTCTGTACCCCCCCTACAGCAACAAGGGAGAGCAGAATGCTTCAGATAACATCAACAAACATCAAAGAGTCCACTGAATCCGAGAATCACAGAATCACCAAGGTTGGGAAAGACCTCCAAGGTCATCCAGTGGAAACATCAACCCCTCCCCACCACCCTGTTCAGCACTAACCCCTGTCCCCAGGTGCCTCACCCACATGTTTTTTGAACACTTCCAGGGGTGGTGACTCCACCCTGCTGTGGGCAGCCTGTGCCAGGCCCTGACCATCCTCTCAGTGATTAAATTTTCCTAATATCTAATTAAACTTCCTTTGGCACAACTTGGGGCTCTTTCCTGTCACCCTGCCCTGAAGATGGACACCAGGAGGACATGGCTGTAGGAGACCAGGAAAAATTATGCTTTGTGGCATTCCAAGGCTTGAGAGCAGCTTCCCCACCCATATTTCCTTTAAGCTTTGCACCCCCAGAACACTGAGCTAAATTTCCACAGCAAATACAAAATGGTTGCTTGAAAAGGTCTGTCAAGACTCCACTCTCTAAATCGGGGTTCAACCAAGGCATAGCTCAGCCTCCACTGCAGAGTTTGGAGGTTTATTCTTCTATTTCTTCTCTTTTTTTTTTTTCCATTTCCATTACATTCCTACCAAGACAAAATAGCTTGAAACATTACTAAATAGAGAAGAAGAACTAAAGGATATGTGTCAGTATCGGGCAGAGATCAGTTTGCATGTCTAATAGAAAAATTCTATTTTTGCCCATTCCAGTGGAGTTCTGTGAACAGCACACACACACTTTTCAAGTGCTAGCCAAAATAATTACTTCTCTCCTTCTGTGGGGGAAAAAAATCCACTAAATCATGAATATTCAATGGATTGGTTAATGACATAGTAATGCTTTAGCTGAAATCTTTGCTCCTTAAAATACAGCCAACATGAGCTGCCAGTTAGAAGAAGAATTAAAAATACAAAAATAACTTGATTTGCAGAAGCTATCACCCCTCGATCGCTTCAGGAGTGTGTGATGGTAGCATGATACCATGACAGATCTGGGGCAGAATGTCTTCACAATCTGGGAGATGTAAAACAGGCAGGAAAAAAATAGTTTCTGTTACTCACTGGAGGTTCTGCCAGTGCTGGGGGTTCTCCAGGGCAGAGGTGCCTTCCCTCAGCACCAGCTTGCTCCTCACTCAGATGATCCCAGGGTGCACCCAGTTACATTTCCAGCCTTGTAGCACCAGCTCAAAGGAAAAAACAAAAAAGTTTGGGTTTAGCTAAATTTCGTTGAATTGCATAAATGAGCCTTTCCATAACCAAATCCCTGTATGAAAACAGTGGTCTGGGAAAAAAAAAAAAAAAAAAAAAAAANAAAAAAAAAAAAAAAAAAAAAAAAAAACCAAAAACAAAACAGACAAACAAAAACCTGCAGAAAAGGTTCAGTTTAAAGCCAATTTTGTTTCTTCAAAGTCTGAGAGCTCTGGCTGGAGTGCTGTGAGTGCAATTGGGTTATTTCCTTGCTTTCAGGCTTCAGGTGGTGCTCAGGAGTTGCATCTTCCCTTTTTTTCATCAGGGTCTCAAGAATTTCTGATGATTCAGCCTCAATTTTGTTGCTTTGCCACCAAAACCACCTCTGAGAAAGCCACACGTTCATCAGGTAGATGAATTTAAGCCACCATGTTGCCTGTGAATTCTTTGTTTTTCCTACTGGAGTTTTCTCCATTTGGAATCTGCTCCCTGCAAGGGTCACCAACATCACTGTGAGGCGTGGGCTGGTGAAAGGAGTAACACTTGTATAGAAAGATGTTTTATTATTTTCACAAGCCCATATTCTGAAGTTGATGGCTCACTCTGCCCTCTCTGAGCCATTTCTGACATACTCCAGGCACGTATTTAACATCAAGGGGATAACCCTTTATCCCCAGCCTTGAAGTTTTTCTCCACTATGGCAACAGCTAATGCACAAAAGTAACTTTCCTCAGTGTTATCTTCGAAGCTGGGAACATATTTAGTTGCACATTACAATAACTCCATTCATATTTCATGAATTTTGAAGTTCAGCCTGTGAGCATGGACAGCTCATCACTGATACATCAGAGAAATGCTGTGAAAAAACAAGCAACTTATTGTGCTTTTAGCATATGAGATTGCTGCATGGCTCCCTCAGGGATATTAAAAAGATCTGTGCTATGGTTATCAATAAATATCTTTCAGGATCAGCATTTATAAAGCTTCTAGAATGGCTTCAGCTCTTGACTGACTTCAGAAATTAAGGAACTTAATCGCAAAAAGCAAAATCATAGCTTAAAGTCAACTACTCTTCAGTTTTGCTGCTTTGAACTTCAATATTTATCTTGATGACCAGAACCTAATTCTTAAATCATTTTATTATTAGAGCTGGTTTGAAAAGCTTCTGCTTATTTCTTGAAAAACAGGGGGGAAGGGAGAAGAGCAAGAGGAGCAAATTCATTGAAATTTTGATAAATCATCAAAAAATCAGAAAATCCATTTTAAATATTGACTCCTTGTGTGACTAGAAAATAAATTCCCACTTAGTTCTTTTTATTACAGAAGATACTTACATAGCCTAAGTTATTCAGCACCTAATCATCACCTGATAGTCCTTGAGCCAGGGGATACCATTGTTTCTTCATGTTACACCAGCAAACAGAAAGATACCCAAAGACCTTTGAAAAAACCACAGCATCACAGAATGGTTTGGGTTGCAAAGGAGCTTACAGCCCATGCAGTGCCACCCCTGCCATGGGCAGGGACACCTTCCACTGTCCCAGGCTGCTCCAAGCCCCAGTGTCCAGCCTGGCCTTGGGCACTGCCAGGGATCCAGGGGCAGCCCCAGCTGCTCTGGGCACCCTGTGCCAGGGCCTGCCCACCCTCCCAGGGAACAATTCCTAATTCCCAATATCCCATCCAGCCCTGCCCTCTGGCAGTGGGAGCCATTCCCTGGGGTTTAAATTCCCAAGGAAACCAAGAGATGACACAAAGGACCCGGTCAGGACCGAAGCCCTTAGGAGCCTTCAGGACAAGAGGCCAGTTTGTCACCAGGCCCTTAAGTGCCAGGCTGACACCCTCAGCTGCTGGGCCCTGCACCAGCACCGCAGTACGGCCATGCCTGTGGGGAGCAGGGAAATGCTGAAAGATCCCAAAGTCAAACTGCACCATCCCTGGTCCTATTAACATTGGGACTGCCTTTCCCATGACTGTCAGAAGTGCAGGTCTGACACTGCAGCCAAGACAAAGCCCAGAACTCAATATCCAGGCAAAGCCCCAGAAGTCAGTGTGTTTGGATGGGGGAACCCTCTCAGGGCTCAGCTGTCTCCCCAAAAGTCTGCTCTTGCTTCCTGTAGCAGTCTGGCCTCTCCCACCTCAGAGGAGAGCCCAGAAATGGAGTATCCCCTCTTGGCTGCTGCTTGAGCCGGGCTCAGAGGACTTTCTGGATGCTACAGCTCATGCTCAAGAGGGACGACTTATCCCCTGACTTACACCAAGTACTCAGCCTAGGGTCAAGGCTCAAAGCCTCTTCTGAACCCTCCATGGCTCTGCCCATGCTCCTGCTCCCCCCAGCAGGACCATCCTGGGCAGGATGAGTCCAAAGTCACAGAGACTGCACTGAAGGTACAAACCCAAGACTTGGCCATGGTGCAGCCACAGATGCCAATGGAAAACTGACACCCTTCTTTTATTCCTTATCCATGAGAACCCTCCCCGTGTCAATCTCAAAATACAGACAGTGTTATATTAAAGAAAGCAAATTAACAAAACAGCCTGTGACTTTTACAAGCCACTGTACACAAATACTTGCCTGCTTGTGTCTTTTCATGTAATTCTTCTTTTGCAGTACTCAGATGTCTCTTGCACTGTGCTTAACTGTATCCCATGCCAGGGCAGTGTTTATCCTGCTGTGGTTCTGAATGGTGGGCTGGCCATCTGCAAATAATACACTGCTTTAACCCAGAAAATTTAAACCTCCCAATAAAGAGGAACCACAGATGGCAACAACTGCTTGGCAAATGCCAGTGTGAACTGTATCACACTGATTAAACATCATTGATTGACATGAATAAATTCTTGCTACAGAATTTAGAAGATGCTTCTCATAAAAATTTCAAGAGGTCTGCATCCCAGCAAAAACAATAATTCAAAGCAGTTCTTAATGCTTAGAAAATCAAGTAGGTCAAGAAACAGACATATATGTGTTTACACTCTGAGTTAAACAACTGAACTTCCCTCTCAGGCAGCCTTTTGTTTTATTTTGGGAATCTCTATACGAGTTGTCTTCCCAGTTCCCAAAACACACCAAGTGCCTGTCTCAGCAAAACCTCACAGGTGCTGTGTATCCTTGTGGAGTTCAATGAAAGCTACAATGGGAAAAACAAAACCAAACTTGATTTTATCTCAATAAATTGCTGTTGATTCATTGGGTGTCTCCAGGCAAAACGTCCAGAGCTGAGTTTTCAGGGTAGTCATAGAGTCATAGCATGGCTTGGATTGGAGAGGACCTGAAAGCCCTTCTCATTCCACCCCTGCCATGGGCAGGGACACCTTCCACTGTCCCAGGCTGCTCCAAGCCCCAGTGTCCAGCCTGGCCTTGGGCACTGCCAGGGATCCAGGGGCAGCCCCAGCTGCTCTGGGCACCCTGTGCCAGGGCCTTGTAAATCCTCTCTCCCCATCTTTCCTGTCAGCTCTCTCAGCCTTTCCTCAGAGAGGAGCTTCAACCCTCCATCCCTCTGATCATCTTGTCTGTCTTCTCATGGGTGAAATATTCAGACACTCAACTGAAGGCTGCAATTTCAGAGTGGCTGAACAGCCTGAAACTCCTCAGCTCAGCACTGGTGCAGAAACAGTGCCAGCCACAGGCGAGTGGTTGATTTGGGAGGTGGAGTCCACAGAACTGCCAATCCCACCACGGGAGCCCCCAAAAGAAGCTCTTTTGAGGTAGGGGTCTTCTTTTACTGCAAATATCCTCAGCTGGGGAGTTATTCATCCTTTCTCATCCTCTCATTTAATGTTTAGGTGGAACTGCAGTAGGAGATTTGGGACAAAACAAAGCAGAATTTTGGCTGGGAGGACAAAGCAGGGGAGGCTGAGCGTGCTCTGCTCCCACCAGGCACTGGTTAGCAGACCTGCAAAGGAAAGCAGATCCCAAGGCTCAGTAAAGCCTGTGACTTCCTCCATCAAATGAAAACTGGTGCCCAAAATAGGCTGTGATTTCTCCCCCACTACCAAAACAGGCTTCAAGCACTGTTCAGTGACCAGGCCCAGCCCACCGTGTCCCAATGACAGACGACTCCAGCCACTGCCAGGTACAAACATCTCCAGCCTGATGGAACAGATGAGCCTCGATACCTCACAAGTACAAATTGGCTGTTTTGGTATAGCCTGAGCACTTACTCAGCTACCCTGAAGGGATTGTTCTTAGCTTTGAAGATTGCTGCTTTCATTTCAGAAGAATGGCCAAAAAGATTTTCTATTTTCTTTCCAACAATAGCATTTGTTGTGGGGGAAGGATATGACATCTTTAAGGAGGCAGGGAGAGAAAATGATGTGCTAGACCCTGCCTCTGAAATACTTCTCCTGGAGGGATATACATTTGCATCTAGAGCTGAAGGTCTCACAGAGTAGCTTTTAAAGGAAAAAGGCTGTGCTGAGCCCATCCAATTCTCCCTCCTCTGGTCTATCTCATCACAGCACTTGGGTGTTTTCCTTTTTCCCCATGCAAAAGAGGAATAAAGGATTATGGAGAGATTCATCCCAGTTCTACTCACAGTTTGCAACGGTGCACAAAGCAGGGGTGTCCTGAGCCTGCCCTCCCCCAGCAGTGCTCTGCCTTTGCCTTGCCCTGCAGGAACCACCTGGGAGCAATAAATCCTGCTTTTGCACTGCCTCAAATCCCAGAATCATAGAAGAGAATCCCAGAATGGTTTGGGTTGGAAGGAACCTTAAAGCCCATCCAGTGCCACCCCCTGCCATGGCAGGGACACCTCCCACTGTCCCAGGCTGCTCCAGCCCCAGTGTCCAGCCTGGCCTTGGGCACTGCCAGGGATCCAGGGGCAGCCCCAGCTGCTCTGGGCACCCTGTGCCAGGGCCTGCCCACCCTCCCAGGGAACAATTCCTGCCCCATATCCCATCCATCCCTGCCCTCTGGCAGTGGGAAGCCATTCCCTGGGTCCTGTCCCTCCATGCCTTGTCCATAGTATCTCTCTATCTTTCCTGTCAGCTTATTCAGGCCCTGCAGGGCCACACTGAGGTCACCCCAAAGCTTCTCCTCTCCAGGTGAACAAGCCCAGCTCTCCCAGCCTTTCCTCCCAGCAGAGCTGCTCCATCCCTCTGCTCATCCTGGAGCCTCCTCTGGGCTCCTCCAGCAGCTCCAGGTCCTGCCTGTGCTGGGCCCAGGGCTGGGGCAGCTCTGCAGGTGGGCTCTCACCTGAGCCCAGGGCACAGGGGCAGAATCCCCCTCCTCAATCTGCTGCCCATTCTGCTTTTGATCTCATCATGTGAAAAAATCAAGATTGACTGACATCAATCCAGTGGACTCTCAGTGCTGCTGCTCCCAAGGACGTGCTCAAGGTCTGGCAGTGACTCCCCCACTCTGGCTGTTGATTGTCTTAAGGCAAATACTCCTCCAGTAAAGCAGTTCTGCAGCACTTAAAAACTTTGGCTGGCTGGCTCCTCAGTCTCTCTGGGCAAAGTGATTCCTCCTGCAGTCATTCCTGCAGTCATCCCTCCTCACTCCCTGCACTTCAAAGGCCAATGGAACATCAGAGGGACACACTGCAGTGCTTTGTTTTCCTCTCTCCTTAACTGCTTTTTTAGCATTTTAAAACACAATGCGCTCATGAAAGGTTGTAAAATTCCTCATAAAGTTGACTGTGCCACAGGATTATAGAATACCTCTTGGAACAATGGATAAACAGCTAATCTTGGATCTGTCACCAGAAAACACTAATATATTTCAAAAAGCTATTAGCCCTTAAACCAAAAGTAACACAGAATTTGATTTTGGGCAACAGGCTATAAACCACTGAAATTGTTTGGCAGCTCTGCATTGAAAGCAGGTGGAAAAAGCTGTAAGAGCCCTGGCATTTATTTTATTCAGCTATTTAAGGCATATTTTACATAGATTCCAAAACATGTGCATGAAAACTAACACTAAGTAAGGATACTTGAAAACAACAGTGGATCAGTTGATTTACCACACATTTTCAGGAAGCAGAACAACATTTGCTATGTTATGCAAGAAGGAAGTGAAAGGCAGTAAATATTACAGATAAAAAATAATAAACCATCAATAGCCTTTACAATTTTTACAGCATCATATTTTTAAGCAGCTTTAGAGCCATCAGTTCTGACCATAACCTTCAGATGAACAATAACTATTTTGTGGATAGAACCACTAAAGCTCAGCCATTAATCCTAACTACCCTGGTCAGTTCTGAAGGGCTTTGGGACAGGGATGGTCAGGATGACCAAGGATGGTGGGACAGGGAGGAAATATTTGGGGAATGCAGTGGGGAAACAGAGTTTGAGATTGCCACATGGAAAGCCAAAGCCTACACGTGCTTCATACCTTGTTTCTTTCCCTGGTCTTTATAATACCTGGTCTTGTCTTTTGTCTTGCCAGTGGATCACAGAATCCCAGGCTGGGCCA
>VZSE01000289.1:0-16565 GCA_013398275.1 Promerops cafer
GGTGCGACCCTGGGAGAGCAGCAGGGGGGAGCTTGGGGGAGCACCGGCGAGGTACCGCCGGAGCTTTGGGGGTTCCCGGGAGAAACGGGGCGGGGGTACCGGGGAAGATTCGAGCGTAGGAGTGGAGTGTTCAGGGCGGCACCAAAGGGGCCTCGGGGATGGTCCGAGGAGAGCACGGGGTCGGGAGGGAAGCCGGGGGTGGGTCCTGGGCGAGCAGCGGGGAGGATGTGGGGGAGTGCCAGCGAGGTACCAGGGGGAACACTGGGGCGTCGTGGTGGGGTCACTGCAGGGATTGTACACAGGGCGGGTGTCCAGGGAAGCACTGGCAGAGGACCGGGAAGAACAGTGGGAGAGGCACCGAAGGGCGGGAGGGGGGGCGCCAAGGGAGCACTGGCAGGGGAAGCATTGGGGATCACTGGGAGGAATCCAGGGGAGCACACAGGGAGCATTGGAGGGTACCGACACCAAGAGGACAACAGATAGAGGGGGAAAGCCACCTGAGGGGCTACAGTAGACATGGGAGTCACCAGTACTGTGGGGGTTACTAGGAATTTGGGCACAGGGAGTCTGGGACAGCTCTGGTTAATGGATGCTGGGAGGACACACACACAAGACCTGGGGGTTCAGGGGGACACTGGCACTTCTGGGACACAGGGCACCAGGGGAATGGCCTCTGCTGTGGCCTGGGTGTCCCAGGAGACCAGACACCAATAGACTCTGGAGGGGCTGGGTGGGAATCTCTGAGCACATGGGGGGATACTGGCCTGGCTCTAGGGGGGCTGTGACACCCACCCTTGCTACCATGGGGGTCTATGAGATGGGAAGCTTGGCTCCTACCCCACACTCCTGGGGTCCTTGAGCCTACCCATGGCACTGGGAGTCCCCAGCTCCTGTTCACGTGTCTGGGGGTTCCCAACCTGGGGAGGGGGCACAGCTCTGTGCCCTTGAGTTGTGCCATGGAACTCCATGGCTCCCAGCTTGTGCCAGGTCACAGGTGAGTGCTGACAGCCCTGGGGGTCCTGAAGTGCCTTTGCCCAGCACCCCACCATACCTGGGGCCTCTGGCATCTCGTTGTGTTGGGATGCTCCCAGGGCGTGCCACCAGCTCTGCTCAAGACTGGCTACCTGTGCCAGCACCTGGACCTTGATGTGGTTGTAGGATGGTGGTGAGGGCACTTGAACTCAAAGCTTTTCTGTGCCCTGAGAGCCTGTGGGAGAATTGGGAGTGCACTGTGAGCTGGCCTGCCCTGGCCTGGGGTTGCTGTGTGCTGGTGCCACGTGCAGGTGCCAGGCATGGTTGTCCTTCCCTGTGGACAGTGGCAAATGCAGTTTCCCAGCCACGTGGGCACAGCATGGCTCTGGGCACTGGCTCCCACCACAAAGCCGGGCTGGCGAGCAGCACTAGGCACAGGACTGGGAGAGCATGCAATTCCAGCACCTAATGGTGCCATATGGCTGGAGGGCATTGTGGCACCAGTGTGGGTGACAGGGGGCTACAGACAGCATTGTCGTGTGGGTGCCTGGGTAAGGTGTGTCTGTCATTGATGTCTCTCACTGCTTGGTGAGGAGGCCATGGGTGCCACGTGGCTGGGCTGTGGGATTGGAACCACACAGCATGGCAAAGCCTGTCATGGGGATGCCAGGCTGGGAGGCTGCATTCCAAAAAGGACTATTGGGGGTCCCTGGTGCTGTGATCTCACCAGGCACCCCTGTTGCCAGTGAGTGGGTAGACAGGGCTGTGGGGCCATTGGCCCCAGCTATTGCTGGGGCCCTAAAAATAGCTGCAGGATCAGGAGGAGGAAAGGGAACTGCAGCGGGATCCCGGCAGCATTGGCTTCCTTTAACCCTCCCCCCGGTGCACCATGGACTCACCGGGCTGGATGTGGCACACCAGGACATGTCACTGTGCACTTGCCATGGCACACTGGGGTGTCTCACTATGGCACACCAGGGTGTCACACTTGTGGCCTCACTGTGGTATATTGGGGCATCACTGGAACTCACAGTGCTAGCATATGGTGGTGGCACCCCAGGGTTTGCTGATGTCACTGGTTGGTGAAAAGTGCTACTGGGAACAGTCCTGGTGTGGTGTCCCACAGGAGTGCAGGGGCTTGGAGCTCCCATCCTGGCTCAGCGCCAGTTCATGAGGACACTGGTGCCAGGGTGCTGCCGGTGGGCACATGGTATCCCCCTTGCCAGGGTGCCCACATCCCGCTCTTGGTGGAGTAGGGTGGTAGGTGCCCCTCTGTGTCCCACAGAGCAGTGGGGATGCGGGGTGCCCGCTGTGCTGGCAGGGCTGTGGCAGTGTGCTGGCTGTGCGTCAGAGCCGACAGGGGAGTCCCGTTGCTGCTGCATAAAGGCTCTTTGTACCCAAGCCCGGTGCTCTCTGCCCTCCCCCCCCCATCATTGCTCACCAAAATAGCAGCCGACAGCAGTGCAGGACTGGGCAGCCAGGGGGCCTCTGCAGTACCACCCCCTGTGCTGGGTGCCCCTCCAGCCCCCACCCAGTTATCCATAGAGAACCTCTTGATGTCCCCCACAGCTGATGTTCCTCCTAAGGGTCCTGCTTCTTGCCCCTCCAATCTGGATTTCCACATACTGGTGCTGTGCTGGGGTTCCTCTTGCACCCCCTATCACACCTCCACTGGTGTTCCTGCTATGGAGACCCCAGTTGTGTATTAGGACTTCCCACAGAGACCCTTTATGCTACCCTTATTTGGGGGTGACTCTTTGTGCCCCCCCCCACCCTACCAGCTGGGATTCTCCCACAGACTCCTTTGAGCTGGGAACCTCTGATCCCTTCACCCATCCTAGCAGGGTTTTCCATACAGCCCCCCCCATAGTGGATTCCCATTCACCCCCCCCCTACCACTTGGAAAGTTCTCCATGGCCCTACGCTCCCAATGACCCCTGACTGGGCATTGGGGTACCTGGGAAGACCCCAGTGATGCTGGGGTAGATCATACCTGCAGAGAAGGCAGGAGAAATGGGGTACCTGGCACTGCAGGGAGTGTGGTGGCACCGGGGGACCTGGTGCTGTGGCATGGTGGCAGGGTAACCAGAACTGTAGGGTGACAGTAGGGGACCTGACAGCATGGGGTAGGACATGGGGGCACGGCACCCTGTCCAGGGACACAGCACAGCATGGGGGGGATGGATGCCACCTTGTCCCAGTCCTCCAGCCTTGTGTCGACCTGCCACCGGGGCAGGGGACATAGCAGCTGAGTGGCCATGGTGTGGTGACAGCAACCTCAATGCTCATGGTGACCTCTGTGGCCAGAGGCCAGCCGAGGAGTCACCGTCCCTGTTGACAGCCCTGGAGTGGGGAGGTCTGTCAGTGCTGAGGCTCCCTGTCTCCTGGAATCCCTGAGATGGGGAGGGGTCCCAGTCCTGCTCCTTGCACCCACTGATGTTGTCACCCCGTCTCTTAGCGCTCCCTGTCACCCCCTGCCCCGGGATCACGTCCCTGGTTCCTATCAGCTTCCACTGGAAAATAAATTGTTTCCTGGTGTCCTAGCTGCCAGGTCCTGCCGGCTCCTGCCAGCTCCTGCCTGCGCCTGCCTGTGCTGTGGGCTCTGGCGCAGACAGGCAGTGCAGCAGGGGCAGCAGCACTGCCAAGGACGTAGTGGTGTCAATTGTAAGGTGGGAGCAAGCAGGGGAGTCATTCTCGGACTCCCAGCACCCATCCTGCAAGCATTTTCCCATAGGTTTTCCATGGGTTTCCGTGTCACCTCATTGAATTCCATGGGAAATAGTGGTACTGGAGCTCCTCACTGGTGAAGTAGGGGTCTGACTGGATGAGTACTGGGCATCCCTTCGGCGCTGGCAGGGGCCATGCAGGCAAGTGGGGGGACACGACCCAACCCCCAGCACGCTGATGCCCTCCCCACTACCACAGGTTCCAGAAACACGTCCACACCTACCGCATCCTGCCAGACGAGGAGGATTTCCTGGCCGTGCAGGTGGGCAGCGCGGGCATGGGACACCCTCTGGCTCATGGGCAGTGGGGGGTCTCCAGCTCAGCAGTGCTCAGTGTTGACTTGGTGCTGTGAGTTTGCCTGTCTCTCTGACTGTGCTGGATGGCTGTGCTGGGCTCAGTCCTGGCCCAGTGCCACATGCACGCCCGGCTGTGCCGGATGGCTTGGCTGTGCCTGTCTTGGCTGGCTGTGGCACTGGGTATTTTTAGAGCAACAGAACCCTCTTTGTGCTGGCCAGGTGGGTAGGAAAAGCTGCCCCTGGGAGGGAGGAGGCCAAGGGATAGCTGCTGCCTGCACCCTGCCAGCCCACCTATCAGCTCTGCAGGCCATGTTGCAACGAGCCCTGCTCCCCACTGTGGGGCTGTGGGGTCAACCCCCCATCCTGCATGGGGGTCCCTGCATGGTAGCATCACTGCATGGTAGCATCACTGCATGGGAGGATCCCTGCATGGGAGTCTCTGCATGAGGGGGTCCCTGCAGCATCCCTGCATGGTGGCAACCCTGCGTGAGGGTATCCTTGCATGGTGTTATTCCTGCCTGGGGGTCCCTGCATGGTGGCATCCCTGCCTGGGGAGAGTCCTGTTTGGGGACATCTCTACATGGTGGCATCTCTGGATGGTGGGTTCCTTGCTTGGTGGTGTCTCCACCTGGGGGGGTCCATTGATGCTGGCTGCAGGCAATGATGTTCCTGGTGTCCCCATATCCCTGCAGACGTCACAGGGGGTGCAGGTGCGGCGCTTCAAGACGCTCAGCGAGCTGATTGCCCTGTACCTGCAGCCCAACCAGGGGCTGGTCTGCACCCTGCTCTTCCCTGTCGAGAGGGAGAAAGAGAAGGAGACCGTGGAGGACAGGGACTACTCGGGTATGGCAGGGTGACATGGGTGGGTGAATAGGGTCCTGAGACCCCTGGGGGGGTGGTGACTGGCTCACTCATTGCCCCATTGCAGATGGAGAGGATGAGAAGCCACCGTTGCCGCCACGCTCTGGCTCCACCAGTTTCTCTGGCACCTCGGCGGGGCTCAGCCCCACTGGCCTGGGACCATCTGTGCCAGAGGGGCCAGGGGAGAGGTGAGGGTCTGCCTGTCCCCTGCCTGTCCCCTGTCTGTCCCCTGCTCCTCCCTGCTGGCTCTCACCCCCTGGGTGCTCTCTCTGTAGCACCAATGGGCTCAGCAGCATCTCCCACGAGTACCTGAAGGGCAGCTACACCCTGGACCTGGAGGCAGTGAAGGGAGGGGCCAACAGCCTCCCCCACCTCAACAGGACCCTTGTCACCTCCTGCAAACGGCTGCACAGGTGAATGCCGGACGCTGGGACAGATGGACAGATGGAAGGACATCTGTGCCATCCAGTGAGCCGACTACTCTTGCCCCTCCAGTGAGGTGGACAAGGTGCTGGCAGGGCTGGAGATCCTCTCCAAGGTGTTTGACCAGCAGAGCTCCCCCATGGTCTCCAAGATCCTGCAACAGGTAAAGGAAATATGGGGACACAGCAGTGGCAACCCCCCACCATGGACTGCACCCACAGACCCCACCATGGCACTATACATGGGTGGTGGGAAAGTCTGTGGAGAAACACCCACTGTCCTACCTCATCACAGACTGCCAGTGGGCTCTGCCACTTGGGGTGGGGGGAGGCTCTGGGGTGGGTCTGGGGTTCACATCCCAGTGTTGGGGTGTCCTGCTGGGGGTTCCAGACGGCAGGGCAGAGTGGAGAGCAGGAGCTGGAGAACCTGGTGCTGAAACTCTCTGTGCTGAAAGATTTCCTGTCCTCCATCGAGAAGAAGGTAAGGCTGGAGATGCAGGGGTGGATGGCCTGATGGGGGTGTTATGAGGGGTCTGGATGAACTCTAGGGACTGTGGGGCTGAGGGCACTGGTGGGACTGGGGCAACTGGCAGAGATTGCTGGGCTGGTGGGGCTGGGGGACTGGGGATGGGCTTGTGGGATTGAGGCACCAGTGGTACTGGGGAGGGCCAGTGGAGCTGGCACTGGTGGGGCTGAGGGACTGGGGATGGGCTTGTGGGATTGAGGCACCAGTGGTACTGGGGAGGGCCAGTGGAGCTGGCACTGGTAGGGCTGAGGGGGCCGGTGGGGCCTTGAGGACTGCAAGGGCTGGTGGGGCTTGGAAGATTGGTGGGACTGGAGGGATTGGTGGAGCTGGGGGACTAGTGGGCTCTCAGCTGACCCTACTGGGGCTGTGGCAGGCACTGAAGGCCCTGCAGGAGATGAGCTCGGCCACCCCTGCCACCCCCCCTCAACCCCTCTCCCGCAAGGCCAAGAGCATCCCAGTGCAGACCTTCGAGGTGAGCCCTACCCTACACCCTGCCCTGCCCAGTTTCAGAGTTTTGAGGGGATTTCAGCATCAACTGAGTACCTCCAGTGTGACACTAAGGGCACAGACCCGTAGGTGTCTCTGGGGGAGGCCAGATGCCAGATTGGGTGCTGGGGTGTCCCCTCTGTCCTCCCTCATCCCAGTGTCCCCTGGTAGGTGAAGCTGGATATCACCCTGGGGGACCTGACCAAGATTGGGAAGTCACAGAAGTACACGCTGAGTGTGGACGTGGAGGGGGGTAAACTAGTGGTGCTGAAAAAGCAGAAGGACTCCCAGGAGGACTGGAACACCTTCACCCATGACAAGAGTGAGTGGGGAGGTGTCTGGGGGGCCCCAGCACCCGTGGGACTGCTTCTGTGCTGGGGAGCGTCCCTGTGGGGCTCAGTGGTGGGCTGGAAGCTGGGGGATTTCCTCATGCTGGGGGTGTCCCCATCTTGGGGGTCCCCCAAAGCATGCACTGGGGGGCTTCCAGCACCCAGCTAGCACCCAGCACGCTCCCAGCTCTTGCCACTCCTCCCCAGTCCGGCAGCTGATCAAGTCACAGCGGGTGCAGAACAAACTGGGCATCGTTTTTGAGAAGGAAAAGGATAAAACGCAACGGAAAGACTTTGTTTTTGTCAGTGCTCGGGTGGGTAATGCTCAGCTGGGGGCGGGTGGGGGACACAGGGTCTCTTGTAGGGATGGTGTGGGGCAGGATTTAACCCCTGGGCCCTGGTAGGGCTCAGGGACAGGCGCTGGGTACCAGTGCCTGATGGCTGGGTGATGTCCCAGGGGCAGTCCCCCATGCCCAGAAGGTACCAAGTTTGGCTGAGCCAAAGCAGGGGGGCTGGAGAGGGTTGTGGGGAGCCCCTCTAGCCCCCCTCACTGCCCCCTCCTGCAGAAGCGTGAGGCCTTCTGTCAGCTTCTGCAGCTGATGAAGAACAAGCATTCTCACCAGGATGAGCCTGACATGATCTCTGTCTTCATTGGCACCTGGAACATGGGTGAGCGGGGCTGGGGGCAGCCCACGGTAGGATGTCAAGGCCCTGGGGTCCCCCCCTAACTCTGCTGTCCCCCCTGCAGGCAGCGTTCCCCCACCCAAGAACATCACATCGTGGATCACCTCCAAGGGGTTGGGCAAGACCCTGGATGAGGTGACGATGGCCATACCGCATGACATCTATGTCTTCGGCACCCAGGAGAATTCTCTGGGAGACAAGGAGTGGGTGGACTTTCTGCGCACTGTTCTCAAGGACTTCACAGAGGTTGAGTACCGCCCGGTAAGAACCAGGGGGTCCAGGGGACCCTGGGGGCTGTGTGGTGCAGGCACTGGTGGGTGGTGGAGGTGTGTGATGCTCAGTGTCCAGGGGGTGGCTATGCTCTGGCTCTGCGACACTGGCTGTTCTGGGGTGCTCTCATGGTGCTGGGTGGCTGTGGGTGCTCCAGGTCTGCTGACACCAGGTATTTTAGGGTGATCTCCTGGTGCTGCGTAGCTGTTGATACTGATTGATGGTGGTGGGATTCCATGGGGAACAGCCCTTGATGGGAGAGGCTGGGATGGAGCAGTAATGAGCATCCCCTGTGGACACACCAGAGGGGCCCCCATTGCCCCAGGGGGCCCCAGCGCATGCTGGCAGGGGGCTGAGGGTGCTGGCGCCCACAGGTGGCCATGCAGTCCCTGTGGAACATCAAGGTGGTGGTGCTGGTGAAGCCAGAGCACGAGAACCGCATCAGCCATGTCAGCACCTCCAGCGTCAAGACAGGGATCGCCAACACCCTGGGTAGGGGCACAGCAGGGCATAGAGGGACATGGGGTGTGCATGGCACTGGGGGAAGTCCTGGGGTATCTGCACTACGGGGGGGGTTCTGTTGTTGCATGTCTTGCATGAGGAGGAGTCTCAGCATGTGTACCTTGCACGACAAGGAGTCCTGGTATATCGGCATTGCATGCGGAGGGGTCCCAGTGTGCGTGTTGCACAAGGGGGGGTCCTGACATGTGTGTTGCACATGGAGGGGTGTTGTTGATGCACAAGGAGGGGTCCCAGAGCACGGGTGTTTTACGAGGAGGGCTTTGTGTGCAGTGCACAGGGAAGGTTCTGGGAATGTTTGCGTTGCATGACGAGGCCCTGGATGAGTGTGCTTTGCACGAGGGGGACTCTGGGGGGTTGTGTTTCATGAGGAGGGCTCTCAGCACGTTCCCATGCTGGCTGGCCAGGTGGGGACTGCCCCGTCACCGTGACCTGGGGCTGGCTGGGTGTCCATCCCTGAGGTAGAATCAGGGGTTGCCTGATCCCATCCCATGTCCCCATTTCCTCACAGGGAACAAGGGTGCTGTGGGTGTCTCCTTCATGTTCAATGGCACCTCCTTTGGCTTTGTCAACTGCCACCTCACCTCTGGCAACGAGAAGACGGCACGGTGAGCACCCTCACCCTGGGCTGGGCCGGGACAGGGCTGTTGCCTGTGTTCTCATGTCTGTGACACTGTGTCCCCGTGTCCCCTGCTTCAGGAGGAACCAGAACTACCTGGACATCCTGCGCCTGCTCTCACTGGGGGATAAGCAACTGAGCTCCTTTGACATCTCTCTTCGCTTCACCCACCTCTTCTGGTTCGGGGACCTCAATTACCGCCTAGACATGGACATCCAGGTCAGGGGAAGGCGTGGGTGGGGGTGGGAAGGTGGGTGGGGGTGTCAGGGTCCCCCTCCCAGCCTAGGGCCACCCCCTTTGTCCCCGCAGGAGATCCTCAACTACATCAGTCGCAAGGAGCTGGAGCCGCTGCTGAAGGTGGATCAGCTCAATCTGGAGAAGGAGAAGCACAAGGTGTTCCTGCGCTTCGGTGAGGACTGGGGGGCTCCAGGAGGGTCTGGTGCTGCAGCCTCTGCTGTCAGGACTGTCCTGACCCACTGCTGTCCCTGTAGGTGAGGAGGAGATCACCTTCCCCCCAACCTACCGCTATGAGCGGGGTTCCCGGGACACCTATGTCTGGCACAAGCAGAAGCCCACAGGGGTAGGTGCTGGGGCAGGGG
Organism: Promerops cafer; assembly: GCA_013398275.1. Taxonomy (NCBI): domain Eukaryota; kingdom Metazoa; phylum Chordata; class Aves; order Passeriformes; family Nectariniidae; genus Promerops; species Promerops cafer. Next base: position 9,311 of record VZSE01000289.1, read on the forward strand.
GAGTTGGGAGAGTGGAGGACACCCCATTCTGAACCCCCACTCACTCCTCACCCCTGCCAGGTGCGTACCAACGTGCCATCCTGGTGCGACCGCATCCTCTGGAAGTCCTACCCTGAGACTCATGTCAACTGCAACGCTTATGGTGAGCAGTATAACCACCCCCAGCACCTTTGTCCCTGTTCTGGGGACAGTCCCCCCCTCCATCCTGACTTCTTCCCCATCCCCACTGGCTGCAGGGTGCACAGATGACATTGTCACCAGTGACCACTCACCCGTCTTCGGCTCCTTTGAAGTGGGAGTGACATCCCAGTTCGTTTCCAAAAAAGGTGCCTATGCCCAAGGGGATACCTCGCTGTCCCCTGCCCCTCCATGGTCCAACCTCTCCCTCTAAATGGAGAGGTCCCAGGGGGATTCCAATGCCTCGCCTCTCCATGGAGGGCTCTCCAAGTCCTCAGAGCAGGCATACATCGAGTTTGAGAGCATAGAAGCCATCGTGAAAACTTCTAGTCGCACCAAGTTTTTCATCGAGTTCTATTCTACCTGCCTGGAAGGTGAGGACTGGAATGGCAGTGGGGGGTCCCAAAGGGCTTGAGAGGGGTCCCAGGAAGCTCATGGCATCGTGGGAGGCTCAAGGATTGATGCTATGTCTCTCTACCACCAGAGTTCAAGAAGAGCTTCGAGAACGACAGCCAGAGCAGTGACAACATCAACTTCCTCAAGGTGCAGTGGTCATCCCGACAGCTGCCCACGGTGAGGAGGGGCTGGGGCTGACAGGATGGGTGCTGGGGGAAGCTGCAGACAGGGGGACCCCCCACTCAGTGCCAGCACCCCATTCCCTTGGCCACAGTTGAAGCCCATCCTCTCTGAGATTGAGTACCTGCAGGACCAGCACCTCTTGCTCACTGTCAAATCCCTTGATGGTTACGAGTCCTACGGTGAGTGTCCACTCCAGCACCATGCCAGCACCAGGGGGTCCATGGGGTGCAGACCCCCAACCTCCCCCACTGTCACCACCAGGGGAGTGTGTCATTGCCCTGAAGTCGATGATTGGCAGCACAGCACAGCAGTTCCTCACCTACCTGTCCCACCGCGGTGAGGAGACCGGCAACATCCGCGGCTCCATGAAGGTCCGGGTGCCCACGGAGCGCCTGGGCACCCGTGAGAGGCTCTATGGTGAGGACCCCTCACCTCAGGGGTGACGGTGGGGACAGGACTCCACCACTGAGCCCCTGTTCCCTGGCAGAGTGGATCAGCGTCGATAAGGATGAGACGACAGCCAGCAAAGGGAAGGTGCTGCTAAGTGCCAGGGCCACCCAGGACAATGCCAAGTATGGGGGACAGGGCTTGGCAGGGTGAGGGGCACTGGTTCCTGGGGGTTGGGAGGCCTCAGGGATTCACCTGAGCACAGGTATTGCTCAGAGTATTCCTCTGGGTTGGTGTGTGGGATGTGACTGGGGACAGTCCTGATGCCAGTTCTGTGCCACATGGGGCGGGGATGGGGCTCTGATCCTCCAAATGTGGCTCTTTGTTTTGGTGGCTGAAGCCCATCCTGGAGGGCAGAGCCCCATCCTGGGGATCTGAGCCCTGATCTGGGCTGCTGAGACCCATCCCACCGGGTCTAAACCTTGTCCTGGGTGATCTGAGCCCTGTCCTTGGGGTCTGAACCCCGTTGCGGATGTTCAAGCCCCATGGGGCAGCCAACACCTCCTGTTGCCAGGTCTGCGGGGCGGAAGCCCACCAGTGCTGAGACCCCCACCACCATCCTGGCGAAGCTCCCGGAGGAGCCTGAGAAGAGCAGCACCACAGCAGCACCGCGTCCCCCTGCCCCACACCGCAGCACCCCCAGGGATGAGGCCACCCCAAGCCGGTGAGGGAGTATGGGCAGGGCTAGGGAGGGGGATTGCTCTGGGGGTGCCACACTCACCTCTGTCCCCGTAGGTCCAAGGCGGAGGCAATGCCAGAGCTGTCAGGGGGTCCCCTGAAGAACAGCTTCAACAACCCAGCATACTATGTGCTGGAGGGGGTCCCCCACCAGCTGCTGGTGCCGGGGGACCCCAGCAGGCCGCCCAAGGCCAAGGTGCACCTGGCAGTGCCGGAGCACTGCCAGTGCCCCTCGGCATGCTATGGTGGCGAGAGTGATGAGGAAGAGGACCTTGGCACCCTCAACCTGCCGCCACCGGATTTTCCCCCACCGCCACTGCCACGGGAGCTGGAGCTCCCCCCAAACACCTTCTTTGGTACCCCCAAGGAGCTGCTGATACCCAGTGGGTGTGAGGACCCCAAATCCCACCCTGCTGCCCTTGGAGAGGCTCCCCTGCCCAAGCTGCAGCCCCGGCCACCCCCAGCCACCAGGGCTGGATTTGGGATGGAGGGGGCTGGTGGGACGCCTGTTACCGGGGCGCTACCTGCAGTTGGGGGGCTGCCCACTCCTGGGGGCCTGCCAGGAGGGCTGCTGGATGACCGCTCCTGCTCGGTGCTGCAGATGGCCAAGACGCTGAGTGAGGTGGACTACGGGGGTGGGAAGGGGAGGGTGGTCCCTCCACCATCACTGCTGGCCAAGGGGGGGTTGCCTCCCCGCTGCCTGCAGCCCGACTATGGCCGCCCCCTTGCCTTCCCTCCCCACTCCATCCAGGAGAGCATCCAGGAGGACCTGGCTGAGGAGGTGGGTGATACAGAGTGGGTGAGGGTCCTCAGCACCTCAGTTGGGGCTCCCTTTGGGGTGCCCCATGGTGCTGAGGCTGTTGGGGTGCAGGCGCTGGGCCGTGGTGTGGGCACCGTGCCTGGTGTGGGCGAGTGGCTGCGGGCACTGGGGCTGGAGCGGTACGAGGAGGGGCTGGTGCGCAATGGCTGGGATGACCTGGAGTTCCTCAGGTGAGCAGCCCCCCAGAACGGTGGGGAGGGCCCCCCACCCACTCCCACCACCAGCCTGGCCAACCCCAGTGGGTCCATGTCTTCTCCAGGGGGGTCATAATGATGCCTGGGTTCTGGGGAGGTCTGTTGGGGTGCTGCCCTTGATGGTCCTCACCATTCCTGGGGGTTCCCCTTGCCTACTGTGGGGCTTCACTTGCCCTGGGGGTCCCCACTGCCCCTGGAGGGCCCCACGGCCCCCAAAGGTTCTGTGCTGCCCTGGGGGGGCCATTGCTTTCAGGGGTCCCTGCTGCCCCTGGGTCTCCCAGATGCCCCAAGGTGTCTCCACTGCTCCTACATGCCCTTTGGCTCTCGGGATCCCCACTTCCCTCTGAGGGTCACAAAACCCCACAGCAGGGACAGGATGGAGCCTGGGTGCGTACCCAGGAACCTGAGTGGGGGCTCTAGCACACCCAAGTGGGTACCCCATCCGAGTCTGGGGTGCCCCTCAGGGAGCCCCAGAGACAGAGAGCCCCATATTTGTGCCTCATTCCCAGTGATATCACAGAGGAGGACCTGGAGGAGGCTGGAGTACTGGAGCCTGGCCACAAGCGTGTCCTTCTGGAGAGCCTCCAGCTCCGCAAGTAGCTGCCACCGCACATCCAGCATCCCGTGCATCCCATGGCCCAGCATCCCAGATCCTGCGGCTGCACATTCTGCATCCTGCGGCCCAGCATCCCAAATCCTGCAGCCCTGCGTCTCAGACCTTGCAGTTGTGTGTCTTGTGGCCCAGTATCCTGCATCCCAGAGATGCACATCCTGGATCCTATGGCTGTGCATTCTGCATCCTGCTGCCACATATCCCGGACCCTGTGGCCCTGCATCCTGCAGCTGAGCATCCCAGATCCCCCAGATCTTGTGGCCACGTGTCTGCAGCCCAGCATCCTGTGGCCACATATCCTGGGTCCCATGGATGTGCATCCCAGATCTGCAGTTGTGCATCCTGCAGCTGAGGATCCTTCATCCCACAGTCCCACATCCTGCATCCATTCATCCCACCATCACCAGCAGCACGTGGGAGCCCCACAACCTCCACAGCCCACCCCCCACCCTGGATGCAGGGTAATGGGGTGGGAAGGGGGAGTGGGGGCACAGGGGAGTGGTGGGTCCTGGTCAGATAATTTCACATGAGGAGCCCTATGGGGTACCCTCACATTTAAGTTATTTTTTATTTATTGGGAGAAGGGATGGGCGAAGAGGTGTTTGGGGGTAACCGTTGGGATCCTGGCCCCATGATCCCCCCATGACCCCTCACAGCTAGGAGGAGGAGGTTCTGAGCAAAGTCGTGTCTCGACCCAAGTGCCTTCATGATGCCTGGGATGGGATGGGATGGGATGGGATGGGATGGGATGGGATGGGATGGGATGGGATGGGATGGGATGGGATGGGATGGAGGCAGGGAGAGCTGAGCCAGCCCCCATACATAACACTAGGCACAGCTCAGGGTCCCTGTCCCCATCTCTTAAGGATCCTGTCCCCACCCTGAAAGTCCCATCCCCACTGTGAGGGTTCCTGTCTCCACCCTGAGCATCCCTGTCCCCACCCCAGGGCACCTGTCCCCGTGAGGGTCCCTGTCCCCAACATGGATGTCCCTCCTCACTCTGGAAGATCCCCATCCCCACCCAGGGGGTGCCTGTCACCATCCCTACCCTGGGGGTCCCATCCCCTTGCTGTAGGTCCCTGTCCCAGATCCAGAGGATCCTGTCCCCATCCTGGACATCATATCTGCACACCAGGGGTTGTACTCTCACCCTGATGATCCCCATCCCTGCCCTGGATGTGCTGTCCCCACTCCTGGGGGTTCCTGTCCTCACCCCATGAGTCCCTGTCCCCATCTCTGGGGATTCCATCTCCACCCCAGGTGTCCATCTCCACCACAGGAGTCCCTGTCACCATTCCTGGGGGTCCCATCCCCACCATGGGGGTCCCTGTCCCTGCCCTAAGGGTGCCTGTCCCCCATCCCTGGGGATCGTTTTCCCACCATAGGGGTCCCCGTTCCCACACTTGGGGGTCCCATCCCCACCATGGTGTTCCCTGTTCCCACCCTGGGAGTGCTGTTCCCACCTTAGGGGTGCTGCCCTCATCTCCAGGGGTCCCACTCCCACCCTGAGGGTCCATCCCACCCAGAGGTTCCTTCCCCAGGGGTCCAATCTTCCCCTTACTGGGAATTCCGTTCCCACCCCTTAGGTCCCTGTCCTCACCATGGGGGTCCCATTCCCACTCTGGGAGTGCCTGTTCCCATGCTGGGAGTCCCATCCCCAGCCTGGGAATCCTGCCACAGCAGAGCCAGATCAGTGCCTTCCCCCAGAGCCCACCCCACACCACCAGTGCCTCCGGGGCATACCCCCCACTCCCACATAGTTTGCCCATTAGGTACTTGCTGGGCCTGTCCCCCCCCGGGGGTTTGTGTTGCCCTTGGGGACAGCAGGGCTGGCAGCAGGGTCTCCTTGTGGGTGCTCAGCCCCCAGCCTTGCCAAGTGTCCTTCCAGGAGGGTCCCCAGGGTGGGAGTCCCCAGGACAGGGGTCCTCCCACTGTGCCTTCCCCACTGGGATGCCCCCTCCAGACTCTCCCTGTCCCCAGGGGGATGGGGGTGATGCTACCCCCAGACCCCCCACCCCCTCACTCCGGCTGAGATGAAGGATGGGCCAGGTGCCCCTGGCATCCCCCAACATCCCCCTTCTGTTACTGGGGTGTTTGGTGTGAACTTCCCCCCACTAAACCCCCAGATCCTGTGTTTGGAGGTGTTCGGTAAATCTCGAGTGATTTTTATCATGTTTGTGCAATGGTTGTGGTGGAGTTCTCAGCGTGGCAAGGTGGAGAAGGGTCTGGAAGGGTCTGGGGAGAGGGGGCAAGATGGGGAACCAGGGGGAAGAACTGGGTCCTAGCATAATCTGTGATCCCTCCAAGCTGGCTGTACTGGTCCCAGCAAGGTGGGGACCAGGTCCCTTGTCCCTTTCTTCCCCTTCTTGGGTACCTCCGACCACTCCCCCAATAGCCTGTGTGCTCCTTGTCACTGTCACAATGCTCTCAAGACCTTATTCATCATTATCCCCCAGAGGGCCCCTAGAGGCCAGGGGGGCTGTGTGGGGCACCTCTCTCTTCACCCCACTTGAGGGGGCTTCCCATGGAGTGCCCCCTCAGCTTCCTGCAGCTGCTTGGGGTCTTTGAGTGAGGGGCACCCGAAGTAATCCCTAAGGTGCTGGGGGGTCTGTGGTATCACCTGGGGGGTTCTGGTTGGTTTCAGAGGGTTCAGAGGGTGGGGACTATGCGGCCCCCCTACCCCTGCAGCCCTTGGTGGGGGTGGGGTGCAACAAGGGCTGAGGGCCACCAGCAGCGTCAATAAATTAAGTTTAATTTGGATTAGTGGCATTTGCAAACATGGGTAATAAATTACAGAATGTTTAAAAAACAAAAAAAATTAAAGAAAAGTGGGGAACCCACCTCGGAGGGTCTGGGAGGGATACAGGGGGAACAGGGATGCATGGATGGGCTGCCAGCATCCTCACCATGCCATGAAACCCACCAGCACGGCAGCACCGGTGTAGTGGGTGGCAGCACCACCCCCTCGCTTCGGGAACCCTTTGGGAGGTCACGGGGTTGTCCGGGGGGGGGGTCCTGGCTCCACCCATGCCAGTTTCAGTGGGAGTACCCAACCTACTGCTGGCAAGGGGTCATGGCTGCTCCGAGGCATCCCACTAGCTGCTCCAGGGGGTCCATCCCACAACACCCCCCTCGGGGGGGCCACCTCACCCTCAGCAGTTCTTGTGCCCTGTCCCCACTGGCAATGCCTGCAGCAATGCAGGTGAGTGCTGAACCTCCCAGCCCTGCACTCCACAAAGTCTTCGGGGGCGGGGGGGGGGGGGTGTCTTCTTCCTGCCAGGGTGCTGCTGGAGGGGGATCCGTGTCAGCAGGCAGGATCTGGGTGAAATCAACCCCTCCCCACACCAAGGGGCGTCTCCATACCGGACTCCCTGGCACTGCCCACCCCGTGGACCCCAGAGGCCCCCCCCATAAAGTGCTTCCTCGCCCCCAGCCCAGCGGCATAGACCATTGAGGGGGGCGTCTACTTGGGCGATGCTGGAGCACCCGCAGTGCTGGGGGGGGAGCCCCACATCTGCCCCCAACCCTGGAGTGCACCGGGAGCCCCCAGACCCGAAGGCTCTGCCAGGGGCACGCTGGCTGAGCATGGGCTGGTTTCCCCCGCCTTGTACCCCCATGGTCCCACAGTATCCACGGGTGTCGGTGGGAGCTGCCCCCACTCCGGGTCTGTCTCATCAGCGTAGGGTCCGGGAGGTGGCAGGGGGCGGTCCCTGCTCCCTCTCCCCGTTTGCTGAAGCATCGTGGCTG